>CM061142.1:90091622-90108900 GCA_030789695.1 Scilla litardierei
CAAAAATTAATACGAGTTTTAGAACACTCCCTTGTCCACTCGATCGAGTAGGGTCTACTCGGTCAAGTAAGAAGACCATGCTGCCGTCGTTTCCCCTCTCCTCTTTTGCTCGGTCGAGCAAGTGGCTGCTCGGTTGTGTAGGTGTCTACTCAGACCTAGTATACGCTACTCGGGCCGTGTAGGCAAAAATTCGTTTTTCCAATATTTCCATGTGCCTTCATCAGCTCGATCGAGCAGATGGTCTACTCGGTCGAGTAAGGGACTACTCGACCGAGTAAATGCTGCTCGGGCCGTGTAGACAGAACGACATTTTCCTTTGCTTTTCATGTGCCTGTGCTACTCGACCTAGCACGTGGCTGCTCAGTCGAGTCACCTGTGACTCTTTTGCTCTTCTATCAGCTGCTCTCCTCCCAGCTCCCTTTCATTAAAAACATCGATTTGTGCGCTCCCTTTAACGTTCAACTTGTAGAAAGGAAGAACCTATCAGATTTTTATAGTTTTGCATTTTTAAGGAATATAAAACGTTTTTATTAGGTTTTCTGGAATAGATGAAGAAAAACAAAAGCTGAAAAAGAAGATCTAAGATATAAAAAGTCGGGTTGCCTCCCGACAAGAGCTCGTTTTGAGGCATGAGCTCAACTCCCTCAAGTTCTTTAAATGTTTTTTGGCGCATAAGAAATGCGCATATCATTCTTGCCAACGATACCGTGCAGCGGTATTTGGCATGTTTTCTCTCCATGTTTTTCCTCGGCTGCGTAACTGATGGCTTCCGGCTTATTATGGTGCAAAGAGTCGTCTGTGAGATCCTCATCAAACACACGAAGATAGGTGGCAACCACCTTGTTGTAGATGGGGTTTCCATCGTCATCAACACTTGTTCTCATCGGGTCCTTCATGACCCCCTCAGCGGTATATTCCCTTATGGCATCATCTTCCATGAGCTCCAAATAACTAGCCCCTTCTTCATGGACATGCTCCCTCATAGGTTTTTGTAATTGGAATTAGGCTTCAATATTGCTCACATTCAATAAGAGGGTCCCTTCACGAACATCTATGAGGACGCCGGCCGTCGCCATGAAGGGACGGCCAAGTATGAGCTGGGAACTCCCTCCCTCAGACATATTCATTATAACAAAATCCACTGGCTGATATGCTCCTATTTTACATGTTTTATCGCATATCTTCATGACACATTTCACCCTCCAAACCCCCATTTTATACGCTTTTGTGCTATTATTTGGAACAATATGACTTTCGGAGCGTTTATTCTATTTCAGGGATTTGGAGCGATATTGGAGCAATTTGGAGTCAATAAGACGATCGGTGACGTGAGAGCACCAATGAGACTCATAATGACATGCTTGAGATGCCAAAGAAGAATACTGGAGCAAGGAAGGGGCAAAAGAGAAAGTCGTGCGATCGAGCTATGATGCGGCGAAGGAATCAAGCAACCCGAAGTGTTGAAAACAGGACAGACCTGCACTATTTCTAAATCTTCTATCACCTGGGATTTTTCACTATTTTTCTGATATTTTTCCCAGATAATGGACTTCAAGATGGTTCCAACACCATCAAGAACGCGCCAATCGGAAGTCGGATGAGCCCTGGAAAATTTCTGCAAGTTGATGGTGCAGTGCAGAAATTCTGTGAAAGCTGTCTGACACCTGCTCGACCGAGCAGAGCACTCTGCTCGACCGAGCAGGGTGAAAAATAATGCTGAAGTGCATTTTTGGGCTGCTCGACTGAGCAGAGTAGCTGCTCGACTGAGCAGTTGACTGCTCGACCGAGCAGAGTTGTTGCTCGGACCAAGCAGAATCTATTCTGCCCGGGTTGGCAGAACGACATTTTTGGAGAAGCTCGAATTCCCTGTGCAACTCGATCGAGCAGGAGGGCTGCTCGACCGAGCAGGAGGGCTGCTCGACCGAGCATGCATCACTCGGCACGAGCAAACATGTGGACGACGTATCTGACTTTTTGACGGCTCGACCGAGCAGCTTCCTGCTTGGACCGAGTCGCCGTGGGCCCACGCGTACTTCCAAAACGCAATTTTGTTTTTGCGAGGGTTTTTTTTGAAGGACAAGGGGAGCAGCCGCCAGGGGATTTCATGCGAGGCCTGGAGAGAGTTCTGTAGGAGATTTTTTTAGATTAGATTTAGGGGGAGATTTTTGTGGACTTTTCTAAAGAGAATTTGTAGATCTTTGTTAGACTTTTGTGGAGACGATCTTTTGGGGAGTTTGGCTATGCCCTAGGCCCCTCCTTTTTATCAACATAAGTATTTTCCCCCTTTTAATTCTTTTATTATTTCTTTGTGATTTATTATTGTTTATCCATTCTTGATGCATGCAATGAATTCTTTGTGCGTTATATTATCTATTGATATTGCTATGCTTGAGTAGTCTTTTCTAGGGCTAAGGGATAGCCCATGGAACTTAGGATTTAGACGCAAAGTTGGGATTTTTAAGGTGCGTTGGTTATAAATGGGGTTGTATTTTGGTTGATCTATTAAAATCCCTAGGAGAATTCGTACTGAGATCGTGCCCACGGTCGGTGGAATCAATTAGCTTAAGGAATATCATACAGATTTAATTAGGGAGTTAGTGGATTCAACCGAGACACATGACCATGCCCAGCTCGTGCCTTGAGGGGATCCACCGACGAACTATATAACTAATTGACGGCTACCGCCATTGCGTCAATAAGAGCCACCAAATATCTCGAAGCTCTAACCCACGAGAGTGGTATGAGTTGAGAGCATTCGAACCATGAGAGTGGTAAGAATATTGTAGATCCTTAATGCATGTATTGTGTGCACCTACGGGCTAATGTGATACGTTAGATTCATGGTGTTTAGACACATGAATTCACTTTCTAGATGCTACAAATCCCCAATTAAACCAATGCAACGTATGAGTCCTAGCCTAGCGTCGAATTCCGACGGTCCTATTGGCCAGCCCTAAGCCCTAACCTTGGGTATTTTATTTCTTTCTTTCTTTGTGTGGAACCCCGTGTTTGCAACGTTGAGTGACACAACCTTCGCATCCATCACCATTATGACCCTCCACACTCCACATCCACCAATAAACCCGCAAGTCTAACTCAACCTATGAGTAGATAGGTAGTATAGCACCGCCTTCCCGTGTTCGATACCAGCTTGCCACTATACCGTGCGCTTGCGGTAAACGACATCGTTCGGGATTACATTCCGGACGTATCACTGGCACACATGACCCAGGAGGTATTTGCAGAATAATGTCTCTGGTAATGCCTACCGGATACGTGATCGAGTGATCCGCTAGCTGTATGGACATGTTTGTGGGCCCCAATTCACTTCTGGTCTGTAGTCTTTCAAATATAGAAAGCGTCATCAAGCTGATGCTTGCTTCTAAGTCGATCAAAGCACTGTTGGATATGGAAGACGTTTGTACACCCTTGTGGGGGATGTACGAGGGAATACGGACCTCGAACGTCGCGTACACGAAGTCGTGTACAAAGGGAATCTGTTCCCTTGCGGAGAGGAACTCTGGATGAGTGGGAAAGTCGCATTATATATGCATAAGTGCATGCGACATATGGCTAATAAAGGGGGAATATCTTAAGCTTATGTTGTACCATGCATATGGTATAACTTAAGCTTATAATGTGCCATGTATCATGGTACGCCTTAATTAAGTTGTTCCAAAGGAACAACTTACCCTAAAATAACTACCTTGGGGGCTATAAATAAGACCCAAGGGTAAGCCATTTCTTACACCATTTGCATGGAATTCATGCATGCATCTTCATTCTAGCGAAGCTCTGTAGAAATCCTTCCTCTCCTCTATCCAAGTTCTTAATCTAAAGTAGAGATTTAGATTGTGGATTTAGTAGCCTTACTCCGTTCGTGAGTAGACTCGATCCGTCGTGGCGAATCCGAAGGCGAAGTTCGTAGACTACCGTGCCGCGTACGCAAGCGTAAGTCTCAACTTCATTTATCGATCCTAACTCTGTTTTGGACAGGATCCTACATTGGTATCAGAGCCATATGGGTTCGCCCCGGTCAAACCACCGCCCCGTCGAAACTATGAACGAGTCGTTGTCTTTTTCACGAATGGGTCTCCTACTATTACGGATATAGTAGGAACGCTTCGTGACGGAGAGAACGCAACGGTTGTTCTTTTCACGTTAGGGTCTCCTATCATTACGGATATGGTAGGAACTCTCCGTGACGGGAAGAACCGACCGTTCACATAGTATGTTATTTTTCATTTTTGGCACACGGCCATTAGGAAATAACTAATTTCTCGACGAACGGGTGCTTCATCGACGAACGGGTGCTTCATCGAGGAAGATGATGGTAGTTATTTCCATCGGGTAAGAAGAAATTGGTGCATGTGCACCATGGCCAAATGGGCTATGAAGGCTATGCACCCCCCCTCCACTTGCGGAGGGGGTTGGCTACGGCCAATAACCACCGGCGACCACCCCATCAAGGGGGAGGAGTATGTGCGGCAACCCCATTCAAAGGGGGTGGCCGGCCATGGCCAAAGGGGCCATGGTCGGCCAATGCCAAATGGCCTTGGCCATGACCGGCCATGGCCAAGCCATGGCCGGCCATGGCCAGGCCGGCAGTGGCCGGCCAAGGCCAGGCCGGCCATGGCCGGCCTTGGCCAAGGCCTGCCGGTCTGGCCGACCCTGGCAGAGGCCAGGGCCGGCCCTGGCAGTGGCCAGGGCCAGCCTGCCGGCCCTGGCAGAGGCCAGGGCCGGCGCCCTGGAAGAGGCCAGGGCCGGCGCCCTGGCCTCGGCCAGGGCCTGGCCGGCCCTGGCAGGGGCCAGGGCCGGCGCCCTGGCCTCGGCCAGGGCCTGGCCGGCCCTGGCAGGGGCCAGGGCCGGCTGGCCTGCCCTGGCAGTGGCCAGGGCCGGCGCCCTGGCCACTGCCAGGGCCAGGCGGCCCTGGCCTCGGCCAGGGCCGGGGCCCTGGCCTCGGCCAGGGCCTGGCCGGCCTTGGCCGGCCTCGGCCAGGGCAGAGGCCCTGGCCGGCCCTTGGCCAAGCCCCGGCCAGGGCAGAGGCCCTGGCCGGGAAGAAGTTGCAAGACCAAAAATTGGTCGACCAATTTGGTGTTTTTGGTCGACCAATCCGACAGAAGGTCTGGGTCGATTGCAAATTTGCCAAATGACCCATACGGGGTAACAAAAGGCCTTGGTCAAACTCGAATGTGTCGATTAGTCCATACGGGGCTAACCACAGTGCCAACTAGTTCATACGGGACTAACGTTTTAATGAAGTTTTTTTTGGGCTCTACTCCTTGAAGACTAGCCATAGTGCTCTACTTCATGCGAGATTAGCCAAGTCATTGTGCTCTACTCTACGGAGATTAGCCAATGTACTTATGACGTTGTGCTCTACTCTACGGAGATTAGCCAATGTATTTTGATTTTTTTGAAAAATACGTTTTTCAAAAACGCCTTTTCCGCTGCAAAGTACTATACGAGTACTAACATTTGATAAAGTGAGGGAGAAATATTGAAAGTTACTCTAGATGGTGATTGGAAACATAGTGACCTTTCCGACTCTAGAGTAACATCTTCAATATTTTTCGAAAGTAACTTATCAAATTATGAATATCATTCCAAGTGGGAGTTGATTTTAGAACTATCCATATGGGATATTCTATTATCATTTCAAGTGGGAATTATATCTGAAAAATACGTTTTCAAACTCGTTTTCCGCTGCTAGTACTATAAGAGTATTATTGTTTGATAAGTGATGGGGGAATATTGAAGGTTGTTCTAGATGGTGATTGGAATCATAGAGACCTTTTCGATTCTAGAACAACATCTTCAATATTTTTCGAAAGTAACTTATCAAATATAATATAATTCCAAGTGGGATTTGAATTTTTAGAACTATCCAAATGGGATACTCTATTATCATTTCAAGTGGGAGTTATATATTAAGAATTTTTATGCAATGTTTTGATCGAACCTTCGGTTTTGTGTCTTTTGCAGCATTTTAAAAGTAAAATGTCTTCCGCTTCAAAGAATATCGTCGCTGAGTTAAACAAAGGTGAAAAACTCAACGGCGATAATTACAAACTTTGGTCCATTAAGATACAATACGTTCTAGAGGAGCAAGAAGTGCTCGAAACTCTAAAGAACGTTATGATTGAACCGGAGTTGGGCACTACGGCCCAACACCGAAGAGACAAGGAAGCTTTTGATGCTTGGTCTCGGAAGAATAAGATAGCGCGCATTACGTTTTTAAGCAGTATGGCTGATGACATAATGCGCATCTTCCGAGAACATGACCTAGCCATGGACATATGGTCCAAGCTAGAGGAGAAGTTCGGTGGCACATCGGTGTCCAAACTTCACGCCTTAACTATAAAGTTCGATACATATAAGAAACGTCCAGATCATTCCATGGGGAAACATCTGCGACATATGGCGAACCTTATATCAGAGTTAAAGGACGCATGTCATTTGCTCACTGATGAGCAACAAATCCAAGCAGTCATACGTTCCCTACCAAATGGGTGGGATCAAATGAAGATGCATCTCACTCACAATGAGAGCATCAAGACCTTCAGCGATGTTTCCAAGCACCTCGAATTAGAGGAAGAGCGGCTTGCGGCTGCCAAGCCAAGTGCAGAAGTGCACATGGTTGCTAGTTCCTCACACGGGGGAAAGAAACGTAAAGATCGTTCGAAGTCTTCTAATGAACGTAATAAGCAACCTGAGTCTACCAAGGAACCCAAACATAAGGGTGGGCACAAGAAATGGCACAAGAAGAAAGACTTGAAAAGGATCAAGTTCTTCAAGTGCAACAAGCTCGGTCACTATGCTCGTTCGTGTACGAGTGGAAGTGACGAGGTGCCACCGACCACATAGCAAAGGACAGACGGTCCTTCGTGGAGTATCACCGGATACCCCAAGGAATGAAGTGGATCAATGTAGGAAACAACACACATGTTGTAGAGAAAGGCGTTGGGAATTGTAAGCTAGACTTGGACAACGGCCACACTCTCCTACTTTATGATGTTCTCTTCATTCCATATATTCAAAGGAATATTAATACTGTGGTCAAATTTAATGGGTCTGGGTTATAGTTGGTTCCTTCATGATTGTAATATGGACCTATTTTGTAATAATTCCTTTATTGGTACTGGGTTTGTATTTCAAAGGATTTATTGTAATAAGTACAATGTATTTCCTTATGTAATGAAAATTTCATTGTGACAAATTCTTTGACTAATGAGTCTAATATAATTTGTTGGCACGCAAGGCTTGGTCATATTGGACCAATGCGTATAGATAGACTTGCTAAACGTGGCCTTCTATCCAATGTTTCAAAGGTTGAAATGTCGACCTGCGAACATTGCCTTGTGAGGAAATCTTGTCGCAAGCCGTTTGGAACCGGTACAAGGGCCGAGGTTCCATTACAGCTTATCCATTCGGACATATGTGGTCCGATGAATGTCAAGACAAGACGCGGGAAGTCCTATTTTTCATCACTTTTATTGATGATTTCACCCGATTCGGTCATATCTATTTGATATCCCACAAAAGTGAAAGCACTAAACCTGCTTTAAAAACTATATGAGTTTAGTGGAGAATCAATTAGATCGCAAGATTAAGGTCATGCGAACCGATAGGGGCGGTGAATATCAATCAACAAGTTTAAAGGAACTTTATGATGAAAAATGCATAGTACATCAGGTAACTATGCCTTATACTCCTCAACAAATTGGTGTTGCAGAAAGGAGGTATAAGACTTTAATGAAAAATGGTACATTCAATGATGGCGCAAGCTAACTTGCCAATCACCTTTTGGGATGATGCATTATTGACGGCCGCTTTCATTTTTGAACCGCGTACCCTCGAAATCAGTTAGCTCCACTCCTTATGAGTTGTGGAACCAAAGGTCTCCTCACTTAAACATTTTGAAACCTTGGGGTTGTGCATCCTACGCACATATTTCCTCCCATAAGTATGGCAAACTTGGGCCAAAGGGAAGGAAATGTATCTTTATACGATACGCAGAAAACTCCAAAGGTTATGTTTTATGTTAGTCAGGAAGACAATGGTGGGCTAATTGAGTTTGAGTCGAGGGATGTCACTTTCTTGGAAAAACGAGTTTCCAAGACAGGGCGAGATAAGTCAGGACTTATCTCTATTTGAGATTTATGATCAAGAAGGATTACCTCATTCGAGTGGGAGAATTCTTGGTGAAAACGAAAATACGTTTCAATCTTCACCAATGGATTATACGAATGACGATTATCCTATTCCATACGGGAATAATGATCCAAGTGGGAGCAATTCTAACGACATTCCAAGTGGGAGTGATATTAGAATTGATCTAAATTCGAGTCAACAAGGACTTGAAGAATCTCAAATACGATGTAGTAGTCGTACAAGGTTGGCTCCTCTAAGATTTGAGGATGAATTTCCGCAAACCTTTATGACTTTACTACAAGATGATGACGAGCCTGCTACTTTCAAACAGGCCGTATCATGCCCTGCAAAAGACAAATGGATGGAAGCGATGAAGGAGGAATTGAAATCCATGAAAGTTAACCAAGTCTGGGACTTAGTTAACTTACCCAGAGGACATAGGGCAATTGGAAACAAATGGATTCTCAAGATCAAGCATAAGGATGATGGCTCTATTAACAGATATAAAGCTCGCCTTGTCGCGAAAGGTTTTACGCAACAGGAAGGGATAGACTACGAAGAGACCTTCTCACCTGTTGTGCGTTTTACCTTGATTCGCATGATTCTGGCAATGGTAGCTTGCTTATACCTTGAATTACATCAGATGGATGTAAAGACTGCCTTTCTCAATGGAGAATTGGACGAGGAGATCTATATGGAACAACCAACAGGGTTTGTAAAAGAAGGAAACGAACATAAGGTTTGTAAACTTCGTAAATCCATATATGGTCTTAAATAATCCTCGAGGCAATGGTATATACGATTTCAAGAAGTAGTCTTATCAAATGGATTTTCCATACTTGATGAAGATAACTACGTATATATCAAGAGGATTAAAAGCAATCATGTTATTATGTCTCTATATGTAGATGACATTTTAATAGCCGAAAATGACAAGGGCTTTGTGATGAGTATCAAGGCTTGGCTTTCATCAGTATTTGAGATGAAAGGCATAGGAAAAGCCGCATATATCCTTGGAGTTAAGATTTCAAGGAATCGTTCGAAGAAGCTTCTTTCTCTTTCACAGGAGACTTATATAAAGAAGGTTCTAGAACGATTTAATATGCAGGACTGCAAGTCCATTGATATTCATATAAGCATATGCGATAATTTATATCTGGAATCGTGTCCAAAGAACCAAAAGGAAAAGGAAATTATGGAAAAAGTTCCATATTCCAGTGCAGTTGATAGTCTTATGTACGCTATGGTGTGTACGAGACCGGACATCTGTTTTTGCCGTTGGAAATGGTAAGCTGTTACCAATCCAACCCAGGGCAAGAACACTGGAAAGCGGTTAAGAGGATAATGCAGTATCTTAAAGGAAATGCAGATTTGCAAAAGACTATGATAAAACTAAGAAGGTAGACATAAGGTACATATCTACGCATGAGATGATAGAGGATCAGCTTACGAAAGCGATCCCCAGAAATGTGTTTTATAAACACTTATCATCCCAAGGATTGCGTACGAGCTGAGTTGTACCAATATATATTCCCATGTCTAAGAAAGATCAAATTTAATAAAAGAATAAGTTCTTTTTCAAACATTGCATATGAATTTCTTAAAGAAATGTTTGTGTACATTTTTGAAATCTCAGCTGAATTGTGTGTATGTCGGACAGATAAAGGTTGGCTCTCTCACATGAGCAACCGCCTTATCTTATCAGATGGATAAGATAGAGATGAGACTAGTTTAAAGTCAAAATCATTAGACGAATGATTTAGAGTCATGACTTAAACAAGATAGTCGAATGAAAGATCTGCATCATATGGATGCTTACAAAAGATCTGAGATCTGTATCACAAGGATATTTGAAAGAGATCTCGTAGGATTTTTTAAATCCTATCTGTCTTATGCAGGATGAGAGTCCGTGAATATTTCACGAGTAGTAAAGGGACTCAAAAAGATAGGCACTGTGGTGTCTGATCTTTTCATCCGTACAACATCATTAAGACATACTCTCCCTGGGAAAGGAGTGATGTTGTAATACGTGTTCATACCACGTATGCATTTCGACCACTGAGTTAGTAGCAATAGTGTTTGCTATTATGTGAGACTCAAAGGCCATACGGGTCTTAACTCTTACCCTCAAGGACTCCAATTGGTTCCTTTAGATTTGACGAGATGATCGCTATCTTAGCGTGTTACTTATGGGCTATGATAATTCGGCTCGGCGGGGCACGTTAGAAAAGCGAATCAAGTCAAGATCAGAAGGTTCGCAAGAAGATGAAGATTGATTTCATATTCACATTTGGACTTTAATGATTCAAAGCTGGCCAGCCAATTGTGATCCAGATGGGATTCAATTGTTGAATATAAAGTATAAGAAATGTGAAGAAATAATCTAGGGTAAAGCATGCGTTGAACTACTCAACTTTGCACCTTCGAGGTCGTTGTGTATCTCTAACAAGTGCACAACAACAGACTCTACGCGCATGACGGTCGCACGGTCTATTTCTCGGTATGATAGATGAAAGAACTAAGGGAAAGACGTTCTCTTACAATCCCCTCAAGTGTGAGTGGGAGATGTTGGATATGGAAGACGTTTGTACACCCTTGTGGGGGATGTACGAGGGAATACGGACCTCGAACGTCACGTACACGAAGTCGTGTACAAAGGGAATCTGTTCCCTTGCGGAGAGGATCTCTGGATGAGTGGGAAAGTCGCATTATATATGCATAAGTGCATGAGACATATGGCTAATAAAGGGGGAATATCTTAAGCTTATGTTGTACCATGCATATGGTACAACTTAAGCTTATAATGTGCCATGTATCATGGTACGCCTTAATTAAGTTGTTCCAAAGGAACAACTTACCCTAAAATAACTACCTTGGGGGCTATAAATAAGACCCAAGGGTAAGCCATTTCTTACACCATTTGCATGGAATTCATGCATGCATCTTCATTCTAGCGAAGCTCTGCAGAAATCCTTCCTCTCATCTATCCAAGTTCTTAATCTAAAGTAGAGATTTAGATTGTGGATTTAGTAGCCTTACTCCGTTCGTGAGTAGACTCGATCCGTCGTGGCGAATCCGAAGGCGAAGTTCGTAGACTACCGTGCCGCGTACGCAAGCGTAAGTCTCAACTTCATTTATCGATCCTAACTCTGTTTTGGACAGGATCCTACAAGCATGGTTGATGGGCGTACCTCCTATAGAACATGGGACTGTGAAGCTTCCCGGATCCGGTAGCTTCCTCGGGAGATGGTTCTTTATGATGGAGGTAGAGTCCTCCATAAGCTTTATTTCCTCATGCTTCCGCTTTCCGGTGATGAGTTCTTTCAAAAACTTCGCATAGATAGGAATTTCTGTAATGGCATCTATAAATGGGATGTTGAGCTGGATGCCCTAAAGAAGTTTCGTGAACTTCGAATACTTCTTCTCCATTTTAGCCAAAGCTAGCCTCCGTGGATATGGCGGAGGGGGTCGGCTTCCCTTATCCTTTGCGACATCCTTAGGAGATGGCTTACTAGAACTAGTTACATCGTCCCTTGGTGTTGGTGTGATGGTAGGTAAGGTGGAAGGCGAATCTTCCCTCTCTCCATTCATGGTAGGCTCATCCGTAGCCTCTTTCCTCTCACTGCCAATAGTGGCATCCTCGGTCATGACTTGTTCTTTGTTCATGACTGGCACCATAACATCGTCGGTTGCCCGTCCTCTATGCGTGGTAACGGAGACCATGGCATTGGCTTGAGCCCTCGGATTCGGCTCCGGTTGCAAAGGCAACCTCACTTGATTCTTGAGTAGTTGGGACATCTGGCCCCTCAGCTCATCGAGCGACGTGTTTATGTTTTAGAATTAAGTGGATGTGTCTTGGTTGAACCAGACTTGCCTGCTCATGAACGTCTTTAAGGTGGTCTCCAGATTGGAAAGCGGTGGCGTTGGTGCATAACCTTGCTGAGGCGGTCGATTGAATTGGTAGCATGGTGGTCGATACGGCCTAGCTGGCCTAAATCCGCTCTGCTGTTAATGTGGTGGATGCCCTTGTTGTTTTTGAGGAGAGGGTGGTGGCCTCTGAAACTGTGGAGGTTGAAGCCCTCCACTTGGGTTCTCGTAAGACAATCCGGGGTGATTCCTAGCGGCAAGCTGTTGCCATTGATTTCGCCCATCTCCTTGGACATACTGTACTGACTCAAATGATTCGGTTCCGTCATAATGTCCCTCATTGGGAACATAACGTTGCTCTCCATATTCCTCCGAAGGATGATAAGCTGGGGTGCTGGTAGTTGTTTGGATGGAGTCCAACCGTTGCTCAATCCTAACCACCTGTTTACACAAAGTCTCAATGTGAGAACGAGGTGGCTAACAGCTTTTACCTCAGGGGTCCTGGTGACAATGATGCATGATCGCGTCCAGATGTTCACCCAAAAACGACTTGTAGTTTTACCGCAAGCGCACGGTGTAGTGGCGAGTAGGTATCGATCACAGGGAAGACAATTGACAGTATCTCACTTTAATTACCTAGCTATCAAGTGAATAAGAGTAATTTGGTGTATCGTCACAATCGTTCAATAGCAGAGAAATATCAATATAATAAAGCGTCTTGGGATAGGAAATCCCCACTACGGACCGTCTCTCATCCTTGTGAATCCTAAATTTCATTGTTGCTAAGCTTGAATAAAGGTGAACTAGTCGCAACTTAATGTGGAACCAAGCTCACGCTCTCACGCTATTACCGGTTTATAGCAAACCTAGGTTAGGGCCCACTCTCGTGCAAACCCTAGCCTAAGCCACTAGCGTGAAGAACGACATCATTGTCCAATCGCATCTCGAGCCCACTCTCGTGCAAACTCGAGCTACGATCTAGGTTGTGATAATTTCTATACGTCCAATCTCTTGCAAACAAATATTAATATATACTCATAATTAAAAATTCTAGCTTTGGTTCAATCTCTTGCAAACCAAGTCTAGAGAAATTCAATTATCAATCTAAATCGAATATCTAAGCCTTCCTATCAATTTGGATCCAATCTCTTGCAAATCTCAATCGATATGAATTCCTAGCTACTCGTAATATACCAATCACAACCTAACCATTATCAATTCTAGCAACAAATCCATGAATTCATCATAATTCAAAAGATCGGGTCCATAGGGTTCATCCCTAGGCCCTAGAACAACGGAACTACTCACTAATCATCATGCAAATATCAGAAACAACAATAATAATAATGGCACAATTCATTGCAATATAGAAACAATGCATAAAATTGAGTTTTTAATAAGAAAGAACAAACCAATGAAGTAGCCAATGATTTCCAGCTGAGATTTCTCCAAAGAGTAGCCGTCAAAAACCTAAAAGAACTCTATAAAAAATAATTCAAGTCCCTCCTAAAACTAGGGTAAAAACAGGGCTTAAATACAAGCCAAAATCGTCCAAAAAATCGTGACAAAACTGCCCATGCGCAGCCCAGAAATCGCATTCCTAGCTGCAGGCGGAGAGCGTCACTCGACAGAGTGACCCTTGTCACTCGCCCGAGTGAAAAACCTTGTAAAATAACAGTAACTTTGGGGTTTTCAGGGGTCCGTCTCTCGGGGTGGCTCGACCGAGTAGGTTTCTTCATTCGGTCGAGTAGCTAATTTGCTCGGCCGAGTGAGCTTCGTTAGATTTTCCAGTAGCTTCGGCTCTTTTCTGTCTGGATTCCCTGACTGACTCGGGCGAGTGAACTTTCTTACTCGGCCGAACGGAAATCCTTGCTCGGTCGAGTGAACGTCTGAAATCTTCGTGGCGTATCCGTTCTACTCGGGCGAGTCAGATACGTCACTCGGCCGAATGAGCAGTCTTGCTCGGCCGAGTGATGTGCTCCTGAGCTTATTTCTTCTCCTTTTTGCTTCCTCGTTGCTCCTATCGAATTCCTTCTTCTTCCGCTAATCCTCCATCGCTGATAAGTCCTTAAATAAGCCATGGGCAACACTCCAAAGTGTGTGAAACTCATTGATCTCATTTTTGCTCCAAATCGCTCCATATTTCCTGAAATACGACAAAAACAAGAAATAGTGAAAAACATCGCAATATTGTCGAATAATCGTGAAAAACGCAATATGGGCGATCAAAACATCATGAAAACATGCAGAAAAAGGTATAAAATATGGAGTGATCAAAATCCCCCAAGCTTACCTCTTACTCGTCCTCGAGGAAGACAAGGAAAAGGGAAACCCGGCGGAAAAAAATAAAGAAAAGGAAAAACGAAAGAGATAGAAGATATGAAGGAAAACACAGAGGGAGGTGCTAGATCATTTTCTCAGGACGTGGGTTTTGCTTACTCATATAGTATACGACGAATATAGAACACATGCCAAAGATTTTTATCTCAATATCATAATCATATGGATGCTTTCAAAATAGAAACCCAAGAATAGCAAAATAGTATGAAATATGTAATCATTCTACAATTAACATCGTCTGAAGCATCTAAAGCGGCATACATAATCATAGACCACACACTTTTCAATTGTATGCCTTCTATTTGGAGTATAAGAGATATCACACAATATGGATTAATAAGAATAGAAAGGTATGGCTTTCATGAAATGCATGCTAAGTTTCAATTCCTGGATTTCGTAAAAACTTTTAGTAATCTCACAGAGTATAGAAAATTACATAGCTTAGGTTGTCATGCACAATCAAGTAGTCACTTTCTCACACATCATTGGATCCTGTCCCCCAAGCTCATCTATAAGCGTGGTTGCATAAGATAATTCAATAAGCTTATTCCCCATTTTTGAAGCTTTAAAAAATAAAAATGAAAGAGGGGAGAAAGAGAGAAAGAGCATGAGATGGGATCATATATGAACTTCTTTTCTCTTTTCTTTTATTTTCTTCTTTTTTTCTTTTTCTTTCTATTTTTTTTCTTTTTTTTCTTTTGTAGTCATAAATATAATTGTGATACCAAATTAAAAGATAGAAAGGTATATAAGAATAATTTTTTCTTTTTGATTTTTGGGGGTATGGAGCATAGATTTTTGTAGCAGGGTAAAATGCCAATATAAGAATCGCTAAAGGGAGATTCACCAATGATTTTAAGTATTGAAATAATGCTCAAGATATGTGGAGAAAGAAATATATGTAACACTCGGTTCACTCTATAGAATGTGCACGACAACTTTCAGCAGAGTAATGTAATCTACTCAGTTTAATCACAGAAAGTAAACTAATCCAGTTATATCAACCTAGCTTACATTCAATCAACCTGAAAGTGAATCGTACAATTTTCATGCAATAAGAAGTGATATAAGAAAAGAAAGCAGTACTCCAGATATAAGCAATCAATGCGTGAAGCTTGGTATGTTTTCTATGAAGAGTATACAGTAAAAATCATTAGACTCAGCTAATAAAATAATTTCATCCATATTCATACATGAAAGTGCGGGTTACTATCTCGAATGCAAAGCAAGACATAACATATAATATCTGAAATAAAAACTATGGCATGACAAGATAATATGCATATAGAGATAAGCTAACACCACGTCATCATCATCACAGAAGATTCATCTCTAGCAAAAGGATAAAAGAAGTAAGGATAAAAGAGAATAAAAATTACTGTACAATGCAGCACACTCAAAAAGTAAGAAAATGTGATGCATGAAAAAAATGAAAAAGTGGGTGAAAATAAGTGTAAAAACGAAGAAATGTGGGAAAAAGAAAATAAAAGGCGACAAAAATAAAAAGTGCGTGAGAACTCACTCCCCCAAGATAAAGTGCACAGTTTCCTCAATGTGCAAAGTGTGGCACACCGAGAGGCAAAAATGTGGGTGGGGCGGGTGAGGATGCATGTATGAAAATAAAAAAATAAAAAGAAAGAAAGTAAAAAGTGCGATGGGAATGCAACTGATGCAACCAGAGATCAAAATGGTGTCAGATAGGTGTCCCTAAAAGTACACCCTTACTCCCAAAAAGATATAGACAGATATGAACAAAAAGTGACCAAAACGTGTGTGGAGGAGGGGTGCAAACTCAGCAGGTTCAAAAAATATCCAGCGTAACAACAGCAAAAGTATCGAAGGCATCCAGTGTGTGCCTAGGTGGGTGGGGGTGCACCAGCACCGTCCTGTGGCGGAGGTGGTGGTCGTGGAGGCTGCTGGGTGTGGGTGGGTGGCTGAGACAGACACTCAAGAATCTGGTTCAGGCAAGCCTGAATACCAGGGAGCAATGCGACGCGGGTCTAGACAGCACTAACAATAGTGGAGAGAGCCTGGAAATCTGCTCTAAGTCCACTCACCGTCCCCTCAAGAGCACGTATGTGCTGAACTAGGGTGTCGGGAGGAGGTGGAGCAGAGGGTCGAGCAGGACGAACAGGTGAAGAGTGGGGCTGTCTCGCTCGGCTACTCTAAAGGATGGGTGCTACAGTGGGGTGTTGAGGTGGTGCTGTGCTTGCTAAGTGTCACTTAGCCTCTGTGTGAGGCTGAGATGTGGGAATGGTCGAAGAGGAAGGAACAACAGCAGAAACAGCAGTGGTGGCAAGCGACGAGGCAGGCAGAGAGGTCAGTGACACAGACGTAGGGACAGATGTCACGACACTCTCGGAGAATACAACGGTGGTGGAGACAGTGAGGTCGACGACTGGGGAGGACGTGAACGGTGCAGAAAATGACTCCCCAGGAGTCGAGAACAACAATGAGGAAAGGGTCTCGACCGCGGAAGCAAAAGAAGGCTCACCTCACTCAACTACGGTGGGGGGACGCTAGGGGCTAGCAGCAAAAATGGGATCTATCGACATGGGCACAGTGGTGGTGGTGGTGTGGGTGGACTCAGCTAAAGAGCTCCCGACACTAACAGAAGTGTGGACAGAGGTGTTGGAAGGCACAGACGAAGCAAGTGCAGGTTGAGGGATCACGGGGTCAAGTGGTGGGAGGAGGGGCTCCTGCTGAGCACCCTCAGGCTCAAGCACGTATGCGGCGGGGATGAGGAGATCAATCAGTTGAATCCACTCCCTGCCCACAGGTCTAATATGCGTCCGAGCATGTCTCGGGAGGATCATGTAATCGGTACAGTGGGGACCATGTAGCCACACCCAGTGGCACTGACCATGAGGACGCAGCATCCTCATCCGAGCCATGACATTTATGGAGAGAGAGGTGG
>CM061142.1:90109400-90267146 GCA_030789695.1 Scilla litardierei
GGAAAGACATCAGGAAAGTCTCGCATGACCCTGGGTAAGACTGGCTCCGCCTCCATGGCCATTGCCAACACTTCTACTTCTACTGGTGTCGCTCTGAATCTTACAGGTTCTAATGTGCAACTACCACTTCTGAACTCAAACTCTGGATGATCGGGAATCTGAAAGACTACCCTCCTTAATTTGCAGTCAATAATGGCACAAAACATCGCTAGCCAGTCCATCCCAAACACAACTTCAAAGGTAGGCATCTCAATTACAAGGAAGTCAGCATATAATTCCCTACCGCAAATTACTACAGTACAACATCGGAGTCCTAAAGTACTCCTAATCACACCGCTCCCGGTGTGTATATTCCAACTAACAGTGAAGGAGTCTATAGGTATAACATTTTTGGCCACAAATTGTCGAGATAGGAAACAGTGTGAAGCCCCCAGAATCAAAAAGTGCCCAAGCTGGAAAAGATGCTACTTTAACCATACCTAAAAGCCAACAAGGAAATCAAACCAACATCTATCATAACTAAGCAACAAGTGATATAATATAAAGTAAGGAGAAGGCTAGAACCATACCAGTGATTACCTGGCCTGAGTTTTCTGTCTCTACTGCTGTCATCGTGAAAGCCTGGGACTTTGGAGCAGAGTTTGTCTTCTTGTATGCCTGCCGCTGAGGAGGCAAGGAAGTTCCTCTAGGGGCTGGTGTGCTTGGTCCAGCTGGCGTTGGAAGGGAAAGTCGCTGTGGACCAGGTGGAAGAGCTCGCTGCTGCATCGGTTTAGAAGTCACAGGTGCTACTGGGGCCGGGTAGGCACCCTGATGCGGGCAGAACCTGCTAATGTGTCCTCAGCCACCACAAGCAAAGCACTGTCTAGCCCAAGTCCTACACTCCCTCTGCTCATGACCAGGCTTGCCATAGAATTGACATGTCAGACATCTCTGTGTCACTGTAAGGGCTCCTGGCCTCTTGAACTGGGCCGTCTGCACTGGCCGAGATAATGCCTTCTGTGATCCTGAGGGTCGTCTGTCTCATGTAAGCATTTTCCCCATGCTCCGCAAATGAATCTCATATAGTCTTGCTGCCTCAAGCACATCCTCCTGTGTGGCCAGTTTCTGTGTAGACATCGCCCCATATACTCCGGATCCAGTCTAATATGGAAGCATCGAGCTCGGGTGGCATCAGTCGAAACAAGCTCCGGGGCAAACTTGCCCAGTAAAGAAAACTCGGCGTCATACTCATCCACACTCTGCTGGCCCTGAGTCAACTGCTCAAAACGCTGTTTGAGCTCATCCTTTGCAGTCTCTGGAAGGAACTTGGACTCAAAACGCTCCTTGAAAGTCTTCCAAGAGATAGGACCTGTCAGGTGCCACTCCTGGGCATCCCACCAATCTCTAGTCTGATGGGTCAACTACCTTTTTGCTGCATCAACCCAACTCTCTGGTAGAAATCCAACAGCTGTGAGGTCATCCTCTATGCGACATAACCACTCATCAACCTCCAGGGCTGTCTCCTTGCCAGAAAAAGTCATCGGCATCATTGCCCTGAACTACTTGAAGCCTGGGGTCTTCTGACCCTGCATCTTGGTGAGCATCTCAGCCTACTAACCCAGACTCGCCTGGAAACCCAGCAAAATCTTCTCCATCTAAGAGGGCTCAGCATGCTTCATCTCTGATGAATATATCCTGTTTCCACTATCCATTCTCAGAGAAAGGACAGCACAAGAAGAATCAGTACCATATGTGATGGCATTAAAGTGAGTTGGATGTATCATCCTTTCGCATATCGCAGTGTGACTGACCTGCATGGGCCACCACTAAACCTGTCATGCCACAGTCCCACAAATACTTTATAAGGCAACACAATCCATGGGAAGGGAGGATGGAGCTTGACAAGCCGCGGTATTACACCAAGCGTGAATAGAAAAACACAATAAGCAAGCCACTGTGAATGCTGGGATCATACATCACAGATATATAAAAGAAAGAAGCAACACATACTGCCATCACAAAGAGTACATATCCATAGAACTACATAACCAAAGAGCGTACCACACACCATCATCAAGTACAAAGTGAACTGACTCAAGTACATACATGAGAAGTATCACAAACTCCCAACATATACCACAGCTACAAAAGACAACACGCTCACTACACGACTCAACTCACACTACAAGACACATCCCAATAAGGTAGTGTCCTCAAGGTGTCAGCTCACATATGGGTAATCTTCTGAGGGAGATTTTGCTCTGGGGTCACCTGCTCGGGACCTGAAAAGTAAAATGAGCACGTCAACCCAGTAGGAAACTAACCAGGGTAGGGAAACTCATTTAGAGGTTATGAGTGAAAATGCAATAGGAGCAGAAGCAATCAGAGTGAAAAGTGCAACACACAAACATCCAACAACAACACATATAAAGTTTATTAGTTAGCAGATGTTAGTGACTCTTTGGAAGCCTGGGTATCACCTAAAGATAAGGGCCTGGACCTCACCTCAAATTTGGGGTGAATACAGTACACGATGCAGTGGACACGAGCACTGTACGTCGGGCCTCTCAGCTCCCCTGTCCCTGGCAGGAGTGAGGCTCTCCACATAATAACACAACCTCCATATGTCCCCTCCACTCCCGGTAAAGGCAAGTGGGAAGTAAGTATCACATATCATATATCACTTTCCCCAACTTCTCAGTCCAGCCCCTTATAGTTAAGTTATACCCAAACTTCCCACATCCCCATACCAGGATGCTCACATGCCTTAGGGCAGATCGAGACGTCCCTGTTGACATGTCATGTGTCATGATGTTCAATGAACATACACCATTTCTCAATGGCATTACATGGCGCACACGTTGTAATGGCTATTTCTCAAGTTTCTCAATTTCAAGTTCATTTGGGCATTTTAACAAACATATAACGAGCGCCACATAAATTAAGAGGATTATACCATCAATATTTGTAACCAATAGCATAACTAATCTTACATGCATGCATCAACATCATTCATGCATTTTGGAGGGGAAAATTAGTATTATCACACAATTCCAACTCACCCAACACAATCCAACATGCTGAAATTTCAAGAACAGCTAGAAAGTCAGCATTATAACCTATTTCTCTTATGAATTTGATAAAACTCACTGAATGAAAGTTGAAGATATAATAATCCTGGGTTCATCCATAAAATTTCATGTAGTAATGTGGACTGAGTGATTTATAGTGAATTAATTGGTGCAGCATGTCTAGACTGTTTTTCAGACAGATTTCTGGGCCTGTATTGAAAGCCAATTTTAAGCATGTTGGAGCTAGAATTTCGACATATAAGTACTTTGTTGAAATTTTAGATAAAATTGTTACCCTTTCAACGAGACCAAGATCAGCCAATTCCATGAAGTGTGCAGGTGATAGTCTTCATTTTGCTAAACTATGTCTAGATTGACAGATTTCTAGACATGTTGTAAACACTGAATTTTTACTCCAACTTATTGAACTCAACATATGACAAATTTTATATGAATTTGGGGTAGGACTTTAAGATATACCCATACATATTTGTTTCAGAAAGTAAATCAAACTATAGTGACTAGAATTGAAGGAAAAACACACATCAGAATTTCTGTTTTTCAGGAGAGGGTAATTTGCTTGGAAAAACAAGGAAAAAGCGAATCTTTTGGGCTATTGCACACATAATACTTGAAATCAAGAACATGAATAATATAAATAGCATCATAACATACTCATGATCCTAAATAAAAATCCACAAATCTAGGTTAGAATCCTACCTCAAGTAATCCTCTTCCTTTCTCTCTTCTCTCTCTTCCTTTCACCTTTCTTTCTCCTTGGAGGCTAGGGTTTTTCTTGCAATTTTTTTGGAATGGAAATTAGGGTTTTGTAGCTTTGAGGGAGAGGAAAAGAGGGCAAGGTGGTTCGGCCATAGGGGGAGGGGGAGAAGAGAATAGAAAATGAAAAGGAGAAGGAAAAAGAAAGTTAAAGAATGGTTTAGAAGTCTCTTCCAAAATATCACATACTAGAATCCTCTTAGGATAAGCATGCATAGGCTAAATTGACCTTAATACCCTTTCCAAATTTATCCCTCAACTTTCAAGTATTTACAAGTTTGCCATTACTTTATGCACACACAACTTTAGTGTGTACGCACAACAGCTTTAGGCCAAAAGACCGTTTTGCCCCTGACCTTTTTAAAAATTTACGGGTGTGCCACTAAACCCATCCCTTTTCACACTATCCCCCTCACATACTAACCCACTCTTTCAAAATTTACAAGTATGACACTACTTTACACACCCACCTTCACTCTACACACACTTCCACTCATATGGCCAAATGACCAAAATACCCCTACACTTTTCACGGAATTACACGACTGCCACTAGCCATATACACGCCATATCACCTCTTATTAACTCCTCATACTCCCTCTACTCGTGTATAGAGGACTACCACGTCAGTCGCCGTATAGGGCTAAACAAGCCTTGACAGCATAAGAATAATGCAAATGCCATATAACATGGCATATGAATGGAAATTAACATGATAGCAAGCAAACATTCCATACTCCCCCAAAATCATATGAAACATGCAAAATGGAAGCTATGGAAAATCGCACACTAAAAGTGGGTACAAAAGTAAGCATACATGAATGTTACCCAAGCATTGAATATAATGTGTGAGTTCTAGCAAGGTGGAAACCAAACAAACATGGAGTTTGGTTTCTGTATATAGTCGCATGAAAAAATAACATTACAAACATACGATTCTATATACGAGTTCCTACCATGCTGAGAAATATTCTTAGGAATCCACAAAGAAAGAGATTTGGGTTTCCTAAGGGGTGGTCGTGTATGGACATGAATAGGAGGTGTGGGTGCACGTTTCTGAGGTGGAACAAAAACATTTGTGTGCCATGTGTGTGAAACATGAGAGTGAGCATTTAAAACATTCATACGAGAAATATTTCTATCATGCATAGGATCATGAGTAGCATGCAAAGAATGAGCGGGTGCAATTCTAGCATGGAAACAATGTAGATTATTCCTATGAGTTGAAGCAACATGCATATGCTTTTAAACGGGCTTCTCAATAGCCGCATAATCAGAATATAAATATGGATGATTCCTCGTTGGCTTTATAATCTACGTTGATTTATTGCCAAAAGAGGGTTTGGATGTGACTAACCACTTAGAAGGCTCCTCCACAAATTTGTTTTGTGTGCTTCTAAAGGAAGAGCTTGGTTTGGTCATACTCAAAGTTGAGGATCCCACAACCTTGTCCTTACTCAAAATTTAAGTAGATAATAGCTCACACTTCTTCAAAAGTGAAGAAATGTCACCTCTTGGATAGACATGAGCTAAGCTCGCGACATTGAGATTTAAAAGCTAATGTCTCATTTCTCAAAACGTCAATTTGAGATCTCAAAACGTCAATTTGAGAATCCCTCTTAAGAATGACAGAATCACTATTCCAGTGCACATTCTCTAATTAGAGTTTGAGAGAAGCATTCGCATCTCTTAAAGCACTAATCTGGGAAAAAAGTCCATCTTTCTCAGTATGCAATGATTGAAGCTCAACTTGACGCATGGCATACACACTCTCTTTCAATTATTTTGTAAAAGCTATTCACATACTCAATTTGAGGTTTAAGAGAGTCATTCTCTTTACTCAACATGCACACACGTGAACCAATAGCACTCTTTTCTTGATTCAATTCAATGATTTGTGTCTCATCACGAGGTTCGAATGATAAAGATGTATGTGTGCGTGTATCTCTCTCAAGCTTCTTATTTTTCGCTTTGAGAGAGTCACACGAAATCAACAACTCATTATAACTAGTAAGCACCATTACGTTGTTGAATAAGAGAGTTATGAGATACCTCATTACCATCGATGCTCTCATCATCACAAGAATCGATCTCCTCTTCTTTAAAATTCCCTTCGAGAAACACCCACATCGCACTTGCTGTCTCGAAATTATTTAGCATCTTTCTAATTTCATGGAGACACAATTGAGCAAAGCATTCCGGGCTTGAGCATTCGAAGTAATCATCTTTGATGCATCTTACTTATCAAGCCAACGGTGCATGATCTTCCCCAATTTAAGTAGAATTTACCTTTGAAGATGGGAGGAAGAGAGTATTGTTGTTGAGAAAAGGATGTGATGCTTGCAAAATCCACCTAACCAAGGCTCTGATACCACTTGTTGGGGACATGTCTACACAATACACTAAACACGAGCATAAATAGTGTAAAGGCAAGCAAAGAATATAATTAAAAAGTTATTAGAAATTAAACGCAATATGCAGCTGAAATAAAAACAATGGCTCAATAATAAAGAAAGATACGCCAATGAAAACACAAACACAAGACGTATCCTGGTTCGGATGCCTACACAGGGACTCCTACTCCAGTCCCATCCTCGTAAACCCGAGCGTCTGATTTCCACTAATGCTTCCTAAACCTGGACACATAAGTACACGGTACAATTCCTAACCTGGATATGTAGTAACCCTCTAAGTGGAGTAACCCACACAATGTACTCACAACCCGCGTACTAGGTTTCAACAAAAATGAAACAAAATATAGTATTACCTATGCCTTGAATAGATATTACTAATGTGTATGCGAAGGCATGGAAGATTAAAAACAAGTGCTAGATGATTGGCTTACCTAGGCGCGGGAGGCCGTGAAAGAACCTGAAGCTCCATTGGTCGATGAGAAACCAAATCTGGAAGTAAATGACAATGGAGCCTCAACGTCAAACCCCGTGACTACGGAGGGAGTTTCTGAAGAGAAGAAGAAAAATGAAGGCGACAACTCAAGGGTCTTCAAGCTGACAGTGCCATTCCCACAGAGGCTGGCCAAAGCAAAAATCGATGAAAAGTACGGAAAATTCTTTGAAATAGTGAAGGACTTGAGTCTACAAATCCCCTTTCTGGAAGCGATAGATACGATACCCTCGTATGCAAAATTTCTGAAAGACTTAGTTACGAAGGGGACGAGGAAAGAGAAAGTTGTCCTCACGGCATTGTGCAGCGCTCTAATTCAACGAGCCAATCTGCCAAAGCTCAAAGACCCCATGAGTTTTGCTATCCCATGCTCAATATGGGAGGTATCAATCGATCGAGCGCTTATCGACTTGGGTGCAAGCGTAAGTCTAATGCCCCTATCGCTTTACAAGAGGATAAATATGGGTGAGCTTGAACCCACCGAAATGACTCTGCAGCTGGCAGACAGATCAGTAAAGTATCCGGTGGGGTGGTGGACGACTTGTCGGTCAACGTCAGCGACGTGCATGTGCCAGTCAATTTCGTAGTTATGGACATGCCTGAGGATAATCACACCCCGATTATCCTTGGGAGACCCTTCATGGCAACCACAGACGTACTCATAGATGTCAAGAAAGGAAAACTATCCCTGAACGTGGGAGATCAGAAAGTAGAGTTTGACTTGGCATTGTCAATGAAGTCGCCACCGGAGGAACATAGATGCAATCTGCTGGAGATAGAGGAAGAGAGAATTATTGAAACAGGAGCTTGGAAGGTTCTTTCAAGGACCCCCCCCCCCCCCCCCCCCCCCCCCCGAAGGCTTGTATGGACCTGAGGAGCACAATGGGCTGGGAAAAAAAGAAGTCGCTGAAGAAGTATGTGTCTCCCGGTCGACTCCCCCTGGATTTGTGAAGGTTGCTCCGACAAAGGGCAAAGAAAAAGAGCCTTTAGAGCTCACAGCTGATGAAGTCTGAATCCTGAGAAGAGTGGCGATTGATGCCAACGTGAGGGAAAAGCCCCCGGACATCACCAACGGGATAGTTGTCGAGACCATTCATCTGTTGTCACCACCAACAACAAGAGCCCCACCACCTGCAGCTGAGAGGATGCCGATTATTGGGCATCACCCGTACAAACCCCCATGAACATCATATATCGGGAGTTGAGCAAACGACTATAAACAACAGCGCTTCATGGGAGACAACCCATGTTCTGAACTTTTGCCGTTGTTTATAGGATTAGTTTACTAATTTTCGCAAATAAATACTGCTATGGGAATCTTCGTTGGGATACTTAGATGATGTTTGTATCTATGCAGGAATTGCCCCCACCCGATCGGTTCATGCATCAACCGATCGGGTGGCCAGTATCAGTAAATGGCCAGTATCAACATGTTAGTGAACCGATCGGTTGGAAGATGCAACAATCAGGTCGCTGACCGGGTGGAGATGACAGAGTCCTCGGGAATTTTTTGGGGAGCGATCAACCGATCGTTTGATAGAAGCGGCGATCGGGTCACCGACCGGGTGGAGATGACAGGAGCCTCTGGATTTTTTTTGGGAGCGGTCAACCGATCGGTTGAAATCTTAACCGAATGGTTCACCTGTAGCTGCT
This sequence comes from Scilla litardierei, assembly GCA_030789695.1. Taxonomy (NCBI): domain Eukaryota; kingdom Viridiplantae; phylum Streptophyta; class Magnoliopsida; order Asparagales; family Asparagaceae; genus Scilla; species Scilla litardierei. The sequence goes on from CM061142.1 coordinate 90,117,785, forward strand.
ATCCAACAGTCAATTTTCGAAAAACGACCCAATTGATCGGTTGAAATCTCAACCGATCGGTTTGCCTAACCCTATAAATACCCTACCCCTCAATCGATTTCATTCACCCGACTTCCAGGATCTCAATTCGAACGGTCATTTCACCTCCCTCCCAAACAATCTCCTCTACTACTTCCTCCACTCCTAAAATCACTCCCTCACTTCCTCACATACTCTCCCACCATCAAGCACCCTACCATCGCCCACACTTCATCCCCAAATCGCCCAAAAACCCTAACCCTAGCCCCCATTTCGAAAATTTTGTTCTTGTTGGATTAGTGTGTGGCGGTTACCCAAATCCCTCCATCATACAGCGTGGGATCTTTAGGGAGCTTGGACTCGCTTCATTACTGGATACACTTGTTCCTTAGCTTGATTTTTACATTGCCAAGTATTATTATTTTGCTCCTTTGTCATTGGTTGTGTGCACATTCATATAATCTTGCATATCATATTAAATCGCCACACAATCATGGCAAAAGATAAGGACAAGGGTAAGCGCATCATGGAGGAAGAGGAGCCATCTCGCAAGAGACACAAATCCACATGTTCCACACGTGGACGTGCTCCTCCTCCTCCGCCTACCCAACCACCACAACAACCTATCATACCTGTTGTGGATCAACTGATGGGACCGCATGGAGTCCGTTTCATGAGCCAGGACCACAAAGACTTCTATCTTCGACTCAGCCAAAGATCTCACTTAGCCACCAAATTTGCACCCAATCAAACCCTACTCGATCTCGGGGTTTTCTCTAGAGTCGAGTCCCTATTTGCAAACCTAGGTTGGCTAGGTTTCTTACACTCACATGCACGATCCTACCCCTCTCTCACCCTAGAATTTCTATCTGCCATCAAAACCGAGAGGGGGTTCAATATTGATTTTCGCCTCCAAAACTGAAACTTTGGTTTCCCTGTGACCACAATCAATGATATTTTCGGTTTTTCTAATCTAGAAGGCAGCCTCCCCCTATGAATTGCATGACGACTTCGATGTCGACCACTTTTGGGGATGCGTCACTCTCCACGATCATTTTCCGAGAGGCAAGGCCAAGGCCTCCTCCATCATCCACCCTGTTTTCCATCTCGCCCACCGTATAATCTCTAGCGCTTTCTTTCCGCAGGATGAGTCCGGTACCGTGCCCATCCCCGATCTTTTCATCCTTTGGGCGATGACTTTCCCCTTCATTCCCAGTGTTGATGGGATTACCTTCGAGGCCCCGCGCGTACGCATAGACGTCGGTGCGTGGCTAATTCAAAAGCTTATTGATATTAGCCGCGCAAACAAGGGTAAATATTGCTGCAGTGGCCTCATTACTCTCATTGCCTTACACCCTCCCCTCAACATCGTGATCCCCTCCAATTTGCCGCGTGCCCCAGGATCTACATATCTCGATCTTGATGTCCTGAGTCACACCTATATGATCTGGCCGCGAGGCAACGGTCGGTTTGCTTTTTACTATGTCAACCCCCCGCACCATATACCATTTTGCCAAATCCTGGCCGTATGTCTATTCATCTTGAGGCAGATTGGTCGTTTCCTCCTGATCCTGAGTTTGTAGGGGGGGTTACATCTACAGTTTCCTCTCCCTGACGCACTGAGACCACCTTCTCCTACCGTCCATTTGAGCGAGCAGGATATCCCTGCGTTCAGAAGAGACCCCGGGGCTGGACCTAGTGTCACCATCCCGAGTGATATCCCTGTTTCTTCTGAGGCACTTACTATGGCCCTCTTTGGCCTAGCCTCCGGTGCCGGCACGACCACTACCGTCGGTACCACTTCTACTGTCCGACAGGCCACCTCTGCTTGCCTCGCTCTTGAGGTTGAGCTGGCTGCTCTGCACACTGGTGCATCCTCCTCTACCTCCTCAGACCCATCCACTTCTTTCCTCTCACATCCACGTTTCCTCGCACTCGAACGAAACGTCGCCGCCATTCTTCGCCTTCTTACCCACATTCACGGTCCCCCACCACCTACCCACCCCCATCACCTCCTCCATCACCTCCTAGGCAATCATCTCGTCCTCCTGCCACTTATTCTCCACCCACCACCACTGACCCTCCACTTTCACCACCCTTCACATCTATCACCGCCTCTTACTCGCGTCGCAAGCTGACCGATGTGCGCGCTTAGATCACTACCCACGCCATCATCATCACTCGTCGTATCCCTCCCACCTCCCATCACCACCGACACTCCACCCATCGTTCACACCACCACCACACCCATCCGTCCACCATCTCCACCCCTTTCTCCACTTCTTCGCATGCCCATCACCTCTCCCGCCCACACCCCTCCAGCCACTTTCGAGGAGGACGAGGACCCCACCACTCCTGCACTTTGATTTTCCTTTTTTCTGATTTTCCCCATAGCCATTTGTTCTGCATCATCTTGATCATATCTTCTTTCTAGCATTGTCATGATCAACATGGGGGAAATCAATTTTGTGTGTGATTGTTGTCGTGTGTCTTGTTTGTTGTGTGCTTGTTTACATGTGTTCGTATATATGTGTTTTATATAGTTGGTTTCGGTGTCTATTTTCCTTACTTTTTCTGAGTCTCGGTTTGTGTGTCTTTCATGTTTTTCACTTTTCTATGTTTGTACGTACTTCCCTCCCATCTATCATTGCCCTCCAGCTTTTATTCCTATTGCTTTGAGGGCAATGCAACGTTCAGCTTGGGGGAGTCGCACTTTGTGCGTCAGTTTTATCTTTTTCCCGTTATTTTTGAGTCGTTTTCGTCGTTTTCTTTTTCTTTTTCTTTCCATCCTTTTGTTCTCCCTCTCCTAGAGATGACCCCACATGATGAACTGCCACGGAACCACACACACTTAGCTTAGCTACGATAACTTTCACTAACCCTAGGGAGCCGAGTCCTATTGCATTTCATGCCATGTGGGTTCACTTTGCTTTTGTGTGGGTTGTATGTCATGACTAGCTAGTTGGTGTGCTTCTACGTTGTGATTTTGTTTCATATGACTATCCTTGGTTAACCCCTATCCTATCATGCTTCATTTTCGAATATGCGGTATATGCCTCCACTGTCTGCTTCTTTATGCATGAATTATCTATATATATTACGCTTCAAATCGCATGTGTCGGGACTCTACCAATAGGACTAGGATAACCTATTTGCTTATGTTCTGATCTGCGAAAAACTTTTCTTTTGCCAAGTGATTAGAATTCGAATTCTTTTGTGTTTTACTTGGTGCAGATACCCTCGTCGTGCATCGTTCTCCCATTTGGGGGAGTGCACACTTTTCATTATCCCACTTCAAAAAAAGGAAGAAGAAAAATCCAAAAAGAAAAAAAGAGAGAAAAGAAAAAAATATGTATAGCCAAAAATCATTAAAAAATATACAAATACCCAAAACCCAAAAAAAAATTCCCGTTGTGAATATTACTCCTATGCACCGTGAATAAAGGGAAGACGAGAATTTGCACCAAGTGTTCTACTCCACACCTGCTCAACCCCCTTCGTTTTCGAACATGCTTTGCATAGGAATTTTCTAGCAATCATCTAGGCAGTCGTGTGGTGATTCCCTAGTTCCTAGCAGTAGAGTCCCCGACATATGATAAGTTTTCTATTCTTATTCTACTCTCATGCATGCTTGAGCCATTATTCACCGCTAATTCGAATTGAATCGATATTTGGGTCATTCCTTGGGTATGTGTATATGGAGCTTTATTGCACAACTTAGATAGTCACACAGTCTGCTAGCTCACGACCTCACTCACTCACGCTTCACCGCGTGTACCCACGACACTTGTATGGACTCATATTCCTGGGTTTAGTGATGTGTTTATCGCATGCTTGCTTAGTGTGGTGAGTTGGTTTTTGTTAGCTCTGACGGGTGATCTAGGATTTCCTTGCACGTCGGGTTTGGCTCGTCTCAAATCCTTTAGCATCATCCTCCAATACTTCTGAGTGTCCTTCAATTTACTTCCGTTGTCGAGCTACCCTCCTTAAAATAGACGTAGCGACTTTTCATGGTCAATCGAAAGGTCATCAAGAGTGATGGGAATCAAGGAAGTCCTAATGAAGATGTCAATAAGGACGCTTCACCCGTACATCCAATACGGGTGAACACTCGAGACATCCTGTACTCGAGAGTTCTATTTGAGTATTTTATACCGTACACCCTGATCTTGCTATATTGTTCACGAGGTAGGTAGCGCGGACCTGCATGGGCCACCAAAGCTGTAACGACCCGGTTCCCGGGCCCGTTACTTTTTGGTATTTGCACAGGTCCTGCAGTTAACCAGTGAAAACAAAATAGCCACGATGCAGAGATGTACAAAAATACCCAAATAGTGTCCAATTATTACATCCATACTGTACAGAGATGTTCCAACAGACGTACATGAAGAAAATAAAATATAAATGAAAACAACTCTGAAAGCTGCGGACTCATGGTCAAATTCTGGCGCTATTAACTCTAGAGCATCTGCCTCCATATGTACGTCGTCTGCGGTGCCACAGAGATGGAACCGTAGGTAAGTCACAACAATTCTAGCAATAGAAACAAAGTAGTGCAAAAGTATGGAACAGATTATAGTAAACAAAAGATGGTCAGATAGGTACAAAAGTAAAGTATGAGCTGACAGATATGTAAGAGTGATAATTAAAATACTGGTAACTATTCAGAAGTGATGCATAAAGTAAAGATGACTATACAAGTGCAAAAGTAATGACTGTGGCGTGGCATGTGATAGTAACGATATTTTGACCAATGGGATGTCAATAGTAATACAACCAGGTTAACAATGTTTTGACCAATCGGTAATGGGATGACAATAGATTGACCTAGTAATACTTAAGAAAAGATGAGCGTCGCTTGGCTATCTAATAGTGTAGGATGGCCTAATAATAAGAAGTCTAACTTAACTTCCAAATCAGCCAGTCAGTCAGGGCTTGAAGGCACAGGTCACTTCAAAGACCGCAGGAACAAGTCCCTTGGTTGACCAACCCCCTTCCCATTTCCTTTCTAGACACTGATTCAGTCGTAATTCAAGACCGCTCATTATTAAACCGTTCTATCACGTTTGAGTAGTCTCGACGTAGTCTGTAGAATAGTAGTAGTCGTGACTGAAGCAATGGTCTCAATCAATTATCAATTAGTGCAACATTAATCAAACTAGTGCATCAGTCTTAAATGCCGCAAGGGCCCAATAGTGTGCTCTGTAAATGCCCGAGGGCCCAATAGTGTGCTCCATAATGTGCTCCGTAAATGCCTGAGGGCCCAATAGTGTTGTCTGTAATGTGCTCCGTAAATGCCCGAAGGCCCAATAGTGTTCTCAGTAAATGTGCTCCGTAAATGCCCGAAGGCCCAATAGTGTATTCCGTCAATACAAACAACCATGAGTACAATACAGCAATCAAACTAGTGCATCAGCCTTGGCTCGAGTGTACGATATGCAACCAGAAGTGCACCCATCCCACGGAGCAACTCGTAGAATATCTACCTACCATTCCTGCAGGATGATGGTACAGCTTAACTAATAAGGGTGGACCCGGTCACTCCCGCACACTGTGTAGCTCAAGACTACCCCGTATCCCGTGTATTATCATAGTCCAATGTTCATATCAGTGTTCGTATCAATATGGCCTCATGGGCCCTGGTATCAATCACACTAGTGCAACAGTCTTAGCTCGAGTGTACGATATGCAACCAGAAGTGCACCCATCCCACGGAGCTACTCGTGGAATATCTACCTACCATTCCCTTCAGGGTGATGGTACAGCTTAACTAATAAGGGTGGACCCGGTCACTCCCGCACACTACGTAGCTCAAGACTACCCCATAACCCGTGTTGTATCACATTTCACATTTATAACAGTATCAGTATCCGTGTCCGTATCCATATCCGTATCCATATGGCCTCATAGGCCCATCATTTCGTACATCCAACAATGTGTACAACAATACATCCATCAATGAGTACATCAAATACATTTATATGGTAGTTACTTGCTGAAAAGTCAAGGCAGAAGCCTCATCAGAGAATATCAGTCCTGAGCAATGCTTTGAAGTCCAACGACTATGATATCTAATTCCATAAAAGTTTACTATCTCAATTTAGTCCGAGCAATGATTTGAAGTCCAACAACTACGATATCAAATTTCATAAAAGTTTACTATCTCAATTTAGTCCGAGCAATGATTTGAAGTCCAACAACTATGACATTTAATCTCATAAAAGTGCACTATCTCAATTTAGTCATTTGGTCATTCCACTATTATTAGTCCTCAAGTTAATTAGGTCTCTAGTCAATTGTTCAAGTCAATAGCTGTTCTGAGACTAGGTGTCATGTCCTAAGTTCATACAAGTACACTATCCAGATTTCCAAAGTTAGAATTAGAGTGACTTACCATGTTTGGGATCGTCGTGGTAAGACGAGGTTAGAACTAGAGCCTTTAAAGATGCTGGTGTAAGAAAATGGGTACCTGCAAATACAAGAAATCGTTGGTTACAGGCTACTCTATTTTCCATCTATTTAATCTTATCGTTTTGATTTTATAATCGATTGAAACGTTGTCACAAAGCTTTCTAAATTTTTCTATAGCCTAGATATAAGGAAAATAATTTTACTGTAAGAGGAAATATTTTTCGGACGCTTATAGTAATTTTTATAATTTTTAAAAGTTTAAAATAGGTTTAAAAACTAATTTTTAATTAGGTACGTAATTATTCAATAATTTTTCCTGGATGCAATCTGCATCGGAAAGTCGCAAATAAGCTGTCAAAATGACCGTCTCGAAGGGTACTTTAACATATATTTTTGTCACATATTGGTCTATGTGAAAATATCGAGTTACTGATTTTTGAATGAAAATAACCTATTTAACTTTTAGGCTTAAAAATTAATTCTGGAAAAACTAAGCATCGGATTGAGATGAAACTAGCGTCATTGGGTCCAGAATATCATTTCTGATTTTCTGGGGCTATCCGCATATTTTTCTGGCCCCTGTATATTTAGTTATGGATTTATAACCATTTAACCCATTTATTAATTATTAAAATTACGAAAATAGTGAATTTTCTCATATTTACGAGATTGCCATCGAGAACTCATGCTCGCTTCGTTTACGTGTGCAGGGGGCGGAGCTCTTCGCCGACAGTCGACGTGGGCGGGGCGACAGCGGGTCGGGCGGTGTCGCCGGAGCAGCGCCGGCGGCGGGGTTGCCGTTCGGGCTCCGATGCGGCGGAGGGCAGCTGTAGCGAGGGGGTGCTCGGAGCTGCTCGCTTCGTCGACGAGGGAGAACGGCGGCATCGGACGGATCTTCGAGGGCGCAGGCAAGGCTCGGGGCTCATCGGAGAGCTCGTGTCGACGGTGACGGGAAGGTGGGGCGGCGCTCGCGTCGCTGGAGGTCGGAGACGAGTGGCGAGTGAGAGTGGGGGCTGTGCAGGCTTCGTTGGAGCAGCTAGCATCGGGGGGCCTCGACGGAGCGGTCTTCGGGCTAGGCGGCGGCGATCGGCGGAATCGAAAGCGGCCAAGGGGCGGCGTATGGGTGGCAACGGCGAGGCAGAGCTTGGAGGGTGGCAGTATGGGCAGGGGTCGCCGGCGGTGCTTCGTCTTCGTCGGAGGGCATTCGCCGTGAAGCGGGGGATCTCGGGGCGAGGGCAGCCTCGTCGTTGCGACAAGCTCGAGGGGCAGCGGGGTCGGAGCATGGCGGGCGTCGAAGGTGACGGAAGGCGGTGGCGCTGGTCGGCGTGGTCGGAGCTCGCCTCGAGCTTGGAGGATAGGGCGGAGCTCGTTGGGGTCGAGCATGGAGGGGACGGGGTTGCCGGAGAGCAGCTGGGTGGTCGTGGTCGGAGAGCGGGCGTGGGTCGACCCACCGGACGACGAGAGCGGGGGAGGAGAGTGAGAAACAGAGAGAGAGAGAGAGAGATGGGTCGGGGAAAACAACGCCTGGGTGTTTAGTTGTTTGCTGAGGGAGAGAGTGAATTTGAGGGGGTGATTAAATAGGGAAATAATAATTAATATAATAATAGTGTAATTAATATTAGACAAAGAAATTAATGCAAAGTGTTAGCTTTAGGACTAAATATTAAATGAGGTTAGACTTTGGGTTCAGGGGGATGAACCGGGTTAGAGAGGAGAAAAACGTGATCACACGTTTTTCCTTAGTTAAAAGTTAATTAACCTTGATTAAAATTAAAAGTAATTAGTAAACTCACAAATATAAGAAATTGCGATTTTGCCCCTACTAGTAAACGTGTCCGAAAAATTACTAAAACATACCCACGGGATCGTATCATCGCGAGGATCGTGAATACGAAGTCCGTTACAGGGTTTGAGCTACGGAAATACTAGTTTTTTGGCCAAAACGTTTAGGAAGCGGGTTCGCGGGTTCTCTAATTATTTGACTTCAGAAAATTACGAAATTAATGTGGGAAGCCATAAATGATCATTGAATGTTACTGTAAAAGTTTGAAATAGTTTTGATGATGTTTGTATAGAAAATAAATTCATTAAGTCAGAACGGTAAAAACTGAAAATGAATTTTATCAGAAATGTCTTGAGTATTTGATGAAATCCGATCTTACTAAAATACTCTATAACTAGTCTGGTACTTCAAAATATTTTTATAAGAAATTTTCGAAATCAGTAAAACTCCTGACAAACCATTATAAAATAGTTTAAAATTTGAAAAAAAATTGGTCAAATACGTAAATAGTTTGTCTTGATGAAAACAGGCCGTTACATCCTACCCTCCTTAAAATAATTCCGTCCTCGGAATTTAAAAATCCTTTTGAAATAGATAATTGATGTTATGAAGAAGCTCAAGCAAATAAATGATAGAAAAGATAGTAATCTAGTAAAATAGGTTGTAAATAACATGAAATATAATGTGATATCATAGCATCAAGAAAACAAGAGATGTTATAAATGAATACATACTATAGCTTCCGTAACTAGTTTTGAAAGCTAGTATCATCACAATAGTTACTCTGACTTCTCAAGTAGCCCAAGATGAGATAATGGCATTACATGAAAAGAAGAACTATTAAGATGAGGGCATCTCTTCGAACTTGGAACCTGAGATGATAAGCCAGTAGCAAGCTATTTAAACCACATAAACCGGAAGACCATAAAGTTTATTCGTGCTACTGGGGACTAACTGGATCTAGCCACAGATGTTGTTCATAATATAGAATGTAACGATTAATCCACGGGTACCAACAACATCACTTTCCATAATGCCCAACCACATGCTATCGTCCAGATCAACGCCCAAAGGTAAGTACATGGCCAACACCCAAAATCAGTACTCACTTCTAGTATTCCTTCCATCAATCGCCATAATATCCCACAATAAGGCAAGATCCAAGCTCTCATCCAGAGCCAAGCACAAGGCCTACATCCAACTTCAACTCCCAAGGCCAAAATCATGCCAATAAGCATCGCCATCATTCCTTCCGTAGACCAATACTTGACATCCGCAACACCCAACATTACCCAACAAATAAACAACCAAAAACACACTTTTCCGCAAACCAAAAGGTGTAGTCGCAAGAGGAAGCCTAGACGGGACATCAATCTGGGTGAGACCCAGGGCAGAGAGCTTAAGAGAAGCCCAAGGATCATGGCTTCCCAAGATCTCAGCCACACAGCGGTGGCGAGAGTCGTCGCCAAGGCCAAAAATCCCAAAACATATTGTCGAAGGGCCATCGGTGGTTGTCGATTTATGGTGGCTGTGACTGCTTGACGCGGTGGGTGTCACTGGAGTAGGGTGGGGTGGTGGAGCTTTGGGTGAGGTCAGAGGAGCTTGAGGCGAGATGGGTCGAGTTCGCTTGGGCAAGAGGCCGGGAAGAGGAGTGGAAGTCGATACGGCGTAGGAGAAACTGCGGGGTGGCTTGGTGAGGAAGAAGAGGGGGTCTTTTAAAGAAAAGAGGGGCACCGAAAGTCGTCGGTAGGTGGGCTAGGTTAGGCGGGACCGGGGCTCGAGGTGAGGAAGTGGACAAAAGGCAATAAAGAGGAGGAGAGATGGTAGGTGGAAAAAGATACGTCTCATGGGAAATCAGGCACAAGATGAAAGTAGGGTTTAGAATAGAAATACGATCTCAAGAAGACGTAACAACCTACACTTGCATGTCGGGTTTGGCTCGTCTCAAATCCTTTAGCATCATCCTCCAATACTTCTGAGTGTCCTTCAATTTACTTCCGTTGTCGAGCTACCCTCCTTAAAATAGACGTAGCGACTTTTCATGGTCAATCGAAAGGTCATCAAGAGTGATGGGAATCAAGGAAGTCCTAATGAAGATGTCAATAAGGACGCTTCACCCGTACATCCAATACGGGTGAACACTCGAGACATCCTGTACTCGAGAGTTCTATTTGAGTATTTTATACTGTACACCCTGATCTTGCTATATTGTTCACGAGGTAGGTAGCGCGGACCTGCATGGGCCACCAAAGCTGTAACGACCCGGTTCCCGGGCCCGTTACTTTTTGGTATTTGCACAGGTCCTGCAGTTAACCAGTGAAAACAAAATAGCCACGATGCAGAGATGTACAAAAATACCCAAATAGTGTCCAATTATTACATCCATACTGTACAGAGATGTTCCAACAGACGTACATGAAGAAAAGAAAATATAAATGAAAACAACTCTGAAAGCTGCGGACTCATGGTCAAATTCTGGCGCTATTAACTCTAGAGCATCTGCCTCCATATGTGCGTCGTCTGCGGTGCCACAGAGATGGAACCGTAGGTAAGTCACAACAATTCTAGCAATAGAAACAAAGTAGTGCAAAAGTATGGAACAGATTATAGTAAACAAAAGATGGTCAGATAGGTACAAAAGTAAAGTATGAGCTGACAGATATGTAAGAGTGATAATTAAAATACTGGTAACTATTCAGAAGTGATGCATAAAGTAAAGATGACTATACAAGTGCAAAAGTAATGACTGTGGCGTGGCATGTGATAGTAACGATATTTTGACCAATGGGATGTCAATAGTAATACAACCAAGTTAACAATGTTTTGACCAATCGGTAATGGGATGACAATAGATTGACCTAGTAATACTTAAGAAAAGATGAGCGTCGCTTGGCTATCTAATAGTGTAGGATGGCCTAATAATAAGAAGTCTAACTTAACTTCCAAATCAGCCAGTCAGTCAGGGCTTGAAGGCACAGGTCACTTCAAAGACCGCAGGAACAAGTCCCTTGGTTGACCAACCCCCTTCCCATTTCCTTTCTAGACACTGATTCAGTCGTAATTCAAGACCGCTCATTATTAAACTGTTCTATCACGTTCGAGTAGTCTCGACTTAGTCTGTAGAATAGTAGTAGTCGTGACTGAAGCAATGGTCTCAATCAATTATCAATTAGTGCAACATTAATCAAACTAGTGCATCAGTCTTAAATGCCGCAAGGGCCCAATAGTGTGTTCTGTAAATGCCCGAGGGCCCAATAGTGTGCTCCGTAATGTGCTCCGTAAATGCCTGAGGGCCCAATAGTGTTGTCTGTAATGTTCTCCGTAAATACCCGAAGGCCCAATAGTGTTCTCAGTAAATGTGCTCCGTAAATGCCCGAAGGCCCAATAGTGTATTCCGTCAATACAAACAACCATGAGTACAATACAGCAATCAAACTAGTGCATCAGCCTTGGCTCGAGTGTACGATATGCAACCAGAAGTGCACCCATCCCACGGAGCAACTCGTAGAATATCTACCTACCATTCCTGCAGGGTGATGGTACAGCTTAACTAATAAGGGTGGACCCGGTCACTCCCGCACACTGCGTAGCTCAAGACTACCCCGTATCCCGTGTATTATCATAGTCCAATGTTCATATCAGTGTTCGTATCAATATGGCCTCATGGGCCCTGGTATCAATCACACTAGTGCAACAGTCTTAGCTCGAGTGTACGATATGCAACCAGAAGTGCACCCATCCCACGGAGCAACTCGTGAAATATCTACCTACCATTCCCTTCAGGGTGATGGTACAGCTTAACTAATAAGGGTGGACCCGGTCACTCCCGCACACTACGTAGCTTAAGACTACCCCATAACCCGTGTTGTATCACATTTCACATTTATAACCGTATCAGTATCCGTGTCCGTATCCATATCCGTATCCGTATGGCCTCATAGGCCCATCATTTCGTACATCCAACAATGTGTACAACAATACATCCATCAATGAGTACATCAAATACATTTATATGGTAGTTACTTGCAGAAAAGTCAAGGCAGAAGCCTCATCAGAGAATATCAGTCCTGAGCAATGCTTTGAAGTCCAACGACTACGATATCTAATTCCATAAAAGTTTACTATCTCAATTTAGTCCGAGCAATGATTTGAAGTCCAACAACTACGATATCAAATTTCATAAAAGTTTACTATCTCAATTTAGTCCGAACAATGATTTGAAGTCCAACAACTATGACATTTAATCTCATAAAAGTGCACTATCTCAATTTAGTCATTTGGTCATTCCACTATTGATTAGTCCTCAAGTTAATTAGGTCTCTAGTCAATTGTTCAAGTCAATAGCTGTTCTGAGACTAGGTGTCATGTCCTAAGTGCATACAAGTACACTATCCAGATTTCCAAAGTTAGAATTAGAGTGACTTACCATGTTTGGGATCGTCGTGGTAAGACGAGGTTGGAACTAGAGCCTTTAAAGATGCTGGTGTAAGAAAATGGGTACCTGCAAATACAAGAAATCGTTGGTTACAGGCTACTCTATTTTCCATCTATTTAATCGTATCGTTTCGATTTTATAATCGATTGAAACGTTGTCACAAAGCTTTCTAAATTTTTCTATAGCCTAGATATAAGGAAAATAATTTTACTGTAAGAGGAAATATTTTTCGGAAGCTTATAGTAATTTTTATAATTTTTAAAAGTTTAAAATAGATTTAAAAACTAATTTTTAATTAGGTACGTAATTATTCAATAATTTTTCATGGATGCAATCTGCATGGGAAAGTCGCAAATAAGCTGTCAAAATGACCGTCTCGAAGGGTACTTTAACATATATTTTTGTCACATATTGGTCTACGAGAAAATATCAAGTTACTGATTTTTGAATGAAAATAACCTATTTAACTTTTAGGCTTAAAAATTAATTCTGGAAAAACTAAGCACCGGATTAAGATGAAACTAGCGTCATTGGGTCCAGAATATCATTTCTGATTTTCTGGGGCTATCCGCATATTTTTCTGGCCCATGTATATTTAGTTATGGATTTATAACCATTTAACCCATTTATTAATTATTAAAATTACGAAAATACTGAATTTTCTCATATTTACGAGATTGCCATCGAGAACTCACGCTCGCTTCGTTTACGTGTGCAGGGGGCAGAGCTCTTCGCCGACAGTCGACGTGGGCGGGGCGACAGCGGGTCGGGCGGTGTCGCCGGAGCAGCGCCGGCGGCGGGGTTGCCGTGCGGGCTCCGATGCGGCAGAGGGCAGCTGCAGCGAGGGGGTGCTCGGAGCTGCTCGCTTCGTCGACGAGGGAGAACGGCGGCATCGGACGGATCTTCGAGGGCGCAGGCAAGGCTCGGGGCTCATCGGAGAGCTCGTGTCGACGGTGACGGGAAGGTGGGGCGGCGCTCGCGTCGCTGGAGGTCGGAGACTAGCAACGAGCGAGAGTGGGGGCTGTGCAGGCTTCGTTGGAGCAGCTAGCGTCGGGGGTGTTGGGATTTCGAAATAGTCCCACATCGGACACATGAGGGGATCCGGGTGGGTTTAAATAGTGGCTTTGGGAATTCCATTAGTAAGAGGCCTTTTGGGGGAAAGCCCCGTGTTTAAAACCGTGCGGGTGCCGGTGCGGCCCCAGAGCGGACAATATCTTACCAAAGTGGAGCCCAAGCCCAAGGTGTTTAAACCCGGAAAAATAACATGGTATCAGAGCCGGACCCAGGTGTACCGAAGTGTTTGATCCTCTGGTGCCGGCGTATGGGAGTCGGCGTGTTTCCGAGTAGTGCGGAGCTCGGCTTTTCCGAACAGAAGGACGGAGCGCTTCAGATACCGAACAAAGTGATGCCCACCGTGGCGAGCCCAAGTCGGATCCACAGGGGGATGCCGGCGTATGGGAGTCCGCAATGCTCAGGGCGGAGCGGACTCATGTGCCGAGCTGAATGAGAGCTCTGGCACGGCCTGCCGAGGCTGATGGAGGAGATCTCTCAGCTCGGAGGCGGAGCTCGGCGCAAGCGGAAGTGGCTCGACGCCATCAAGGGGATGGACCTTCCTAGCCACGGGGAGGCAGCCAAATGAAGTACGCTTGGTCAGAGCTCAGTTAAGGGCGGCGGATGGATGATTGTTCGAGGGGAGGCTCATATGATGTGGTCCTAGTTCGAGGGGAGGATTGTTGGGATTTCGAAATAGTCCCACATCGGACACATGGGGGGATCCGGGTGGGTTTAAATAGTGGCTTTGGGAATTCCATTAGTAAGAGGCCTTTTGGGGGAAAGCCCCGTGTTTAAAACCGTGCGGGTGCCGGTGCGGCCCCAGAGCGGACAATATCTTACCAAAGTGGAGCCCAAGCCCAAGGTGTTTAAACCCGGAAAAATAACATGGTATCAAAGCCGGACCCAGGTGTACCGAAGTGTTTGATCCTCTGGTGCCGGCGTATGGGAGTCGGCGTGTTTCCGAGTGGTGCGGAGCTCGGCTTTTCCGAACAGAAGGACGGAGCGCTTCAGATACCGAACAAAGTGATGCCCACCGTGGCGAGCCCAAGTCGGATCCACAGGGGGATGCCGGCGTATGGGAGTCCGCAATGCTCAGGGCGGAGCGGACTCATGTGCCGAGCTGAATGAGAGCTCTGGCACGGCCTGCCGAGGCTGATGGAGGAGATCTCTCAGCTCGGAGGCGGAGCTCGGCGCAAGCGGAAGTGGCTCGACGCCATCAAGGGGATGGACCTTCCTAGCCACGGGGAGGCAGCCAAATGAAGTACGCTTGGTCAAAGCTCAGTTAAGGGTGGCGGATGGATGATTGTTCGAGGGGAGGCTCATATGATGTGGTCCTAGTTCGAGGGGAGGATTGTTGGGATTTCGAAATAGTCCCACATCGGACACATGAGGGGATCCGGGTGGGTTTAAATAGTGGCTTTGGGAATTCCATTAGTAAGAGGCCTTTTGGGGGAAAGCCCCGTGTTTAAAACCGTGCGGGTGCCGGTGCGGCCCCAGAGCGGACAATATCTTACCAAAGTGGAGCCCAAGCCCAAGGTGTTTAAACCCGGAAAAATAACATGGGGGGCCTCGACGGAGCGGTCTTCGGGCTAGCCGGCGGCGATCGGCGGAATCGAAAGCGGCCAAGGGGCGGCGTATGGGTGGCAGCGGTGAGGCAGAGCTCGGAGGGTGGCAGTATGGGCAGGGGTCGCCGGCGGTGATTCGTCTTCGTCGGAGGGCATTCGCCGTGAAGCGGGGGATCTCGGGGCGAGGGCAGCCTCGTCGGTGCGACAAGCTCGAGGGGCAGCGGGGTCGGAGCATGGCGGGCGTCGAAGGTGACGGAAGGCGGTGGCGCTGGTCGGCGTGGTCGGAGCTCGCCTCGAGCTTGGAGGATAGGGCGGAGCTCATTGGGGTCGAGCGTGGAGGGGACGGGGTTGCCGGAGAGCAGCTGGGTGGTCGTGGTCGGAGAGTGGGCGTGGGTCGACCCACCGGACGACGAGAGCGGGGAAGGAGAGTGAGAAACAGAGATAGAGAGAGAGAGATGGGTCGGGGAAAACAACGCCTGGGTGTTTAGTGTTTTGCTGAGGGAGAGAGTGAATTTGAGGGGGTGATTAAATAGGGAAATAATAATTAATATAATAATAGTGTAATTAATATTAGACAAAGAAATTAATGCAAAGTGTTAGCTTTAGGACTAAATATTAAATGAGGTTAGACTTTGGGTTCAGGGGGATGAACCGGGTTAAAGAGGAGAAAAACGTGATCACACGTTTTTCCTTAGTTAAAAGTTAATTAACCTTGATTAAAATTAAAAGTAATTAGTAAACTCACAAATATAAGAAATTACGATTTTGCCCCTACTAGTAAACGTGTCCGAAAAATTACTAAAACATACCCACGGGATCGTATCGTCGCGAGGATCGTGAATACGAAGTCCGTTACAGGGTTTGAGCTACGGAAATACTAGTTTTTTGGCCAAAACGTTTAGAAAGCGGGTTCGCGGGTTCTCTAATGATTTGACTTCAGAAAATTACGAAATTAATGTGAGAAGCCATAAATGATCATTGAATGTTACTGTAAAAGTTTGAAATCGTTTTGATGATGTTTGTATAGAAAATAAATTCATTAAGTCAGAACGGTAAAAACTGAAAATGAATTTTATCAGAAATGTCTTGAGTATTTGATGAAATCCGATCTTACTAAAATACTCCATAACTAGTCTGGTACTTCAAAATATTTTTATAAGAAATTTTCGAAATCAGTAAAACTCCTGACAAACCATTATAAAATAGTTTAAAATTTGAAAAAAAATTGGTCAAATACGTAAATAGTTTGTCTTGATGAAAACAGGCCGTTACACGATCGGTTCACCTGTAGCTAATCTTCACAAGCTCCAGAGCCCCACGGCCTCAACCGATCGGTTCAGCCGGTTGGACGTTTATTTTTTGTCTTCTTCTGGGAATATTCCCTGGCATCTTGCCATTATGTATATATAGCCCTAGGTTTCCCAGAAAACGAGGATTCGTAGTTTTTAACAGTTTTTTAGGGATTTTGGCTGCTGCTAATTAAACTTGTTTTGTAAGTTCTCTGATCGCTTTGATACTTTGATATTGCTTTAATACTATCGTTTGCTTCTCCATTCTATTGCTTGTTCTTAATTTTGATGGCTGAAATTTGTGTTATTGAATATCTTGCAATGTTTAGTGAGTAGTTTCCTAATCTGGGACATTGATGGAAGCCCCTTCGTGGGTTCTCCCTAGAACGACCATAGGATTAGGGTTTCGATAGGATATAGGGATTTAGATGGTTACGTGGGGCATTTTATTTTCATTGGCGGGATAAAGACCGCCTTTGACCGTCGGGCCAAGGGGAAATAAGACAGGAGTTTGATCCTCTAGCCACAGCTCACACCCCTAGCGTAGACATTGATTCCTACCGCGTGGGAATGGCAGGATGAAATGTCGGGAGCAATCGTTGCGAGCTTAGTGCTCCCGGAGTCGGTCGGTGTTGGACATGGGAATGCCCACTATCCAAACCCGCGTAGACCTCGCGTATCATCCTGGGCAACGACTGGAATATCGGGCCCATGGGACGCTAGGTACCGCTATTAGAGACAACGTCTCACCACTAAACCCTAGAATCCAGTCGTATTCCTATCCGTCGGTCGTAATAGAAAGAACTCGTGATAGGGTGGAAACTAAGGTCCTAGGTTACTTTTTATATCTTACATCTTTCTGTAGTTTTATATCGTGACAACCACCTTATGATAGGGCTAGCTCACCGACCAGGTGATCCGGTTCCTGTTTGATAACAAGCACATCACACGCCTCCCCGTGTTCGACCCCCAAGCCACACTACAACACCGTGCGCTTGCGGTTATAAATATTTAAATCTGGTATCCCCGTTCCTACTACACATAGCAACAAACTAGGGGACGTCAGCGGCGAATATAGATAATGGCTTGCGCCTTATCTATATCGCTAACATTTTCTTTTTCTGTTCCATCTGTAATGAGGGACTTTGCCCACAGGTGAAACTTCACATCTAGCTGCCAGCTAAAATAGTTTCTACCTGATGCATCCAGCACTTCGAAATCGACGCTTGCAATTTTAGCCATTTATCTAGCAGAGCACAAATATGCATGAGTTAATATTTTAATCAAAGAGACATTTTCATGCGGAGGCAATGTATAATGAAAGGTTAAATGCATGGGCCGGCCAGTCCCACATAAAAAGAGTTCAAAGTCCATACAGTCCATATTACACAAATTAAAGCTTAAAAGGAAAAAACAACTTTGGAAACCCCTGGGTCCCATATAATATCTCCAGCTTCAATTGTGGCCTCCGTCTCCATGGAAAGTGGTCTTCTGTCTTTTGCATTTACAAAAATTCCTCACTACAATTTCTCTCAAAAATAAAAGAAAAATGCGGGAAATAAAATGTAGGACTTAAACAGCCAGTCCAAAAACCGTATTTAGCCATTCATGCAGAAATATTGTGCTCATCAACATTTTCATTCACAGACATTGCAGGTAGTTATATATGCATGAGGATAAATAATTTAATCACTTAATAATTATTGGACCACTGGACAACGTCATACACCGTTAGGTTAGGTAACTAACGGCAGAGCGGTCGCATGATCTTCCTAATTATTAAGCTTAAATAAAATGCACAACTACGCATAAAATATCCACAGAATAAGCCAGTGATGCAACACATGAAATAATGATTTTCAGAAGAAATCATTTAATAGAGGGTTGTGCAAGTTGAGTTTATCCAAAAAAAAATTGGAAAAGAGCTCAAACAGTTAAACATGTTCTTCGAGATGGAAAACGTTGTCCTTTTTAATTCATCCCAAAAAAATCCCCAAAAGTCCCTTTATAGCCTTATAATTTCTCATGATTTTTCATGAAGTTTTGATCAGCTTGGAGGTTCGAGGGTGTTTTATAAATTGGATTTGAGGAGTGGTTACCATCAGTTGAAGGTGAAGAAGGATGATGTTCCGAAAACAGCGTTCAGGACGAAGTATGGACACTATGAGTTCGTGGTTATGCCTTTCGGCGTAACTAACGCGCTCGCAGTTTTCATGAATCTGATGAACCTGATTTTCTACGACTTTTTGGATAAGTTTGTCGTTATCTTCATTGACGACATTCTGATCTATTCGAAGTCGGAGGAAGAGCATGCCTCGCACTTGAGGACGGTGTTGGAAATTTTGAGGAAGCATCGGTTGTATGCTAAGTTTTCGAAGTGCGAGTTTTGGCTGGATAGGGTTGCTTTTCTCGGGCATGTGGTGACTGGAGATGGTATTTCAGTGGATCCCGAGAAGATTAGGGCCATCAGGGAGTGGCCTGTTCCGTCGTCTGCGTCTGAGATTCGGAGTTTCCTTGGACTTGCTGGTTATTATCGGCGATTCATTAAGGACTTTTCTCGTATTGCTGAGCCGATGACCAGGTTGACGCGGAAGGATGTTGCTTTTGTTTGGTCGGGTGATTGTGAGAGTGCTTTTGGTGTTCTGAGAGAGCGTCTGACGACTGCCCCTATTCTTGTTGTGCCTGATCGCAGCGGTGGATTTGAGATCTTTTGTGATGCTTCTGGCAAGGGTCTCGGTTGTGTGTTGCATCAGCATGGGCATGTTGTGGCATATGCGTCCCGTCAGCTTAAGGTTCATGAGAAGAATTACCCGACGCATGATTTGGAGTTGGCTGCCGTTGTGTTTGCTCTTAAGATTTGGAGGCACTTCCTGCTGAGTGAGAAAGTGAAGATTTTCACCGATCACAAAAGCTTGAAGTATATTTTCACTCAGAAGGAGCTCAACATGCGTCCGCTTCGATGGTTGGAGCTTATGGCAGATTATGAGATTGATTTGCAGTATCACCCTGGCAGGGTGAATGTGGTTCCAGATGCTTTGAGTAGGCTTCCAGCGGTGATGATTTTGACCTCGCAGTGGAGATTGCAGCAGGATTTTTGCGAGTCTGACGTGGAGATTGTTCTTCCTGGGGAGGCTTCGTCGTTGATGTACATGCAGGTACAGTCGACGATCGTGGATCGGATTAAGGCTGGCCAGGCTGAGGATCCGAAGCTGGTGAAGATTCGGGAGCAGGTGGAAGCCGGTCTGCGGACTGACTTTGTGATTCATGAGGATGGCTCGCTGAGGTTTGGAGCCAGGTTGTGTGTGCCAGCTGGGGATATTAGAGAGGAGTTGATGGTGGAGGTACACAGTTCGCCGTATTCTGTGCATCCTGGTGGCACCAAGATGTACCAGGATCTTCGTCTGAATTATTGGTGGCATGGTATGAAGAGAAGTGTGGCTCGGAGTGTAGCCAAGTGCTTGGTTTGCCAGCAAGTGAAGGCGGAGCATCAGCGTACGGCCGGGTTGCTACAACCGCTTCCGATTCCAGAGTGGAAATGGCAACACATCACTATGGATTTCGTGACTGGACTACCTCGGAGTCCGAAGCAGAATGACGCGATTTGGGTGATCGTAGATCGATTGACCAAATCCGCGCACTTTATTCCGTTCCGAGTGTGACAGTCCACTGAGGCGCTAGCGAGGAGATATATGGAGGTAAAATTCTTTTACTCTCCGTTTTTATTTCCTTTTCCTAGTTTGGATGGTGATGTAACGTGAATCGTGCAGGAGGTCGTGCGACTTCATGGAGTCCCCGTGAGTATCGTGTCTGACCGAGACACGAGGTTCACATCTAAGTTCTGGCAGAGTTTGCAGAAGAGCTTGGGTACGCGTCTGAGTTTCAGCACGGCGTACCATCCGCAGACGGATGGCCAGTCCGAGAGGACGATTCAGATTTTGGAAGACATGCTGAGGGCGTGCATGTTGGATTTCAAGGGTTCGTGGGAGGACCATCTACATTTGGTGGAGTTTTCTTACAACAACAGCTTCCAGGCGAGTATTGGCATGGCGCCTTTCACCGCTCTTTATGGGAGGAAATGTCGATCGCCATTGAGTTGGGATGACGTTGGTGATCGGGAGCTGTTGGGACCTGAGATGATCGTGGAGGCCGTGGATATCGTCAGGAATATTCGGGAGAGGTTGAGGATTGCTCAGGACCGTTTTAAGCATTGGGCGGATGCTAAACGTCGTCCTTTGGAGTTTCAGCCGGGCGACCATGTGTTCTTGAAGATTTCCCCGAATCGTGGTGTGATTCGTTTTGGGAAGCGAGGGAAGTTGAGCCCGCGATACATTGGACCGTTTGACATTTTGGAGAGGGTTGGCGAGGTAGCGTATCGCTTGGCCTTGCCGTCATCTTTGGAAG
This sequence comes from Scilla litardierei, assembly GCA_030789695.1. Classification (NCBI taxonomy): domain Eukaryota; kingdom Viridiplantae; phylum Streptophyta; class Magnoliopsida; order Asparagales; family Asparagaceae; genus Scilla; species Scilla litardierei. Next base: position 90,138,740 of record CM061142.1, read on the forward strand.
GAGTTCACAATGTTTTCCATGTGTCGCAGCTTCGTCGATACATTAGCGATCCATCTCATGCTGTTGATTTTTCGGAGATTACCGTTTGCCCCGATATGACGTATGACCAGCATCCAGTGCAGATTCTGGACAGGCGTCGGAAATCGCTTCGGAACAAGATTGTCAATCTTGTGAGGGTGATGTGGCGACACGGCTCACCTGGAGAGTCTACTTAGGAGAATGAGGATGAGATGCGAGAGCATTTCCCACTTTTGTTTCCGGACTCGTGAGTATTCGGAAATTCCGAGGACGGAATTTTTCTTAAGTTGGGGAGGATGTAACGACTGCTTTTCATGTATCTGGATTTATTATATTATAATATATGTTTTGGTGGTTTTTCTCCTTTTGTGTGATTTCCGTCTCCGTAGCTTTCATTTTCGATCGTTTCGTCGTGATTTCTCGTTTCTTCCTTAGGATCGTCGATTTCGAAGTATGTCATTCGTGACGGACTTCATAACGGTCGTATCTTACTATTAGATCAAGCCTAGGAGTCTTAGGAATCGATCCCGGGGCCCCGCGCTCCGTATCGGAACTTTTGGTGCTTATTAGCCGGTATAAGAAGGGGCACCGACCGACTAGATGACGATCCAGTCGGTCGGCAATCCTTCTTGGACCGACTAGTTGACTTTCTAAATTATTCAGAAGTTACTGTTTATCGTTAGTCAGTCTAAGAACGTTGGTTGACCGACTAGGTTGCAAACTAGTCGGTCGGCAATGCTTCTTTAACCGACTAACTCATCATCTAATTTTTAGTATCAATACTGTTCACTCTTAGTCGGTCTAAGAACGTTCATCGACCGACTAGATGTCAAACTAGTCGGTCAATATTTGTTCATGGACCGACTAAATCTAAATCCTATTTTCGTTCAGAAGTTACTGTTTACACTTAGTCGGTCTGCGTTGGTCGACCGACCGACTAGTTGCCAAACTAGTCGGTCAGTGGTTGCTCTTTGACCGACTAATCTGTGTTAAAACCCTAATTTCTGGGCAGCCGCCAGCCCAACCTATGTATACCCCTCCCAAACGTTTTCTTCTTCCTCCACTCGACCCAAAACCCTAAAATCTCCCCCATTTAGCCCCCATCTTCCTCCAAGCCCTATTCCTTCATCCCAAGCCCTAGATTCATCATCTAAACCCTCCATCAACTCTTTCTACCTCTCATTTTCCCCAAATCTCCATCAAATCCCCAAAATCCCCCAAAAACCCTAGTTCTCCAAACTTCTCCTTTCGTTTCCAGATCTGGTCCTAGGGTTCTCCGGAGTGTTTCTTCCGCTTCCTCTCGGTAAGAAATCGATCTCTCGATGTTTTCATAACCTATTTGTATTTTTATGAAACCCTAATGAAATTTCATGTTGTTTGATGATTGTTTCCCCATAACAGCGATTTCCCCGTAGATTAGCATCCGCGAGACGAACCTTCGTGATCGTCATCCCCGGTGCTAGACAAGTGAAACTTGCCACTTAGGGTTAGGGCCATGTTTTAGGCCATTTGCTTGTTGTAGGCGTAAAAGAGACTAGGCGACGAAATGATACTCGCCTAGGCGCAATTTGGGGAACTAGCTTGACAACGAAGCTAGTCCCGACATATATCATGCTGCACAATTATCATGTCATGTTTACTTTCCATTAACGGTACGCGAATTAATTGTCATGTCATTGCATTCTTTAAGTGTTGCTGTGATTGCGTGGCTTCGCTACAATGCTTGTGTTCCTGTCTCGTGTTCCAGAAGCGAGCCCTGTAGTTGGAAACCCCAACGCTCGATATTGAATTGTGAAATAGGAAAACAAGCTCCCGTGCGGGGCAACCCTGGCTCACTTGCTGGGCTCATGTGCAGGGACCCTGGCTTGTTTACGTGTGGGATGGGGTAAGAGTTAAGCGGTCATTCAACTGGGAGTCTGCCTGATCAGCAACTGCAGTTGTAAGGCGTAAACTCTGGGTTTTGGGGTAGTTGTTAAGCGGCCACTCAGCGTGAATGTGAAACCGTTCAGTTGTAAGGCGTAAACATCTACAAACAACGTGAAACGCGAATAGTGAATTGATTGAGATTGTTAGTAGCTTGGCTACTCTTGTCTTGTCCCGATGATTGTTCTATTGTACTTATTGTTCACCATGTCTTACTTGTGCACTCATGCTATAACTGCCATGTCATGCATACTATAACTGCTAGGTTGCTAGTTGCCTTACTTTCAGTTTCCTTGCACAAGTCTTTTAGACTTGCTGACATGTGCCCCTTTACTCTTTTGGGTGACACATGTTAGATCCCGAGCCTGAGTACCTTGTTGAGGACGAGGTGTTTGCTGACGCCGAGCCCGAGCTTGTGTTTGACGGGGAGTACGTGGACACTGGGGACCAGTCCTAGTGTTTTCGTTGTGTTTCCCTTCTTTTGTTTAGACAGTTGTTTTGTTATCGGTGCGTAGCACCTATACTTTGTTATGTTGTTGCTTTTGGTTGGCCTTGTTCTGGGCCTTTAGACTCCTTCTTTTAGCCTGGTGGCTTTTCTGGATGTTGAACTTATTTTCATGTTGGACAATTTATGAGATATGAGAATTTTATTTCTGTCTCTCCTTTTATTATTGTTGTTGCTCCGTTTGTGGTTACAGGGACCTGCTTATGTTTTATTGACGCTTATCGGGTTTGGGGCTTCACAGCTCCACTCTCATACGGACCTTTTCACGTCTCGCCTCCATTTTAGGGAAGCGGGTCGTGACAGGTTTTGTTGGTGGCCCATGCAGGTCCTTCTGTAACTGCGATTTTTGGAATAGCGATAATAATATTAGAATGTCCAATGAACTAAGTTCGACGTCCGAGTCATTAGGCTCTGAGTCTAATTTTGGCCGTTTCTATGGCGCTAGATGGCTAGAAGACGTCAGACCCGCGCTGGTGGTGGATCTGCTCTGAAGGCTTGCTATTTCTGCGGCAAGACCGGGCACCTCAAGGGGTCGTGCAGAAGCTTCCTAGGTCAGTGTTTGGTTTGTGGTGGTGCTACTCATTCGGCGAAGGATTGTCGGCATGCAAATCGGCTGCGGAAGGCGTCGGATGGAGTTCCGCAGTAGCAAGCACCGGAAGCTGGGCCGAGTCGGAAGGTGTGCCATAATTGTGGCAAGATTGGTCATAAGAAGGAACAGTGTCGGAAGTTTTTGGGCCAGTGTCTGGTTTGTGGGGATGCTTCCCATGTCGTGAAGGATTGTCGGCATGCGGGTCCGCTGCGGAGGGCACCTGTTGCAGCACAGCTGTTGCAGCAGCGAGCGTCTGTTCCTGCTGGTCGTGGAGCAGCTCTTGTTCCGCAGAGGCATGCTTTTCAGCAGGCTGTTCCGCCGAGGAGGCAGGCTTTTCTGATGACCGCTGCGGAGATCGAGGCTGTGGATGAGGTTATCGCAGGTAAGCCTCAATCTAGCTGTTACTTTCCTAGCTGGTTTTGATTGTTAGATTGTGTTGTTTGCTTGAACATGATTGTTTGCTAGACTAGGGTTTGATTGTTAATTGCTTGTTAGGTGTGGTTTTGGTTTGCACATTTCCTGCACGAGTCCTCTTTGACTCTGGTGCGTCGATGTGTATTATTTCCCGGAGCTTCGTGAAGAGGCATTCCTTGTCGACGTCCCCTCTTTCCAAGAGTTGGAATATCGTTACGGGGAATGGCGTGGTCTCGGTGCATTGTGGTTGCAATTCTTGCTCGTTGGTGGTCTGTGGACATGAGCTTTTTACGGATTTCATTGTCCACGACATCATCAACTATGATGCGGTTCTTGGGATGGACTGGCTTGCGAGCTTCTATGCTACGATTGACTGCAGGAGGAAGAAGGTGGTGTTCGAGATTCCCGGGCATCCAGTATTTGAGTTCAGTCGTGGTAGCAGTTCGCTTGGTCCTGTCAGATTTCGGGCCAGGCCGGTGGAGGTTGTGGCTATGCAGATGGAGCTGGAGTGGCCAGCTGTGGTGCGTGATTTCGGCGACGTCTTCCCCGAGGAGATGTCTGGTTTGCCACCTGATCGAGCTTTAGAATTTTCTATAGATCTCATTCCAGGTGCGCAGCCGATTTCGAAGGCGCCGTATCGTATGGCCCCTGCAGAATTGGAGGAGTTGCGAAAGCAGTTGGATGAGCTTTTGCAGAAGGGTTATATTAATCCTAGTGTGTCTCCGTGGGGAGCATCGGTGCTGCTGGTGAAGAAGAAGGAAGGTTCGCGTCGCATGTGCGTGGACTATCGGGAGTTGAATGCGGTGACCATTAGGAATAAATACATGTTGCCTCGCATCGATGATATTTTTGATCAGCTTGGAGGTTCGAGGGTGTTTTCTAAATTGGATTTGAGGAGTGGTTACCATTAGTTGAAGGTGAAGAAGGATGATGTTCCGAAAACAGCGTTCAGGACGAAGTATGGACACTATGAGTTCGTGGTTATGCCTTTCGGCGTAACTAACGCGTCCGCAGTTTTCATGAATCTGATGAACCTGATTTTCTACGACTTTTTGGATAAGTTTATCGTTATCTTCATTGACGACATTCTGATCTATTCGAAGTCGGAGGAAGAGCATGCCTCGCACTTGAGGACGGTGTTGGAAATTTTGAGGAAGCATCGGTTGTATGCTAAGTTTTCGAAGTGCGAGTTTTGGCTGGATAGGGTTGCTTTTCTCGGGCATATGGTGACTGGAGATAGTATTTCAGTGGATCCCGAGAAGATTAGGGCCATCAGGGAGTGGCCTGTTCCGTCGTCTGCGTCTGAGATTCGGAGTTTCCTTGGACTTGCTGGTTATTATCGGCGATTCATTAAGGACTTTTCTCGTATTGCTGAGCCGATGACCAGGTTGACGCGGAAGGATGTTGCTTTTGTTTGGTCGGGTGATTGTGAGAGTGCTTTTGGTGTTCTGAGAGAGCGTCTGACGACTGCCCCTATTCTTGTTGTGCCTGATCGCAGCGGTGGATTTGAGATCTTTTGTGATGCTTCTGGCAAGGGTCTCGGTTGTGTGTTGCATCAGCATGGGCATGTTGTGGCATATGCGTCCCGTCAGCTTAAGGTTCATGAGAAGAATTACCCGACGCATGATTTGGAGTTGGCTGCCGTTGTGTTTGCTCTTAAGATTTGGAGGCACTTCCTGCTGAGTGAGAAAGTGAAGATTTTCACCGATCACAAAAGCTTGAAGTATATTTTCACTCAGAAGGAGCTCAACATGCGTCCGCTTCGATGGTTGGAGCTTATGGCAGATTATGAGATTGATTTGCAGTATCACCCTGGCAGGGTGAATGTGGTTCCAGATGCTTTGAGTAGGCTTCCAGCGGTGATGATTTTGACCTCGCAGTGGAGATTGCAGCAGGATTTTTGCGAGTCTGGCGTGGAGATTGTTCTTCCTGGGGAGGCTTCGTCGTTGATGTACATGCATGTACAGTCGACGATCGTGGATCGGATTAAGGCTGGCCAGGCTGAGGATCCGAAGCTGGTGAAGATTCGGGAGCAGGTGGAAGCCGGTCTGCGGACTGACTTTGTGATTCATGAGGATGGCTCGCTGAGGTTTGGAGCCAGGTTGTGTGTGCCAGCTGGGGATATTAGAGAGGAGTTGATGGTGGAGGTACACAGTTCGCCGTATTCTGTGCATCCTGGTGGCACCAAGATGTACCAGGATCTTCGTCTGAATTATTGGTGGCATGGTATGAAGAGAAGTGTGGCTCGGAGTGTAGCCAAGTGCTTGGTTTGCCAGCAAGTGAAGGCGGAGCATCAGCGTACGGCCGGGTTGCTACAACCGCTTCCGATTCTGGAGTGGAAATGGCAACACATCACTATGGATTTCGTGACTGGACTACCTCGGAGTCCGAAGCAGAATGACGCGATTTGGGTGATCGTAGATCGATTGACCAAATCCGCGCACTTTATTCCGTTCCGAGTGTGACAGTCCACTGAGGCGCTAGCGAGGAGATATATGGAGGTAAAATTCTTTTACTCTCCGTTTTTATTTCCTTTTCCTAGTTTGGATGGTGATGTAACGTGAATCGTGCAGGAGGTCGTGCGACTTCATGGAGTCCCCGTGAGTATCGTGTCTGACCGAGACACGAGGTTCACATCTCAGTTCTGGCAGGGTTTGCAGAAGAGCTTGGGTACGCGTCTGAGTTTCAGCACGGCGTACCATCCGCAGACGGATGGCCAGTCCGAGAGGACGATTCAGATTTTGGAAGACATGCTGAGGGCGTGCATGTTGGATTTCAAGGGTTCGTGGGAGGACCATCTACATTTGGGTGGAGTTTTCTTACAACAACAGCTTCCAGGCGAGTATTGGCATGGCGCCTTTCGCCGCTCTTTATGGGAGGAAATGTCGATCGCCATTGAGTTGGGATGACGTTGGTGATCGGGAGCTGTTGGGACCTGAGATGATCGTGGAGGCCGTGGATATCGTCAGAAATATTCGGGAGAGGTTGAGGATTGCTCAGGACCGTTTTAAGCATTGGGCGGATGCTAAACGTCGTCCTTTGGAGTTTCAGCCGGGCGACCATGTGTTCTTGAAGATTTCCCCGAATCGTGGTGTGATTCATTTTGGGATGCGAGGGAAGTTGAGCCCGCGATACATTGGACCGTTTGACATTTTGGAGAGGGTTGGCAAGGTAGCGTATCGCTTGGCCTTGCCGCCATCTTTGGAAGGAGTTCACAATGTTTTCCATGTGTCGCATCTTCGTCGATACATTAGCGATCCATCACATGCTGTGGATTTTTCGGAGATTACCGTTCGCCCCGATATGACGTATGACCAGCATTCAGTGCAGATTCTGGACAGGTGTCGGAAATCGCTTCGGAACAAGATTGTCAATCTTGTGAGGGTGATGTGGCGACACGGCTCACCTGGAGAGTCTACTTGGGAGAATGAGGATGAGATGCGAGAGCGTTTCCCACTTTTGTTTCCGGACTCGTGAGTATTCGGAAATTCCGAGGACGGAATTTTTCTTAAGTTGGGGAGGATGTAACGACTGCTTTTCATGTATCTGGATTTATTATAATATAATATATGTTTTGGTGGTTTTTCTCCTTTTGTGTGATTTCCGTCTCCGTAGCTTTCATTTTCGATCGTTTCGTCGTGATTTCTCGTTTCTTCCTTAGGATCGTCGATTTCGAAGTATGTCATTCGTGACGGACTTCATAACGGTCGTATCTTACTATTAGATCAAGCCTAGGAGTCTTAGGAATCGATCCCGGGGCCCCGCGCTCCGTATCGGAACTTTTGGTGCTTATTAGCCGGTATAAGAAGGGGCACCGACCGACTAGATGACGATCCAGTCGGTCGGCAATCCTTCTTGGACCGACTAGTTGGCTTTCTAAATTATTCAGAAGTTACTGTTTATCGTTAGTCGGTCTAAGAACGTTGGTTGACCGACTAGGTTGCAAACTAGTCGGTCGGCAATGCTTCTTTAACCGACTAACTCATCATCTAATTTTTAGTATCAATACTGTTCACTCTTAGTCGGTCTAAGAACGTTCATCGACCGACTAGATATCAAACTAGTCGGTCAGTATTTGTTCATGGACCGACTAAATCTAAATCCTATTTTCGTTCAGAAGTTACTGTTTACACTTAGTCGGTCTGCGTTGGTCGACCGACCGACTAGTTGCCAAACTAGTCGGGCAGTGGTTGCTCTTTGACCGACTAATCTGTGTTAAAACCCTAATTTCTGGGCAGCCGCCAGCCCAACCTATTTATACCCCTCCCAAACGTTTTCTTCTTCCTCCACTCGACCCAAAACCCTAAAATCTCCCCCATTGAGCCCCCATCTTCCTCCAAGCCCTATTCCTTCATCCCAAGCCCTAGATTCATCATCTAAACCCTCCATCAACTCTTTCTACCTCTCATTTTCCCCAAATCTCCATCAAATCCCCAAAATCCCCCAAAACCCCTAGTTCTCCAAACTTCTCCTTTCGTTTCCAGATCTGGTCCTAGGGTTCTCCGGAGTGTTTCTTCCGCTTCCTCTCGATAAGAAATCGATCTCTCGATGTTTTCATAACCTATTTGTATTTTTATGAAACCCTAATGAAATTTCATGTTGTTTGATGATTGTTTCCCCATAACAGCGATTTCTCCGTAGATTAGCATCCGCGAGACGAACCTTCGTGATCGTCATCCCCGGTGCTAGGCAAGTGAAACTTGCCACTTAGGGTTAGGGCCATGTTTTAGGCCATTTGCTTGTTGTAGGCGTAAAAGAGACTAGGCGACGAAATGATACTCGCCTAGGCGCAATTTGGGGAACTAGCTTGACAACGAAGCTAGTCCCGACATATATCATGTTGCACAATTACCATGTCATGTTTACTTTCCATTAACGGTACGCGAATTAATTGTCATGTCATTGCATTCTTTAAGTGTTGCTGTGATTGCGTGGCTTCGCTACAATGCTTGTGTTCCTGTCTCGTGTTCCAGAAGCGAGCCCTGTAGTTGGAAACCCCAACGCTCGATATTGAATTGTGAAATAGGAAAACAAGCCCCCGTGCGGGGCAACCCTGGCTCACTTGCTGGGCTCATGTGCAGGGACCCTGGCTTGTTTACGTGTGGGATGGGGTAAGAGTTAAGCGGTCATTCAACTGGGAGTCTGCCTGATCAGCAACTGCAGTTGTAAGGCGTAAACTCTGGGTTTTGGGGTAGTTGTTAAGCGGCCACTCAGCGTGAATGTGAAACCGTTCAGCTATAAGGCGTAAACATCTACAAACAACGTGAAACGCGAATAGTGAATTGATTGAGATTGTTAGTAGCTTGGCTACTCTTGTCTTGTCCCGATGATTGTTCTCTTGTACTTATTGTTCACCATGTCTTACTTGTGCACTCATGCTATAACTGCCATGTCATGCATACTATAACTGCTAGGTTGCTAGTTGCCTTACTTTCAGTTTCCTTGCCCAAGTCTTTTAGACTTGCTGACATGTGCCCCTTTACTCTTTTGGGTGACACATGTTAGATCCCGAGCCTGAGTACCTTGTTGAGGACGAGGTGTTTGCTGACGCCGAGCCCGAGCGTGTGTTTGACGGGGAGTACGTGGACACTGGGGACCAGTCCTAGTGTTTTCGTTGTGTTTCCCTTCTTTTGTTTAGACGTTGTTTTGTTATCGGTGCGTAGCACCTATACTTTGTTATGTTGTTGCTTTTGGTTGGCCTTGTTCTGGGCCTTTAGACTCCTTCTTTTAGCCTGGTGGCTTTTCTGGATGTTGAACTTATTTTCATGTTGGACAATTTATGAGATATGAGAATTTTATTTCTGTCTCTCCTTTTATTATTGTTGTTGCTCCGTTTGTGGTTACAGGGACCTGCTTATGTTTTATTGACGCTTATCGGGTTTGGGGCTTCACAGCTCCACTCTCGTGCGGACCTTTTCACGTCTCGCCTCCATTTTAGGGAAGCGGGTCGTGACAAAAATTTTGTGGAAAAATTTTTAGAGGCTCGTTCTAATAACGTGTTATGAATCAACTACTAGGGGAGGAGCCTCCAGCTCTTTATTTATAGGCAATTGGGGAGAATACAGATATGGGCTACATTGATATGTGCCTATCTCTAAGATAGCCCAGAATCTAAACCAACTCCGGTTAATAACCGTTCACAACACATAACCTTTTATAGTTCGAAATAAAGTTAATTTCCACAAGAGAGCCCACTTTGATGTGTTGTTGTTTTAATTAAATTATTTCGGAATATATATAAGCAAAAAAAAATTTGAATTTAACAGAGGTTTAAACATAAAAAAATATTCTCAAGGGAAAAATGTATACTACAGGCCATTTATTCCCTCCTTCAATTTGTGTTGAAATACATTTAAAAATAGGCACAAAAACAAAGCCCAGCCACTTCCATTAAAAAAACTTTCCCTTTTTCCTTTTTTGTTTTACAGTGGGTTGCAGCTTGCCTTGAAGCCCGCTGCTTTGTCGCAGGATGAAGCCCGATTGCTGCCCGATGGGGGTTTTTTAAAAAGAATTTTTTATTTTTATTAACTTGGTGGTGGGCTGGCCCATGGGGGGGGGCGAAATACATGGCTGGTAAAAGAAATTTATCCTAGGGTTTTATTGGGGGCTGCTACTGCTGCTGCCGCTGATGTCCCATCCCTGTTTCTACGGGGTCCGGTGGCCGACGGCCGCCGCCCCTCAAAGAATTTTTTTTAAACGAAGGGAAACAACCTTAATGGGGGGGTTGTGCGGTGGCTTTGGCCGTCGCCATCAACACCCCCCCTGGCGGCCCGCTGGTCTATGGAGGCCGGCGGCCAACGGATGTCGCCCCTCTCTTAATTTGACTTTTTTTAAATTGGAAAAATAGAAAACCCCAGGGGGAGTTTAGCGATGGCTATGGCCGCCATCCCTCTCTGCCGGCCTGTTTGCTATGGGTGGCGGTGATTGATGACCGCCGCCCCTCTAGGGCTCAAATTTTTTTTTATTTTATTTCGGAAAAATTAACTCAAAAAATCGGAAAAACGATTTTTCATGCGGAAAATTACACAAAAATTCGAAAATTAATGATCTCATAGTGATGGGGCTCCGATTACCACTTGTTGATACCACTTGTTGAGACCGATCAAAATTATTCTACGAAAAGCTATCGCTAAATAATCTAGTATTATCATATCAAATCTATGAGAAATAAACTGAAAGTTAATGCAAAAGCATACCTGAATCCATTATGCCCAGATCTGTAGATATGCGTGGTTGGCCTTCCAGATCTAGACGAATCCTCGAGAAAAATCCTGTAGCTTTTCTCCGGCTCTAATATGTCGATGGAATGCAGAAAAGAAGGCCCTTCGTTCGTATGATCTGGGTACCATGATCACCATTTATAGGCCGAAGTCATAATGCTCATCTAGTTTTTGATTTAACCCATCGGGTTTCTTATTTAGCCCATCATTAAAACAGAGAACCCACAAGTCTCTACACATTAAAGCCCACTTAACCGAAATACTTATTAGATCATTTTATTTGGGCTTAACTTAATATGACAACATGCATTACATAATTATTTTACATATACCCAACATTGGATTAATGATACAACAGGTAGGAGAAAGTGCACATCATGAATTGGAGCTAAGAAGATATAGGAAGAGTTTTGGACCCCTAGGGCTCCCTAACAAGGAGACATGTTGTTGAGGCTGTACAATAAACAACCCCAAAACATGGCTAACAGCCACTGTATGTAACATGGGAATGCTCATTGTAGTAAGGTGACAAGAACTGGAAATCGTGCTTTTAATTTTGAAATTGAAGAAGAAGGTAGAGAAGATGTAGGGAGCAAATAGCAGGTAGGAGATTGAGGTGAAGATGAAGAGGTGTGTGCGGAAAAGATCACGATGATGCGCAGAGTAGCAAGGGTAGGGATGTGTGCGAATGGTAAAAAAAGAAATGATTTCGAATGGCAAACTCGTAAATTTTAAATGTTAAACTTGTAAACAAAGGGGATGCTCATAGAGCAATTTGGTATGTGTGCATATCAAGGTGGCAAAATGGCCCGGTGGCCCGCCGGCCCGGGCCCGGGACCACATTCCCGGGCCGGGCTGCAGCCCGGGCCCGGCCCCAGGGCCGGGCTGGGCTGAGGTGCCAGGCCCATGGGCCGGGCCGGCCCGGCCCAGCCCGTGATTTTGTTAAAAAAAAGCCTCCGATAGGCTTAAAAAGGGGGGGAGGCAGCCGGGCTGGGCCTGAGTTCGCCCCGCCCGGGCCGGGCCGGATTTTGTTTGGGCCCGGACCGTTTTCACACCCTGATGTGCATATGTCCTCTCGTCCAACTTTTCAACAACATGAACAAGTCGTAAGCGAAATTTTTATTTCCTTGGTTTTAGTCAAATCAAAAGCTGAGGGTCCAAGGTATATTAGTCAAGCAAAGCTCATTATCGTTCAAAAGTCGCGTTCAAGAATCTGTTTATTAACCTTCAATCCTTGGGCCTAGTGGTTCTCTTCCCCTCCCCGTAGTGGTAGCTGGCGATGATATAACACCCAATAGGTGTTTCCTATATAAGGCAATATGATATAATTCTCAAAAACAAAATTTCAATGTGGCCTGAAATCGGCTCATCCTTAGTCATCCTCCCAAAATTGGAAACTGCTCCCCTGAGGCCTGATGTTGAATGCTTTATTTGTAAGGATGCAAACATAGAAAGTTGGAATCTTAGGGGTTAAGAATATTTTAAAAAAATAAAGCTAAAGAGAGGAAAAGCAACAAAAAGCTAGGAAAAGCTACTGCCAAGAAACAATGGTTGGCAAAACCGATGCAGCCAGCAGGCAGCAGCCCCCTCAGTCTTGTGCTTGATGCACCACTGTGCTCACATCTTTCTATGAAAAAAAAATCTCTCCTTTTTCTTGACTCCCCTGGTTTTATTTTATTGAGATGCAACTGTAGGAGACCAACACCATAAATAATTGAGGAGGGGTGTGGGAAGGCATCAACCGCCCTGGGAAAACCAAAGAATACAATAAAGAAATAATTGAGGCTTTGGTGGGTGTTCCCTTCAATCATGCAAATGGCTTTTGAGCTCTCTCTTCTTCTTCTTTTCCAAATGGTTTTACTAGTTCACTACAACACAAGTACTTTGGACAAAGTTGGATCATAGCAAACATCATGTCAAAAAAGAACAAACTTGCATGTTTGTATACTACACACTAGTTGCTTAGGTACTAAGGACCAAATTTTGATATTTTCTTTGTGGCAAGGTTAAATTCGACACCAATCTGTCATTGTGGCAACGGTTAAATATTTTCCAAGATCGCAAAAGAAAATAAAGAGATGCAACATGTAAAGGATGTATGCAATTTTTCAATTGCGCCGCAGGTGCCAAGAGATCTTTTGTTTAAACAAATCAAAATCAAAAATTAGATAAATTGCTTTCGTATGGCAATGCGCATGCCAAAGTTGACACTAACATTTTTAAACCTGTTAAATGTTTAAAATAGTTCGTCAAATTGACAGGAACATTGGCAAAGTTTACCACAACCATTAAAAATGTCACGTCATCAAAATCATCAGATACCATCCATTATCCCAAGGCTGTGTGCAATGTAATAAGAAAATATGATAACAACAAAACAAACATAGAACAAACTAGTTGCTTTGGTATTAATGACCAAAATAATTTAAAAACTGCGTTAGCTTAGTAGGTAGGTTTCATAATATTAACGAGGAACAAATTTATTAGGCTGCTGTTCCCGAGAGATGCACTCACAATCAAGAACAGACAAGCAATTTTCCCAGTGACACAGTGAACAGTTTGCATAATCAATTAATCGATAGATTGATCAAAAATATTGATTGATTTTTTTAGAAAAAAAACAAGCAGCAATTAATAGAGTAGCCAGAGCTCAAGAACACATCAAAATAAAATAGAACTACTTCTTTCTTTGCCTCAATTTGCTCATTCCTTTTTCTTTCTTGTTTACATGGAGATTAAGCCAAAAACAGGCCAAGATTTGCCCATAAAAGCTGCGAGTTCCTCACTAAGAGCAGAGCGAGAAGAACGGGTATCATACAAGGGGAAAAAAACAGCTACAAGAGGAGAAAAGAACTCACCTTTGATCAATCCCCCGTCCTAAGTATTAATCCCAAATACCCAGCTCACAAACTTCCTCACTGAGCTCTTCCCTTCTTCCTCCTCCTCCTCAATCCCTTCACCATCATGCTCGTCATCATCGTACCCATCACACCCATCATCATGATGGCCATGGGCATGCCCATCATCAGCCTTCTCGACAACCTGAGGCGCCTCTTGAACCACCGAATTGGCCCCATCGTCTCTTTTCTTCGTGTTCCTCTTCCTCCTGCTGCTCTTATTGCTGCAAGTGCTGCTGCTGTTATTGGGCTTCGCCATCTCGGTTGGCGCTGCCGAGGTCTCCTCAAAGGCATCGATGATGGCGTGGATGACGTGGCGGTTGGGGGACGAGTCCCAGCGAGCCCAGAAGCTCTTGTAGCAGCCGAAGCAGGAGCAGCTCAGTTCAGGAGGGTGGTTGTTCTTGTTCTTCTTGCTCTTCTGCTTGTCCCTGTCTTTCTTGTCGGAGCAGCAGCAGCCTAGGAGATAGGCGAGAACTTCCTGCTCCTCGGCGGAGAGGGCTGAGGCCAGGGCCAGGAGGGCGGTGGGGAGGGCCGAGAGATGGGAGGAGGGAGGAGGCGGGGAGGGGTGGGGAGAGGGGTGGACCCTCTTGGCCCCTTTGTTGGGGGAGCATAGCTTCTTCATTTGAGAGGGACTTTGGTGATGATGATGGTGGTTTCTTGGATCGAATTGAAGGGGTTGAGTAAGGGGGAGGGGTTGGTTGATGGGTTTGGCTGGATGTTTCTCTGATGGTAGGTTGAGGATGTTTGGTGGATGGATAATGGGAAAGGAAGAGGGGGTAGCCAAAAGACAATGGTGGGTTAACAAATGCCTAAATATATAGTAGTAATAGTCTACAATTATTTTTTTATTTCGTGGCAATGACAACTTAAAATTGGGGGAAAAAAGGTAAATTCCCTTTTTTTTAATCATGTCCTTATTATAATCTGTTAGAGTTTGTGACCCGAATCTCAGGGCTTCAAAACGGTCCGGTCGGGCCGGCCCGGCCGGGGCGGGGAGAACCCCCGCCCAGCTCGGCCCGCCGGCCCGGCTTTTTTCGCCATTTTGAAGACTCATAGAGGTTTTTGGCATGCGATAGAGGTTTTTGGCATGCGAAAACCCGGGCCGGCCCGGCCTGTGGGCCGGTCACCTCAGCCCAGCTCGGCCCTGGCCAGCCCGGCGGGCCCCCGGGCCGTTTTGACACCTTGACCCGAATCCGGTTTTTGACCCGATCCGAAGAGCTCGCGATGTGACATTTAATGTGGAAATTTTCAGGGCTCTGTGGTGGTAGCGGATGGATCGAGCCGGCCTTTCTAATTTTGCCCATATAAATATGATGTAATCTAAGGTTTCGGCTTTAACATCTTCTTTGGATGTACTTCTATTTCTTTGGTACAAGATCTTCGATATAGTGGATTTCTCTCATCTACCCGTGGTTTTGTCCCGTCTTGGGGTTTCTACGTAAAGCTATGTGTTCTTGGTTTGTGTTTTTCGTTGCCTATTCTTGATTAATTTCGTAACAGGTGGTATCAGATCGAGGTTCGATTTTCGCTAATGGCAACAATGAAATATGACATTCCGTTTTTGGATCACAACACCAGATTTTCGCTATGGCAAGTCAAGATGCGGGCTGTTCTCACGCAGATGGATTTGGACGATGCGCTGCTAAGGTTTGATAAAATGCCCTCGTCTTGAACGCCGGAGGAAAAACAGTGGAAGGATTGAAAGGCCCTATCTCAGATTCACCTTCATCTTTCAGATCAGTTTTTACAGGATGTTTTTAAGGAGAAAACAACCGTTGCTTTGTGGTTGAAGTTGGAGCAGTTGTGCATAACGAAAAGTCTAACCAGCAAACTACATCTGAAGTAGCGATTATATTCTCACCGTATGTCTGAAGGTACGTCTTTGGATGAACACTTAACTGTTTTTAAGGAGATTGTCTCTGATCTTGAGACTATGGATGTTAAGTATGATGAAAAAGATTTAGGGTTGATTCTATTTTGTTCGATGCCTTCTCCATATATGACTTTCAGAGATACTATTTTATATAGTCGTGATACTCTAACTTTGGATGAAGTTTATGATGCTCTATTCTCCAAGGAGAAGATGAAGCAGCTTGTGACAGGATCTGAAGGTCAGGGAGAGGGTCTTATTGTTCGAGGGAGGACACATGAGAGGAATTCAGGAGGTGAAGTGAGAGGCAGATCGAAATCTAGCAACAAAGATAAGATCTTCAGGTACTGTAAGAAAAGGGGCACATAAAATCTGAATGTTATAAGTAGCAGAATAAGAATAAAAGAGCTGCTGGGAATCAGAAAGGAAAACAACAGGAAAATTCCAGTGAAGCCGGTGTTGCTGAAGATAACGCTAGTGATGGGGAGCTCCTAGTTGCTTCTGATGCTGACTCCAAACATTGCGGGGCTTGGATTCTTGATTCAGGTTGTACGTTTCATATGTGGCCTAATCGGGACTGGTTTTCAACATATGAAACTGTCTCTAAAGGTACAGTGTTGATGGGAAATAATGCATCTTGCAAGGTAGTTGGCATTGGGACGGTCAAAATTAAGATGTTTGATAGAATTGTCAGGACACTTGGTGATGTGAGACACGTTCCAGATCTGAAGAGGAATCTTATATCCTTGAGTACTCTTGATTCTAAAGTGTACATGTACACTGGTGAAGGTAGAGTTCTGAAGGTTAGCAAAGTTTCCCTTGTTGCAATGAAAGGGCAGAGAATGTCTGCAAAACTTATATGTCTTGCAGGGTTCTACAGTTACAGGTGATGCAACAGTTACTACGCCTTGCTTATCAGATAGTGAGATTACTAGATTTTGGCATATGCGTCTTGGACATATGAGTGAGAATGGAATGGCCGAATTGAGCAGAAGAGGACTTCTTGATGGTCAGAGCATCAGTAAATTGAAGTTCTGTAAGCATTGCATTTTTGGGAAGCAGAAGAGAGTCAGATTTATGAAAGGCATCCACAATACAAAGGGTGTACTTGATTATATACATTCTGATCTTTGGGGACCATCTAAGGTGCCTTCTAAGGGAGGCTAATTATATGCTCACCATCATTGATGATTTTTCCAGAAAAGTTTGAGTGTTCTTCTTGAAGCATAAAAATGATGTGTTAGCTACATTTAAAGTGTGGAAAACTATGATTGAGAAGCAAACAAGAAAGCAGTTAAAATGACTCTGCACTTATAATGGCTTGGAGTTTTGTTTTGATGAGTTTAATGTTTTATGCAAATCTGAAGGAATCATGAGACATCGTACAGTTCGTCATACTCCGCAACAAAATGGTGTGGCAGAGCGCATGAATAAGACATTAATGGAGAAAGTACGTTGTATGCTCTCTAATGCAGGTTTAGCTAAGTCTTTCTGGGCCGAAGAAGCTTTGTAATGCCCCCTCCCCAGAATACCCGAGAAGTACGAATCTGTCCCAAGTTATCCCAGTGCAGCGAGTGTTACGAATGAGAAAATAAAAATACAAAAGGAACCGGCAGGCCACTGCATACTGCTGGGGTAATACCTGTCATGTTTCCAAATTCAAACAACCAATACAAGGTACAGAAAGAACCAAAACCAATAACTACAAATACAACTGTACGAAGAAAACACATGTAAAAAATGCATTTATATATAACAGTCCACCCCCAAAAGAGAACCCAAAAGTACAAGAGCTCCCTCTCCTCTCCCCTCACCATCCCATCCTACACCTCTACCTCAAACATCTAAACACAACTCCAAGAATCTCCAGCTCAACTGTCACCTCCAACCACTCCATCCAACTCCAACACCAACCACCTGAAAAGACAACGGTGGGACACGTCAATGCGTGACCCTGTGGGAAATCGAACTCCGCCATAAATGCCACTACTAAATAAAACTACGGTCATGAGGATGATGCATTGCAATATGGCATGTCATGGCATAAACATGGTGCTAAAGGTAAACACAACCATAAGAAAGGGTACATGGGGGAGGGGTTACGATAATAAAGTAACAACAATAAATGCAAGTTGGAAAATAAAACAATTAAGCTACAATTATGAACACACTTAAAGGCATAAAAGAGTAAATCAAGCAATTCATTGGTTAGCGTTTTGGAACCCTGAGTAATACCCAGTGTATTAGGACTTGGACCTCACCTCAGGTGGGTGGCTCTCAAACTACACCGCCAATGGTACATGAGCACTGATGAATTTTAACGGGGCCGCTCGAACTCCCCCGGCACTCTAGTAGGAGTGAGATAGAATCACACACATCATCACTCGATACATTGCACTGTGGGCATCACATATCTCATCAAATCCTGCCAGTGGAGCACTCACACTGGGTATACCTCCCAATTCCAGCCCTGATACCAACATACTACACAGGCCTCCCCTACCCTGTGTCACCCACGTTAGCGTGGACTCAAACACTCTGAAAACATTCCCAATAAACTCTCTGTTCGTTCCTTTCTTAACGTCACATATTCATTTCTACATTCATCTCTCACTTTCAGTTCTAATGTATCTCAATTGCCTTTCATTTAGGCATTTCCACATACAAGTGATGATCATTAACCACACAACCACACTACATTAGCATTTGCATGTGCCAATGACGTAAATAACATTCCACCATGTAATAACACTAATTAAGAGCAATTATGGAAAGAATGACTACAATTAAGGTTTAAAAGCAACACTTCCAAAATTTAGCTTTCTGGAAATTGCAGGCAATCAGTAAAGGGGGCTGTTTTCAGGGAATTCCAGTTCGAATTTGACAAAAGTCATAACTACAAAGTTGTAGATATGCCAGTTTTACATTCACCCACTAATTTGCAATGTCCCTAAGTGGGATATACTATGCAGTGTGTATCTGCTTGGGTACTTGGGTGTATTTATGTAGTGTGTGGATTGTTTATTGAATGTGCATATGTAATGGTATTGAGCTAATGTGTTTTGTGGCGTGCGTATATGGTTTTGTGGTGTATTATTTAAGGGTGTATGATGCCTCTTGTATGTAGTAGTCTCCTGGGTATGTTGGCTTGGGGGTAGCTTAGTACCAAGGTGTTTACGTTGTGTTGTTTGTGTATGTACTTATGTGTGTGTATTTGTGTATGTATGAACCAATGGCATGCTTGTAATTATGTGTGCCAGGTGGAGGATAATTATATTATGTGGTATTCTTGTGAATCCTTAGAAGTGGGAAGGGTCTTTTAAACTTGAGGGGCTTCTTAGTAGTTTCTTTTGGTGCATGTTTATCCTTTAGAGAGTATGAGAGAGATCTAGAAATCTCTTCTCCTTAGATTTTCCCCCTTAATTTCATTCTCCACCTCTCCCCTCTCCTTTTGCTCCATCTTTTTCAAGGAAAATCCCATTTTCCCATCCCTTTAGAGCTCTTATGGTGGTAGAAGCTTATGGGTTGATGAAAGCTTAAAGGAGAAAGTTGGAGCTTTTGAGATGAAGCTTGAGAGGAGTTTTCCATGGATCAAGTTGGGGTTTTGAGAGGATTAGAGTAGCTATATAAGAGGTAGGAATCCAACTCCTATTAGTATCTATTTACATGTTATTTTTTGAAGTAAAGTTATCACCTTCATTGCATGAACATCACTTTAAATCCCTACCGTTTTACAGTATATTCATTCGAGCATAATAATCGATGTAGATTGAATTAAATTCTGAGAAATTTAACTGAAAGAGATTAGATAGTTAGCTACAACTTTCATGTTGGAGGTTATTCCAGGCTATCAAATTCTGCCAGACACACTGTTACTGTTTTAGCCTTATCTCTTATGGTAGACATGCATATCATGAGTTCTTGGATATTTTTGATATCTGCACGTCCTAATCTACAACTTTAATGTTTTGACTTTACTTAAACTATTTTAGAATTGTTAGTAAATCATGGTTTTAGATCGTAGCAGTTATCATCATTTTCACAGTTTTCCTATCTCTTACAATATTGGTCCCAATAATAACAGACTCATGTAGAAATTCTGAAAATTGGTAGGTGAATGTAAAAAATTATCTCTTACAACTTTGATGTCTGGTGTAGTCGAACCAGACATCTAACGTATCAAATATACCTGTTTCTCAGATTTTTCCATCTGACCAAACGTCTGATGATGTCTTACCAGACACATGAACCGTTGTTCAGACGCTTGGATATTGAACTCCAGATGCCTGGTAATAGGAATGTCAGTCTGACAAATTTTTCCTGAGAGCAATCATCTTTTGACTTCATAAAATCAGACGTCTGATGCTGACATATCAAACGCATAGATAGTTCGTCAAGTGACTGATTGGTCTGCTACAGATGCCTGATCATCATACTTATGATTTACATATACTATATTCTTTCAACCACACGTCTATCGAAGGATTTCTCTTAGGAATTTAAGCCAGAACAATTTTTGATCCAACGGCTGAGATGTCTCGTCCGATCGATATAAATCCCGATTTGCTCGATTAGGGTTTAAGCAAATTACTTCATTTGTCTGCCCCTTCATCTACCGCAACGTTTTTGACAAGCTTCGTTAAACTTCTGACAATCTCTTGTCTAACTTTCTGAATTTAGGTAAAATGAAACTCATTTCTTTACACCGATCATCTCGGTATCTAGGGTTTTCGTTTAAACTATCATCTTTCGATGACAATTTCCTTGGATTTCAACATGCCACGAACAAAATGGTCTCGCAAGGCACCAATCGCCATTGCTAAGGCTTTTATGCGGTCAAGGAATCGAGTAGTCTCTCTGTCCCCATGGGATCAGCTCAGTTCATCTATCCCTCAGTTTACTTCTGGCCTTATACCGACACATACTTCTGACCCATCTGTGTCTGAGCTGCCACCAGCTCATGAGGAAGTCCATGTTGTTTCTGACTCTCCTGTCTTTGAAGACCCATTTGAGGATGTAACGGCCTGTTTTTATATGTACGTATTTCGTACGTATTAAATTTAGTATAGTGATTAACTTGAGTGATTAATATACGTTTTTGCTTATTATTATTATTATTATTATTATTATTATTATAGGTCGAGCACGCGATTTAACGATCACGTTATTTATCTCCTCTAACTTGTGGTTGATGTTGGAAGCAGGGGTGAAATCGTATTAATCCAAATCAACTCTCGGGCCACTAAATCTCGATATCGATTTACTAATCAAAAATCTTAACCAAGTCAAATGAAATTATTCTTAACCTGATCAAATTGTATCTGATATTTCCTAACTAAATTGATCTCGTCAAATCGTATACTATCCTAATTAACCTAATTATCCAACTAAACTTATCATATACTAAAGATTTCTTATATCCTCTTAATCCTATCAAACCGTTTCATTAATCACTTCTCCCAAAATCTTAATTAAAATCCTCCACCTATATAATATTATATCTAATATTAATTCTAGCTAACTACTATATCTTAACTAAATCTTTAAAATCCAAACTAAAATCACTTTTAAACCAAATACTTATAATCTCCTTTCCAATTATCTATTCCTTATTCAATTAACCTATTATAATATCCTAACTAATTGTCAAATCCTAACAAACACCCCCATAACTCTCAACCCCACATCACTATCCAATGCATGGGATTCAATCAAACAGCAACCGAACACCCACGTTTCGCCCACGCATCCAACCACGTCGCCTCCTTCTTCACATTCTACTCATCTCTTTAAAACCCAGGCGCCTCACATCTCCGACTTCGAACCACCCGCAGCCCGCCGTTCCTCCCATTCATCCCGAAGCCGCTCCTTCACCTGACCCCACCTCCCGCACGACCCACCTTGCCGTTCACCCCACCGATATCCGAGCTCCACCCTTTGACTCCACTCCCAACCACACCCAGGCCGTCACCGTTCTTCCTCGCCTCGAGAGCCCGATAGCACGCCGCACCGTCGCTCCTCTTTGGTGACGATCCCCAACCCAGATCACTACACCGCCTCGAGCTCCTACACCCCCTCGCCAACACCAACTGCCAAACACCCCTCCCACAACCTCGCATCACCGTCTGCTCGAACCCAACCCAGGTGCCCTCCTCTGTTTTCAGGCGACCATAACGCCAGCCCATACCACAGCCTCCCCTTCAGGACTCTGATCAGCCCCATGCCCTCAAGCATGCTTCTCGACCTCGCCTCACCCTCTCGACCACCGCGCCTTCGACTGCCGAGCCTCCACAGGTGGCGCCCCCCTTCCTCTGCTCATACTCGTAGTGCCCACACACCGCCATGCCCTGCTTTCATTCGCCAACACCACACCGTTCTCCGTCGGTCCGCCACGCCCCGAGCCCGGGTAACCACCGGCAACCCACCTACAACATAGTTCCTCCCACAACCCCATCGAACTCCACTCCTTCATCGATCAACCCAATCAACCCCGCCTTCGATCTCAAGCAGCCGCTGCCGTCTCGACTTCGATCGTCGCCGAGCCTTGAATCTGCACCGCCGCCGGTCTCTCGTGAGTCGCCCCAAGCTACCGGAGCTCCGTCGCTCCCCGACCACCGACCACCGCGCTGATCGCCTCCGATACACTGCGCCTCGACAACTGGAGCTCCGGTCAGCCGTCGATCAGCGCGCCACCCCAGAAATCGCCCCGCCGCCGCTTCAAATCGCGCCTCCTCGCCGCCGTTCAGCTCGGGAAGCGCCGCCGTGACCCCCACCGACTCTGGTGCTCCTACTCCGTCGCCGCCCACGCCGTGACGATCGCCCTGCAAGTGACAACGGCAACGTAAATGAAGACAACGGTGAGTTTTCTTATACGTTAGCTTATTATGCTAATATAATATAAACAGTTATCTATATTATGTCATTAAATGATCAGTAACCTACTTTTTATGTCAGTACCTAGATCAAGTAACATGTATACCTATGAGCTGTAGCTTTTAATGCAATGGACAGACATCATGAACAGGACTTGTATAAATACATATTATATAGGGTTCTAATATAGGAATATGCGCTACTAGTTAAAGCCTTATAAGCATACGTATATAGAGTAACCTTGTAACCTGATTGCATTAGACAGTAATAGATGGATACTTAACAGTGCATCAAAGTTAAAATGTTAGTCTTGCTATTTATGTTAGTTTTAATGTATAATACTCTTAACGTCCTAAAGAGCTAACGGTATACGTAAATATTAGTTACTATTACTATAATAAACCATGCTAGTATATACAGTGAACTGCATCTATTAACTCTTAGTAAAACTCTTTAGTACGATTAATTCGTTAAGAACCAATTATCTGATGTGTAAACCCAACTTTGCAGATAAAACACGCTCACCGTTACGATCACCTGGACAGCCGAAATCATGTTTATCATGCAAGTGTACATTTTCTGTTTTAAATATCGTTACTTTTAAATGCTAAATCAAGACATGTTGGTTTTGCCTTAAGTCATGTTGCATATCATGCTTGTACACTCCTGATTGAATGATTAGTGATTGAATGCGTATTGATGGAACATATGGATAGAATGGAATATTTGAAATCGTGAAATTATGAATTCGTGCGGCCAAGAGGCGAACGTGTGAAATCGTGATGTCATGTGAGTTGACAAGCTCGTGCTTGTAATATGGATTAGGCTGGCTCGTGTTCCAGCAGAACACTTGGGTGGGGTAGTTCAATGTAGTAGAGGCTGGAATGCTAGATTGCACTCTCTTGGTGAACTTGACCGACACCTGACCGGGTCGGTGAGTATAGAGCCACGGGTAGCTTCCGTTGGCTTGGATGTAATGCTTGTCACTTCTCCCTCAGACATTGGGCTTTTCACTAGGCACACTTGATTGATTGTCACACTCTTTTACTCCTGTTTTACCATTAAGAATTGTGTACTCTGCTAGTTACTCCTATCTTATTCGGGTACTAATACCGTGCTTATTGATGTACACACCACATTGCCATGCTTATTGTTGTACACACTACACTTACCATGCTTATTGATGTACACACCACACTTGCCATGCTTATAGCTGTACACACAACACTTGCCATGCTTATTGCTGTACACATTACACATTGTCATGTTTGTGACTTTGTGCACTACACCTCACTTGCTCACTGCTTTGCACACTACACTTGCCAGTGCTCATATGTTTCTTTCGCTACCATGCTTTAACTAACATGTCTTCTATTTTGTTACTCATATTGTTATGTAAATGTTTTTGAAAACCTTGCAGAGGGTCAAGTTCCTTTTTATCTTTTTAAATCTTGCCGAGCGACCCTTACTTACGTATATTTCCTTGTCTTGTGAAATATACGTCAGGTATTAGACAGGTTTGCAGAGGAGTTTGCTTAGTGACTGAGCAGGTTGACCAGGAGTGCCTTGCCGCTAAGTTCCTTCGCTGAGGAGCAATGTGTCTTCGCATCATCTTTGTACTTGTTGTCGCTTCCAATATTTGTATGGGCTTATGACCCTCCTTCAATTCATTCATTGTTGTAAACTATTTTTGAGATTTGAGATTGTAAATAAATAACTTATCTGTGTTGTTTGAGTTGCATGCAAGAATTTGCAAGGATGTTATCACACAGACGCGTAATGTGCTTAAACCAAGGAGGAAGTAAAGAAAAAAATTACCTCCTTCTTGTTTTAAGCACATGCGGACCTGCTCGCGTCCTCGCTCCCAAGTATAATGGGAAGCATGGCGTGACAGAGGAGATCAGACCCAGAATTTCCCTTCTTGTCAACAGAAATACTTGCCTGAATGATAGGCAGATATCCTTTGGTGCTGACCTACAGAGAATCGAGGAGTTTGTCCTAGATCTTGACCAAGATCATGAGTGCATACTTTCATCCCTTATGCGTCTCCAATATAGTCTGAGGGTTTACTCCAACCCTTCGTCTTCAGCTCAACTCCTTGAGGATCTAACTCAACGTTTAGAAATTATGAGTTTAGTCTCTCTGCTATCTGGAACAACATTTATATGCTCCGTGAAGATCTTACCTTCGTCAAACGACTGGTTAAATCTATCAACTCCAACAACAGGACTCAAACTCTTGAGACTCGGCAGCTATTCACTTTGTTTATAAATATCCAGGAGAAACTGGCCATTCTTTTGCCCACTCCCAGAGATGTTCCAGCTTTCACCCCCATTAGGACCCAATGTACCTCGATCACCACCACTTCATGTTGTTTGTTGACATTGTGGACTACCACAAGCATCTCTCCATCCTTGAAATGTATTTTTGAACATTGATTAAGAAGAGTGCTTGTGAGGATATATTTTGTTATTTTTGGTTTTTGATTAAGTTATATATGTGTTTTGAGATCATGGGTGGTATACTTGTGAGTATACAGTTGTCACTTCTTTATTTGACTTTATTCGTTAATGGTGTCGCATTTTGTTGAATGTGACATATAGGTATATTTTGTCTTTTGATGAGTGATGAAGTTATATTTTGTAATATCGCCATCATTATATTTATATGGAAGTTTAATGCTTATTGGAAATGTGCCATTGTGTTCCTAAATATTCTATTTTGCATTTCCAATATGGATTTGATGCTCCAGTCTTAGATAAATGGTTGAATGAGAACATCGTCACTTATTTATTCTGGTATCATTCTGACCATTCATTATTTTTATCTACCCCTAAGTTTAAGATTTATCTTAGCACTAATTGTTGTTCTCTTCCTCCAACTCTTTTTAGATTATGACAAAGGGGGAGAGAATTACCATAAGGTGAAGAGGTGAAATTTTTTAAAATTTGAAATTATCATAACTCCGTGAATCATAAGGGGGAGAGAGAATAACCATAAGTGAATTTCATGTAGTTTCTATCTTGAAATTATCATAACTCCATAAATCATATCATTTCTAATCTAGTTTGAAACTTTTGTATGATTCAGGGGGAGCTTTGAAATTCATCTTTCATTTTATTCTTAAAATTGGTTTTAATAAAATTGATTGACTTGATCTCCTTATTCATACTTCAACATTCTCTATGTGTATCACCATATGCTTTATGCCTTGTGTATTCATGTATGTTGATAGCTTTAATAAATATAATATACAATTCATGTGATACAAATATCATTAACTTGCATTGATGATTCACTTTTCATATGATTATCTGGACTAAAATGTTTTGCATCAATACATGGAGAGTAAGTATTTTTAATTTCAAGCACAATTATTGTTTATGGTTATGGTTGTTTGTCATCATCAAAAAGGGGGAGAATGTTAAATATTGAGTCCCCCAATGTGGTTTTGATGATAAACAAATATAATTAATTGTTACTAATCCCCGTATTTTGTAGTTAATGAAAGCATCATCAATATAGATAAAGTCATATCAAATGAAGATGATGACTCGGATCATTGATGCAAGGACATCAGACAATGAAGCATGGAAATTAGGAAATGAACGTAAGGAAATCAAAGTGTTGGACTCAACAAGCTCATTGGAAGTCTTCAAGGAATTCAATATGAAGTGAAGATGATTAATATGTAAAACTTTCTCTTTCTTTACTTCATTGTTGAATTAGCATGTTAAGCCTTAAATATACTTGATAAAATATCATTCATAACACTCAGATCACTTTAGATCATATATCATTGAGTCTTATAGGGTTAGAACTTACGTAAGCTTGAAGTAAAGCTTTTCAGCCTACCCAGGAGCCCGGTGGTTGGTCTCCAGATGCCTGGTGATCATGCACAGTCAGTTATCCAATACCCTACCCTGTACAGACACATAAAGTTTTCATCCCAGACACACAAGTGCATCAGACGCCTGGATGATGAAATCCAGACATCTAGATTATTCAAGCTGAACTTTCAGTATCTCGGCCTCTGCTGTCTGATAGAAATTAGACGTATTAAGTTATGGTTCCAAACGTCTGCACAATGTGTCAGGTGCCTGGATAATATATATCAGAAGCCTAGTTATTTATGAGCAAAATTTCCAATAGCTCAAATCTGTAGTCAGACATGATCAGGCGTCTGAAGTTGTGTTACCATACGTCTGTATAGTTGACCAGACACCTAGATGATGAACATCAGATGCCTGGATATTTGGACCAAAAGTTCCAGTAACTCAGTTCCTCACAGTCGGTTTGATCAGACGCGTGATGCCTTTGAGCCAAATGTCTAGGTAGTGATCCATGTGTCTGGGAAGTCTTCTTCAGACGTCTACCAGGAGTCCGTTATATTGCATTTATGGCCCAGTCAGAACAGTACAGCAGGCGTCTGCATGTTTACTTTAGGCGTCTGGTGACTAGGATTTCTACTCGTTAATAGCAGTTTCCAGCATTTAATGCCTGGGATTTTTTTCTGATTTTGGACAGAGTTCGGTGGCTTATTTATATGGATTTAATGTGTTGACTTGATAACTTCTTAGACACCACTAAATACACTCCCAAGTGATTGCAAGTCATTATATCTTCTCAAGAGCATTCAAAGCTATTCAAGCTCAAGCTCTAAGTTTCAACTTGCCTCCAAAGCTTTCAAGGTCAAGCTTTTAGCATTCATTGCTAATCATCTTGAGACAAGTAGTAAGTGCTCATACTCTCATTATTTAGAGCACATCACACACATCTTCTTGCCTAATTCTTAAAGGTATTATTCAAGGCATAGGTTGTGTAAAGTTGTTCATATTGGACATTTCAATTCTATTTTCTCTTTGATATTTGAAATGTACTCTCGGGTTGTGAGAGTGATCCATTCCCGGTTTGTGGAAAGTGGAAGAAGAAGGTGTATTAGTTTTACACTAGCCGGGTTTTGGCAAGTGGGTATTAGTGGAACACTAATCACTAGTGGGTTGGCTAGTAGGTTACTGGAGTAGGATTCAAGGGAGTCGGGGAGACTCGGTGAATCTAAACCAAGGTAAATCTTGTGTTTGCGTTTGCATTCTTGTGTTGTTGCTCTCTCTTTTCTATTCCCATTAAGGTTGCATAAGGTTTTATAATTTTGCGTAATTTCCTTATTATCGTTATAAAACACTATTCACCAACCCCTCTAGTGTTTCTCCCTATTGTTTCAGATCCTACAGGGGGACTTTTGCTTGGGTGCTACACAACAACACCCCAAACCACACCCAACTCCCCACCCACCCTAAAGTGGGCCCAACCATTATGACGTGGCCAAACAATGGCCACCACTCTAGCCAATTTTTTGTCCTAGTATGATACATGTAAATTATGTTAGGACTTGTGGCTACACAATATACACTAGAGGGAGACGAATTGTGTAAATGCAAGCAAAAAGTACGTAATTAAAAGTTATTAAAGATAAGCACACAATGCAGGGAAATAAGAACAAGATGCTCAACAACAACAAATAGAGAATGACGGCAATGCAAACATAAACACAAGAGGCGTATCTTGGTTCGGATCCCTACTCCAAGGCGATCCTACTCCAGTCCCACGTTGCAAAAGCACTCCGGGGATTCTACAAACATCGAAACCTGGATTCAAACAACCGACGCCACAACCTGGTGCCTCGGTTGCACTTCTTCCACAAAAGAAGTATAATGCCCAAAAGGGTACCATCCCAAATGATGGACAATTTGAGTAAACCCTCCAATATGCTCTCACAAACCGAGAGCAAGGTTTCACAAAGAAAAATGAAACGAAATAAGAAATACAATCTTACATATGTCTTGATTAGATTTTACTGATGTGAGTGAAGGCAAGGAATATTTGAACACCAAGTGCTAGATGGAAGCTTGGAACACTAGGAAGAATTCTCTGTTGATTTAGGTGTCAAACCCTAACACTTTTCTAATTGTATGAATGAAATAGAGGAGGGAAAGATAAATCACTTCATGAAAACCACTCAAAATAGCAATATCAAATGTTCATAATATGACCAGAGTGATACCCAAAATACCTTCTCAAAACATCTTAAATAGCCTCTCAAAACATCCTACTAAAAGCCAAAAATAACGACAAGAAACGACTAGTCAAACATCCTAATGGCAAGACTTTGGGACACAATTAGATGTCCGAAGAACAAGGGTTAGATGTCTAAAGCACACATGTTAGACGTCTGAAGAAGACTGATTTGATGTCTGACAAAATCTTTCCAGAACGCCAACAAATCACAAAAATAGTCATAACAAACACAAATGGACTCCGATTTAGGTGATATAAGATTTGTTGAAAAGCTAATGAAGTGTACAATCTACTGAGCTATGAATAATTAAGGAATTCCAAACATAGAGAAAATGTCAGAAGTTGGAAGATTGAGCCGGTAAATGATACAAATGATTGTGAATTTGCATCTATTCAAGGCTTACAAGTATTATACAGAATAAAGAGCAAAATACATGAAGATGAATAAAAAGAAAACACTTGAAGCACTTCTATCTTCATGCAATGCTTTTGCTCCAAAGCATTGAATCCATCATCCCGTGCATCCCAATGCTATGTCTCCACCAAGATATAACATGTAATGAATCCAAGACTAAAACATAACTACTGATTAGCACACAACATAATGTTGATCATCATCAAAACAATATTGTTCTTGAACGCAAGAACCAACAAAATCACGAGCTCTCAATTGTATAACCGTGCACAAAGTTTTAGCAAAGACTACATGAAACACAAAACCAAAAGTTTTGGTATGCTACATGTTTTAAAATTTGGAGATCAACATGATCGATGCGGTTCTTCTTTGAAAAAAAAGCGGAACTTAACATCACGGTCACTAATGTTCTTCATATAGCCAATATACTCGATGAATATTCTCCCTCCAAATGAATCATTTCCTCGTATATTTATGAATCATAACAAGAGACACAAATAATTGTATGCCTTTTTAACAATGTTTCATGTTCGCAGGAGACTGCCTAGTTTGAATTGATCAGTTCAACCCAAAATAAAAGGTCAACAATATCGTTTTTTTAAATTATGATTTGGACGTTGGTAGTTGGCTCAAGTACAAAAGCCATCGTCGAAAATTAGCTCGATTAGTCTCGACCAAGGACCACAAATTTTTTTGGAAACCTTGTCTTTTTCTTTCCCTTTTTCAAGTTTTTATTTGGTCTGCAGTCTTCACTTTGGACTCGAGAACGCGTGACTCATCAAACGGAAAAATGGCTTGGTTCACATATCACGAGAGTTTAGGAGCATCATCGACCGTATCCGCACAGTCTTTCTTCTCTTAAACTACTATTAATCTCAGCCATTTGAAAACTACTACTTCCGGTGTTTTCTCACCGTGGAATTTGGTCGATGGTGGATGGAGCAGACCTCGGAAGATGTCAACCTTGGATCAACTGCATGCCTGCTAAAATAGCCATGGGTCTGGTTGGAAGATTATGAATTTTTTTCAAATGGTTTTCAAATGGTTTTCAAAAAGATTTTGTGTGTGGACTCTCTCTTTGATTTCCCTCCGTTTCGTTTATCCACATTGGCCTTGGAGGAGTATACAAGGGATTTGTTGAGACTTGGGGATGTGACCGAAGAGGTACCACTCTTTTGTGAAGGGGAGACGACTCACATGAGGATGAGTTCACCACGCCCGTTGGCCGGCCGAGCAGTGCCACGCGTGCGCGTGACTATTATTTTAAGTTATAAATCTTTTAAATTCAAATTTTGAAACCGATCTTCAAATTCACTTTTTGAAACACGCTGTTTTTTGCTCTCAAGTTTTCCATCATTAACGCACTGGTCGTGGGGACGTTAATGACGCTCATTACTCGTGTTAATGGCGTACATTGCTCATGATTACTCCTCAACGTTCATTACTCACTGTTAATGACGTTCATTACTCTCTGTTTTCAATTCCCCCACTAGTCTTCCTGTTATAGCCAAAATTTTCCCGGTTTTATTTTCATTATAAAGAAGAGCGTGGGTTTCTTTTTATAAAGTGCGAAAAAACTCTTCTTCTGAATTACGAGAAACCACTGCCTTCTTCTCTGGTTCTTTTTACGAAAAATCTCTCTATGTTTTACGCACGAACTTCTTCCCTTGACTTCCAAGCAGTAGATCTTCAGCGGTGTTCGTTCTTTCGGGTCTCCTTCCAGTGCAGAGGAGATCTTTGACGAAAGATATTTCTGTGCTGTTTTATCGTGGGGACGTCGAGGCTGTACACTGATTGCACGATCTTGTGCAGAGAAACGAAACTTCTTAAAGAGAGCGACCTAGTCCATGACTCAACCCAACGTCTTTGATAACTTCGATCATGTCTTTACAGTTTCTGCAACAACCGGTATACACTTGTCGATCTACCTTGCCTCATCGAAGGAAGCATAGTTTGGAGTGGATCTTCAACTCAACTACGGACAATCCATTGGAGTGAATAGTGTCTATTGTTGAGTATTGGACTTCTCCCTACTTGGTTTTGATGATGAGCAAACATAAATACTTGTGACTAATCCCCTACTTGCAGTTAATCCATTGCCTAAGCATATCATGAAGATCAATTAGCAATGGATATCACTCAAGGATCAATCAAAGCTTGTAAAGTGGATTGGATGATCAAAGATGAAGATTGAAGCTCCTAGAAGACTTCAAGCTCTTTCAATAGAAAGAAGAGAGGCAAAACAAGATGTAATCTTTTTGTTCTCTTCTAGTATGAAGCTTAGAAGTAGAATTATGTTGGAGCATACACTCATCTTTCCTTCTGTCCTAGGAAATCATTAGAACTCATTTCCTAGGCATCCAATTCATTATTCTCTAACATGTGTATTTTGGACTTTCATCAGGCGATTGCTAAACGTTTACTGGCGCCTGTCTCCAAACATTCGCCTGTGATTTGTTTTACAGTCGCCTGTTTTGCATATACTTTGACACTTGGGTTTTGGGTTTTCTGCTATAACTCCTATCAGACGACTGATGTACAAAGTACATGCGACTGTCCAGTTACAAGCGCATGTGACTTGTTGGTCAGTCGCCTGTCTCTCTCTTGCCCAAAGATTCCTAGTTTGTCATCTTTCGGTCAAACGACTGATGTTGCTTCCACAGTCGCTTGCCCATGGCACAAGGGCCTATGAATGCTTCTACAGTCGCCTGTCGATCCTTGTCCTGACACTTTGTGTTTGGCAAGTTATGCAAGTTTTGGCCAGACGACTGATGTTGGTTTCACAGTCGTCTGCCCATATCACAGGCGCCTATGGATGCCACATCAGTCACATGTACTGTCTTCCCAAAATTCATGAGTTTTCACCACTTACTCACTTAGGATGTCAGTCGCCTGTAGAAGGTTTCTCAGTCGCCTGTTGGTTTACATGCGCCTGTCAGACCTTCATCAGTCGACTGTCCTACGTGTAAAATTACCGTTTGAATTCTCACTTACCCTCTGACACAGTGCAACAAGCGACTGTGAGTTCTTCATCAGTCAACTGTCTGTTATGTAATTTCTATTCATTGGCTGTTTCCATACGGATTTCAAAGGGATTTTTGGGTATTCTGTTTGAGGGTTTTGGAGAACCAATAAGAGGGGCTTCTACTGTTTCATTGGAGCCTCTTGGTCATACTCTTAACCATTCAAGCTTTCATCTCAAGCTCTCATTCTCTTAAAGATCTAGAATTCCAATCTCATTCTCTCTTGCTCTCCAACCTAGAATCAAAGTGATATCCTCTAGGCATTTGGTGGTGACAAGAGAAAGTGCTTTCTATCTTCTTGGAAGAGACATCAACACACACACTTGCACCTTCAAGTTCTACTTCAAGACATATGTGATTGTAAGTGTTGCAATTTCATAATTTCATATCTTTCGATATTTGATTCACTCTCGGTTTGTGAGAGTGGTTTGCTTGATCCCAAGTTGTGGGAGTCAAGGACATGGATTTTATTTCGATTACACTTGTAGGGTTGCTACAAGTAGGTTTAAAGAAAACCTCAAGTTAGAGTTCTAACTTAAGTATCCGGAGGTATCCGGATGGAAGGGACGTAGGATTACCGGGAACAAGTCGGGATTCGACTTGGGTAATCTGAACCCTTGAAACATCCTTTGTGTTAGCTTATTTTAATTTAGGTTAATTATAATTACGCGTTTATTGTTGGTTTGGGATTTAATTTGGTATAACTATCATTTAAATTTTATAAACACTATTCAACCCCCCTTCAAGTGTTTTCCTCATAGCCAGGGTCCTTACAATTGGTATCAGAGCTCAAGGTTTATAGCTATGGCATCCAACAACAACAACGTTCCTCCACCTCCTTCGTACAAGAATCACGATCGTGATGGTGCGTCTACCGTTTTCGAAGGACAATCAATGGTTCGTCCTCCGCGTTTAAATGACATGAATTTCGACTATTGGAAGTGCCGGATGGAGACATTTCTAAGGAGTGCTTCTCTTTGGAGAACCCTCCAGAAGGAGTACGTTGAACCCAACGAAGAAGATTTTGACAAATGGACTCCCGCCGAGAAGTCTGTCGAGGTGAATAATGTCAAGGCAATGAATGCTCTTCATTGTGCATTGGATCCGGATGAGTTCAATAAGATATGCACATGTAAGAGTGCATATTAAATATGGAACCATCACGTCGTTTCCCACGAGGGAATGAACAAGGTAAAATTGTCAAAATTATATGTTGCTACACAAAGTTTCGACATGTTTCATATGTATGATAATCAGAACATTGCAACGATGTACGGTCGTTTCACCGACATCATCAATGAGCCTGAAGCTCTCGGTCAAATATACACTCTACATGAAAAGGTGAGAAAGATAATCATGGGAATGACCTCAAAATGGAAAAGAAGGGCAGTTGCCATTGAGGAGGTCAATGACATGAAAAACTATACCGTGGTGAATCTCATCGGTACTCTCATGTATTACGAAGTAAGAAGGGAGAACCGAATGAAAATTAGAGCTATGATGAACCCAACGGAGGCAAAGAAGAAAGCATTAGCCTTCAAGGCTACTTCTTCGTCCTTCGATAGTGATGAATTCGAGAATGAAGTGGATTTGGAAGAAATGGTGCAAATGGCGAAGATGTTCCAATGCTTCTTTCGCAAAGGTAAATTTCCTTCTAAATCTAAATTTGATTTCACTATCACTTCATCGTCTCTTTTTTTTAAGTGTAACAAGCCGTGGCACATCAAGAAGGATTGCCCAATGCTAAGAAACAAAGGAAAGTGGAAAGCACCAAAGTACCACACGTCCAACAAATTTAAAAAGGACAACAAGAAAGGGCTTGTTGGGACTTTCGATGGTTCAAGTGGAGATTCCTCGAGTGAATCCGAGGATGAGAAGAGTGAGAGTGCACATATGTGCTTCATGGCCTAAGAAGATGCATTCTCTAATGAGAGTGATAGTGATATGATGAACCCGAGGTAACCATGGATGAACTTCGTATTGCTAACGAAGAATTATTTTCTAAGTATCAATCTCTTATGCTTAGATATACTAATATGAATAAATCTAATGTTAGTAAATCATCCATGCCATGCATCACAACATGACACCATTGTTGACACACTTACACATGAGAAAGACTTTTGGTTGCTCAAAATGGCACCTTGAGAAATGAGGTGAATTCCTTCAAATCTCAACTAGATCACGGTTATTCTAGAGATAGTATTGATCTAGCTTCACAAAACACACAATTGGGTATTGAGAATGATTCTCTTAAAACCCAAATGCACAAGCTCAAAACACGTGTGTCCACTTTGGATACCAATATTTCTTCCCTTAGGGAGAAATATGAGCTCATGTCCTCCCAAGTTAAGAGATTTAACAAAGGGAAAGTGCAATTGGATGAATTGCTTTCAAACCAATTTTCGGCCACACATCATATTGGACTTAGTTATGTGGAAGTAAATGCATCCAAATCTCGCACCTCATATAGTGGTGTAACTATTGAATTTGTGAAGTCATCCACTACTGGAAAACTTTGCATTAGCCACGGCCAAATCTGTGGCTAATACTATGCATTACGTGGCTAAAACACATTAGCCACGGATTTTCAGAAATTCCGTGGCTAATATTCCGTGGCAAAAAATGGCATCATAAAAGACAAAATTTCAGTCGCTAATGGAAGCATTTTCGTGACTAATTAGAATTAGCCACGGAAAAATTGCCACGGAATTCCGTGGCTATTAGGCCGTGGCTAATGCGAATTAGCCCTGACAATCCGTGACTAATAAAAACTGTTTGCCACGGAAGAACTGTGGCTATTATAGTTAATTCCGTGATTGGTTGTCCGTGGCTAAGGATCATTAGCCACGGTTGTACCGTGGGTAAACAATTTGTTTGCCACGGAAGAACTGTGGCTATTATATGTCTGCCACGGAAACGTTTTCCTTGGCATATCACTATTAGCCACGGAATATCCGATGCGAATAAAATAATTTGCCTCGGCCATACATGGCTAAAATAATCTTGCCACAGAATTTATAACTGTGGCTAATACGTATTAGCCATGAAATGTCAGTGGCCACTATTGTATTAGCCAGAGAATATTTGTGGCTATTTGTAATTAGTCACGGATAGTTCATAAAGAAATATTGTGGCTAATAAGTATTAGCCACGAAATTTCCGTGGCTAATATGTTTTTATTTTTTTAAAAAAAATCTAAAATAATTCACTTTACATCAAAACTAAAACAAAAAAACATCTCTATACAATCAAAATTCTCATATAACATCATCATCATCACATTCCAGAAAAAAGTTTCCAAACATATATAACATTAATCACATAACACCAAGTTTCTAAAAAGTTTCCACACACAACTTTAATCACATAACACCAAGTTTCTAAAAAGTTTCCACATACCACATCACCTTCACTCCCCTAATCTCAAAATCTAGTCAACTCTCACTCACTGCAGATCTCCACCCTCCGGGCCTCCACCCTGTTCTCTGCCTTGTGTACGCAATTCCTGAAACAAAAATTGTATATGGGCACCCATATTCAGTATAAATGATGCATATGGAAAATAGACATATTGATAAATCAGATACAACTAAAATTAGTTATTTAAGAAGTTTACTGAAATGAATGATAGAACATCATCCGAGCATAGGTGAAATTGAAGTCAAGAAATCTATGTCCAAAGCTTAAAACATGCTTAAAACCGATGAGGAAAACCATGAGGCAGATCTACATGTTTTAAACAATTGCAGATCTCCTGTGCATAGGAAACCCATGAGGCAGATGACTTGTGGGTGAAATGAATGATAGAAATTCCAATTTGTTTACCTTGTGGGTGAAATGAATGATAGAAAGAACAATGAGATCATAATAACAAGTCTGCTGTGCCAAAATTAATAACAATGAGCCACCAATAACATAACTATGGAGAAGGAATCCATGTTAACGCTCAGCTTTTAAGGGGGCATCGTATATGATATATCATTCATTTCAATTTTCAGTAAGAAATGCAACAAAGAGTTAAAGACTACACTGCTTTGGACGCACAATTTTCATGTTCATTCCAAGTGATATAAATTGCTTGACGATTGGCTACAAAATAATCAACGGAAGTGTTGGAACAATCATGAATATTATGCAAGATAAATTCATAATACCAACAACTATTTCACAAGATAATTCCATACTAACACAGATAATGAATAAAGTAGACCTTTATAAGCGATGCAGTTAATAATAAATGAGGGAAATCATACAATAGCATTTTCTTGAAGAATGAAAAACCTGCTCACAATGGCTCTAACATCTAAAACTTAAAAATACCAAAGACCATAATTATCTACAAACTAAATAAACTCAAGTCAGAAAATGCCAATTCACAAAACCTGGCTTGCAAAACACCAATTTACATGAACGCATCCAAACAAATGACACCAGTATGGCCTTTTTGTCAGCTGTAAACTGAACTTTTGAGAATTTAACATCTATTCTATTATGATTATTTTACATAATACAATATTTAGTGGTTCAGCTTGGTTGATGATCCCTTGCTACGAGCAGTTGAGTACGAGTTTCCATTAAACAAGCACACCTACATGTTTAATCACCTTCAAGCTCATTTCATTAAACATGCTTAAAACCCTCCGGGCCTCCTATGCACCTCTCATTTCATTATATCAAAATGGTACATATGACTCGTAGGTTTCAATTGTTTATGTTGTTTATTTTGGTTCAGATTTACACATCGTTTTCCTTCTTCCGACAATCTCAAACAAAAAATTTCTATTTTGTATGCAAGTAAGTTTCTTCATGATGATTGTACATTTGTGCTCAATATGATGTCATAACGGCTATATCCCAGTTATGAATGGGATTAAGATATCTTTACCGGCCAATCTCAATTTTGCAAAAATTGTTAGGGAAGTCCATGTCTCTGTATGGAAGCTAATTTAATTGCCTTTTCCCCATTTCTTTTGATCATTCCCTCCATATTTTTGACTGGATATTCTATCCATTTTGATTGATTTAATCCAATTTTGTCTTATCCATTTAGGCTATTTGTAATTAATTAGCCGTATTGGCATAATGGGTTGTCCTCAACTGATAGCAACGAGGCCAGAACAGAACATCTCTGGGTAAATAAACGTTTGGTTCCGTTTTGCAGATTATATTGGAAAAAAGGTCCATGGTGGTTCTTGCATATTGATGGTCAGATCCCTAAGGTTTGTTTCCTTTGATTTAGTTTTTAATAATTAAGAAATGCCATTTTGTTAGCTATCTACTTGATCCATGGACTACTTTAAACAATCTAGTTTATGACTATGATGATATCTAGAAATGTTGCAATGATTAAATATTAATTGTTGGGATTTAGAATTCTCAGGAATCTACCTGCATGCCTAATTGATAGTGAAGTCTTACTAGACATCATCTGGGGTCACCATTATTTTCATTCTTAACACATTTCATGGTTACATATCTTATTCCATAAAAACTTTCATTGTTGACTAGGGAATTTGCATCAAAAAGTACATTTTGAATGTTATTATATCTATATCTACTCTATTGTACGAGCACAAGAGCTCTAGGTTATTGGCAATCCCTTGCACTCACTTAATCCATGCTTTGCAGCTGTCCTTATAGATAAAGTATTTACCCCCTTTATGATTTTAGTTTGGTAGTGTATAGTTTTCTCTAACAACCCCAATTAATTAAATTTTCTTTTTGAAAATAAGACAAGATGGAGGAAATCTTTAGTAGTTGATAACATAGTGCACTGAATTTCAGATATGGCATGTCATCTTCAACTAAAAATCCCAATGGTCAAAGACTTAAACCAAAATCTTTTTATGGGTAAATCTGCCCATGTGTTTAGAGTGTTTTAGATTTCATCCATTCAAGTCCTGGGGAAATGTTTTAGTATCGAGATATATGACTTTCAATATAGAACCATCCAAACATTTTCATTGATTCGCACATATTACCATGCAAGGACGACACAGACTTTATGGCAAATTTCCACAGATCTTTCAAAAAAATGCCAAGAATTCCAAATAATTCCTACTAAATATTTATATGCCAAAACAATTTCGCTCACTAGCAGGATTTCCTTTCTTCAAGCTGTAATCGTATATGATATATATATGTTATATAAGTATCCTATAACATATCTAAAGTTTCCCAGATCATATATATTCTTGTCCCACCCATACACTAACCCTACTCCTAATTAAATACCAGTAAAGTCACATAATTCAATAATTGATAGAAATTCTTACCAGATCATTACGGAGCCGATGATATTTCTCCTGCATCTCTTGAGGCATGCAAGCCAGCACTAACTTGTACTGCTGGTCATACTGCGCCATCTTCTCCACCATATTGGTCATCGTGGCAGTGAACTCCTGCATGCCCGCCGGTGGATCGGTGGGCTCTGGTCGTCGGGTACTCTCATGACCAGCTGAGGACGAACTGGTCGACTGTCAATAGTCTCTGGTCTCTGAACCTCTAAACCGATACCGGTTCTTCCTCGTCCCTCCAAGCACCCCTGCAATGAGGGCATCCTCCTCCTCCCTGGTGAGCGGTCCAGAGCAACTGGAGCCTGACTCAGAGTGTGACCTGAGGTCTGCTGCAGCCTGATGCAGAAGAGCCTGAAATAAATACAACCAACATTATAATTATACTTAATATGAACAATATTATTAAACATAAGTTATTACTTACTAGCAGCTTCTTATTCTTCTCCATCTTATTTTTATCCGTATACTTGGGGTGGGCATGTGTAAGAGTGCGCTCTATCAACCACTCCACTCCCAGCTTGCCCTAAAAATAAATAGATTGATACTAAGACAGATTTTAGACACATATTCCATTATAACATAATATATGCTCAAATTTAAAATTGAACATATAACCTGTTGTGCCAAATCGTGAGCATGGCTGGTGTAGCTCTTAGAGCCGGTATGATGCTCATACTTTCGTGACTTTCCGCGATTCGCCTTGGCGATATCCGCAATCATCTTTTAACAAAACATGTCAGGCAAATGGATATATAAAACATATTAAAAGGGACCAAAATTGAACCATACTTTTCCTTCATCCGACTCCCAATAGGCACAAGATCCAAAAAACTGGAGGGGATCTGCTCGGGCGTCCATATGCCACCAACGCTCCCAGTCTTCTGTGTACCTCATCCAGATCTTTTCCTTCAGGTCATTACGCCACTGGACCAACGCATATTGTATCTTAAAGAAGCAGAACTTCCATGCGTCTGGATTCCCATCCAACATGTAATGCCTCTGCAAAAAACAAATACAAATTATATACATAATGAAAGTAATAAAATAAAATACAACATACTTACGTTGATCCAGCGCCAACATACGACCAAATCTTCAAATCTTTGCTCATTCCAATTGAGGCAAATGTTGAATATATCGGCCCTTCTGGCCAATGTACCCAAAAAACTAGTAAACTTGCGCCCCCACTTTTCAATGGGGACACCGTCGCTCCACCGTATGACAACTCGTTGCCCTTCTGGTGGAATCAATTGCGAGGTCTTGGTGTACCCTCGTCCATTCTTTGGTGGCTTCTCACCGCCTACAAAAAAATTAATATTATCTTACAATATAAATAAAATGTTATATAACATGTTCTTATTTAAAATAATTGAAATACATTTTTATACCCTTTCGCTGGAAGCATTCATCTCTAGCTGAAATCATCCTAGCATGTGCCACGGTATCCAACATATCTAAAGCCAACTGGCGTGCATCCCTATTGTCCATCTTGGACCGTGTCACCCTCTCAACATCTGCATCATGTGGTAAAGGTGCGTCCTCGACACTGGGGTCGAACGACACATACTGTACCGTCTCGACTGGGTGCTGTGTGGCATGACTGGCAGTATGGGAGGATCCAACGGCCTGAGTACCTACAGGTATATCCTCTAAGCCAGAAGAGCCTGTGGGATGGCCTGAAATGCATCAATAAAGCAATTAGTCATCCACTAAAATAAAAAGGATAAATTAAGCTGCAGACATGATAGAATACACATATATGCATACCTGTTCCAGTGGGCTGAGAGGAGGAAGATGATCCCATAGATTTAATAGCCTCTCTAAATCTCTTCATCTGAACTTTAAAATATTGGGAGTTAAACTAAACAAATTGCATCACTCTGTTGTTGTTCGTTAACGAAGATGAGTGATTTATAATTAAGAAGGAGATTGTTAGGATTTAACTCAAAATCTAATTTTAAGTTGAAAATAATCTAGATTTCCTTTGTTAACAACGACTATGTTCAGGTCAATTCCAAGAAAGTCTTGGCTTTCTGATTTGGTCGCAAATGCGTGCGTAAGAATATTCTTTAGGTCTGGTCTGAAATGGGAAAAAAAAGAAATGAATATGACCGTATAAGCATTTTTGTTTCTTTTGTATTTATCGAAGGACTTAAAATTAATTTGGTATGAATTCACAACTTGTATACCCTAAAATTCTCTACTAGACCAACTTTTGGAAATAAGCAGTTTTGTAGGAATGCCAGAATTCACTTGTACTCAATTTTTTATTCTTTCTTCTGGTCCAAATGATTTATTTTGTTACCAAAAAAAAGAAGAAGGAAGAAAACACCAAAAGAATAAGCACGTACTTAGTAGTATATTTGTGGGCATAAAATGTTATATATTAAAAAAATATGGAAGGGCTTGTCATGTTGTAGCTCTTTGATTTTTTAATACATTAGAACAAGAGAAATGATAGTTTAAAACTGGCGTTTGCTAAGTTCGTTACATGAGAAGCTTCTGGCCATTTGCTTTTTGGTCGTTATCAGATCACATCACGAGTCTGATTATAACTGCTCATTGAAACAAACAAGACTTAATACAACCACAATCAGAATGCTACAATAGCTTTGAACAATGCGCCTAATATTTTCATATTTCAGCTTTTGAGACATTCCATGTGTCGAAAGGACAAAAGCTACAGCTTATTTCTGTACCTGATGATGGATTCTCTTCACATATTCTTAACAACTCCACTAGTGTCCTCCCTCAAAACTAAATAAGCAAAAACTCACATAGGAAAGCATGAATCAAGCACTTGACCTCTCGTAAGGGATGGAAGGAATCAATTGGCTTGGATTCTTCTTTGTTTGTTGCGTCTCTCAAAAGAAATTCCATGAAAATGAAGAGTATTATTCAAAAGTTTGTGAAAGCATCTATTACAGAATTATTCTCTCAAAAGAAATTCTTCTTTGTTTGTTTCTTGGTTTGTTCCCTTAGAATTTATGACGAATCGTTTGAATTTGTAACGGCTGCATGAACAAGTGATGCGACAGATTTTCATTTTTGACAAAAAAAATACGCATATCAAGTTTCTCTCAGTGTCATGTCTATATACAGCAAAATTACTTCCATGAGCCACAAAATCAAGCAAGAGATGAAGCATACACAGCTTTCAGGTTCAAGAGGAACTTGGTGAAAAATTATTCAGTCTTGTTACATGCCCCTAATTGATACAATTCCCTGCTCTATTACAGAATATTCATGATCAATGCCATGGTAATCACTTCGCATAGATAGGCTCAAATATGGAGAATGATACAGTGTGTGTGTAAATTTTTATCAAACTCAATGCCAACCATAACCAAAATGAGAATCAGCCACACATGACAACATAAAATTACTGGGAATTCCTATTAACATGAAACATGAAATCAAATGAGTATTAACATGAATAGGACCATCGAATAGGAAGTGATCAATGTGAATTACTGGGAATATCGATCAGAAAGCTAACCTCAGATCCCTCGCAAACTTCAGATCCTGCGCAAACCAGGTTCTGTCGAAAGAAAAAAAACAGATAAGATAGATCGAGGCAATAAACCATGAAATCCAAAGCATACGGATAAGATAGAGATCGGAGAAGTATTCGTTCATGCACATGAAGAAGAATTTTACGATGTATCGTATAACTAAAAGAATGTTTGGCCCAGAATTTATGTAAAATGAAATTCATTCCTGCTCTTATTTAGGACACAAGAAGGGAGTTGTCTGTATCTATTCAATTTGATGATGAAGGTCTCACAGCTAGTGATAGATTCAGCTATCAAATGGCATTTAATGAATACAACAGATCATTTGTGAATTATGCATGCAATTGGTCATGAGAAACTAGAAGGTACATCCTTCTAATCATGAAAGAAATTCTCAAGTAAATAAGAAATCATCGAAACACCCAACCACAAGCTAGAAAAAAACAGAAACACCCCATTAAAATAATTCAGAATCTTAATGCCTCCATGAAAACAAATACTAAGAACATCTTTTACCTCACGGAAAAGCATTTGCCATAAAATTTGCCCGCTACTCTTCAGAATCATAATGCCTCCATGGAAACAAATACTAATAACATCTTTTACCTCACG
This sequence comes from Scilla litardierei, assembly GCA_030789695.1. Taxonomy (NCBI): domain Eukaryota; kingdom Viridiplantae; phylum Streptophyta; class Magnoliopsida; order Asparagales; family Asparagaceae; genus Scilla; species Scilla litardierei. The sequence continues at coordinate 90,180,988 of CM061142.1, forward strand.
GAAAAGCATTTGCCATAAAATTACCCAACAGATCATGTGCGTTCCTGTGTTCGAACCTGGAAAAATACATGCGGCCAAAAACACATTTCAAACCGCTACTCTTCAGCCATCTTTACCTTCCAAAGAAGCACAAATCAAGATTTTTATGCACTATATGTCGTATTTCCCAAAACCATGAACCAGCCAGCCCTAACGCAAGTTACTAACTACACAATTGTTTGTACCATATGTGGGACGTAAGGTTAAGCCCCACAGCTATTATGCTGACCACCCAAAACAATGTCAAAGCAGAGAATTGGCGAGACAGAAAGGCACAAAGATTTATAAAAAGGCAGTGACAAATATTGCACTACATGGAAATAAGTGTTGTCACCAAGAACCTTTATCTCTTACGATACAATGCAAAATGGTCTTCAGACTTGGAACGGTATACTTCAGTATTTCAAATCTGAACAATAAACCAGCAGGACATGAAGATGTGGGCAAAAAGCATGAGGAGTTCATCCGTGGTAGCAACAGGAAAAAGCTACCAGAACTTGACGTTTGCAAGCAAATTATTCATGCAAAAGGGGACTGAATAGATTCAAGGGCACAACCTGCCAGCCGCCAGCTTACAAGTCGAGGAGAAGCCTGCGAGGGTCTTCAACCACATCCTTGATCCGTCTTAGGAAGTAGACGGCCTCTCTACCATCAATCAGTCTATGTTCTATACTGGATTAAACATGTGAATGAACATGCCTATGGAATTTAGCTCAGGAACCGTGTGAGCTCCGGATGAAGCATTTGGCTCCGATACCATCTTAAAACAGGAAACAAGACTGAAAAGAGGTCCATAACTTAATGATGTAAGTGAAGCCATAAACAGAAGTCATGTTTAGCCTAAAGCTTAAGTTAATGATAGAAATCCAACCTTTAATTTATGGATATCAACTTCATTCGACTTTTTCAATGTAGAACTATTATTCTCAACACATAAGTGGTACTAGTACTTGACTTGCCCTACCATTAACTAAGCAAAATGCAAAACAAAAGGAAAAACTTGCACTTGATATGCCCAAGAATTCAAGATTTTGATGTTGAAGCCATTTGTGATCGAGTCCGAACACCAATTGAAACATCTTCTACTCTACTTCTTAAATTAATACTTGGGCTTTCATCTGTTATAATTACAACGTCGTCTTCATCTTCCGTGATATTTGCATGGATCTCCAAGTTGGGCATATCGATACGCAACGGTATAATGTCTTCAGTCGTTTCATTATTCTGATTGGTTGAAAACTCGGCCATAACTTCATCGGCTAAGATTATGTCTTCTTCATCTTCTTCATTATCATCATCTGTAACATCTTCATATGCATAGGCTCTTGGCGGATTTCTAAGAACAACCCAAGCATCGTCTACCATTATGTCTTTTACATAAAAACATTGTTTAGCATGGGTAGCAAGCATATACTTGTCATTCTTGTAAATTTCCTTATTTAGATTTACAACTGTGTAGCCAAATAGGTCCTTTTGTTTACCCTGCTCACACCAACGAACCTTAAACAACACATGACTAACATCCTTCTGATAGCCATAGAAAATCTCAACAACATCTTCAACCTGTCCATAGTAGAAGATCTGGCCTTCTTTTGGTTGTTGATCTTTGCTACTTGCATACGATAATTGAGAGAAAGATGAGAAGATTCCACTATTTTGCGTACATCGTTCCTTCTCGACGTCAATGGAATTAAATCTAAATCCATTGATACAATACCCCCCATAACGATGTACGGTGCTATGAGGACCTCTGGCGTAGCTTTGAATGGCATCAGATAGATGTACACCTCCCTCAATTTGTCGTTGAACCTTCATGAAAAGGATAAAAGATATTACTATATTAAATAAGCTCGATATTAATTTTATTATAAGTATATAGTTAACATGTCTAATCTGCGCACATACCTGAATTGTCAACCATCCAGGAAATTCTTTGGAATGTGCGTCCGCAACTTTTTTGCTAAAAGTTTTGGCATTCAACTTTTTTAATACCTCTATCTTGTGACGACTACAATACAAATAAAGAAAGCTTATATAACATTAGATTTAAACATACACGTCATTAAACAGGCAAAATACTCAGCTTTATTACCTGCGATATAAGTCAAATATCGGTAGATTGTTTAGAACATATGCATGAGCTTGGCCTAGATCCATCATATTAAATCGTGTGTCCTCCCCACGATCATTATAGAAGATGGCATCCATCACTCTTGGCTTTCGATTGAGCTTTGTTTCAACATCCCGCAAATAACGAGAGATGAATATCAGGGTCTCGTGTGATGAATAATTTACAGCTATAGAACCTTCAGGTTTTGCACGATTGTGCACTAGTTATTTCATAAACCCTAGAAACCTGCAGGTTAAAATCATAAAAATAATTAAATGTATGGTTGTACAAATTGTCTCCATCAAAGAGCATTAAAGGGAATAAGCATGTACCTCTCCACGGGATACATCCACCGATATTGTACTGGTCCTGCAATGCGTGCCTCCTGTGCCAGGTGCATAGTGAGATGAACCATGATCTTGAAGAAAGAGGACGCGAAAAGTTTTTCCATATTGCACAGTGTAAGGATGACACGTCTCTCTAACTCCTCAAACTCAGCGACATCTATCACCTTAGAGCACACCTGCTTGAAGAAACCACAGAATGGTATCAAAACCGAAGCCAGCCTCTTATCAACATGACGAACTGCAACCGGAAGCATCTGATGTAGCAAGATATGGTAATCATGGGGTTTCAAACCGAAAATATTTCTTTCATTTACATGTACACATCTAGATATATTTGAAGCATATCCATCTGGTGTCTTCACGGACTTAAGACTTGTCAGGAACCACCCGCATCTATAATAAATTCGTCTATCCCATCTTGGTATCGTTGGTCTGTATACCTGTCTTCATGTGATATTTCCATAAATGACTTGTCAGGAACCACCCGCATCTATAATAAATTTCAAAATGAGAAATAAGTTTATTTGATATCGCAACTAAGCTAACAAAAAATAATTTAGTACATAGATATTGATATGTATGTTTTTTCCCATAAGATTTTTTTTCTTCATACAAGTTAATCCAACAATATAATCATAATAACTTAATTATCTAACGCCGACAGAGATTAAACAGACAGCTAACATTAAGTAGTCTTGTTTCCAAAAGAATATGATAAATTTGGCTACATACAGCTTGCCCACTAATTAATTTTGTATGGGACATGTTAATACAAACACATACTGAAATTAAGCATCATTACAGTCATATTTCCCATACATAGTATTTAAACTGCATTTTACAGAATTTTTGTTTTTTACAATATAATCATATCTGCTCCCGCTCGAGACACACAAAAATTCCTTAGAATTAACCATCATTAAGATCGATATATCTCCATTACTGCTATGCTAATAGGCATCTAGCTAGGGAAAGTGATCGGATTTGTGACGTCATCCTCACGTCAGAGAAGGAGATCAAAGATTGTTCTACAACAATTACAAAACAAGATCCACTTTCAGATCCACTTGCACTTAATTTATTATTCCCAAGGATTAGGAATTTTGAAATTAATCATGTATAAAAAATATCTAATCCCAATAAATTGAATTGAAATGAAACATGGACATATGCCCATAAAAAATTTGTAGGGAGAAACTAATGTATTTTTTTTCCAATTTTTGCATTGACCGCACGTGGAATTTCGATGGACAGTCACTTAAGTTACGTGTGTGTGTATGGAAATTGACTTCCACCCAGGATTTCCACCTATGGAAATTTCGTGGCCCGAAGCAAGGAATTTTTTAATAAAATTTTTAAATGCCTATGAAAAATTCGTGAGCAGTTATTATATGTCTGTAAATGTAAGTTGACTTCTGCTCATGGATTTACGCCCATAGAGGCGGTGGATGTGAGTTTTTTCTAACGTCGTGAATTTTTCCGTGAGCATAAATCTGTATGCACAGATCCGATTTCAGCAAGTGGATGATTTTGGAATGAAGCTTATTATCATGCTATTCACCATAGGATAGTTCATAAAGCTATTTAAAAATAAAGTCATATAATCTTGATGGACAAAGCCAAATGGAAGCATTTGACCGAAGAAAAACATGAGAAGCTTCATAGTGCGTTGAAGGAAAAGCTAAATGAACAGAAACGTTCAACATTATTTCTCAGGTTTGTCCCCAATAGAGAAATGAATGGATAACAGAAATGACAACGTGCTTGATAAACTTCCTAATTTTTCCCAGTTTTTTTCCTAACGGGTTCTTCATTGATATGTTCAATTTGGTGTATCTTTTTGAAATAAATAACCTGTAATTAGATGCAATTAACTTTTCAAGTCAAATATTTCTCTTAAAATTAAATATGGAAATTGATTGGTTCATCAAACATTAGAAAAGAACTCATACTAAATATATGTTAATAATCTCTAATAAGTGAAATGAACTAAGCATTAACATAGCAAATAGGAAACATACTATGATGGGATTTTATACATAGAATTGCCTTCAATTTTATACATAGAATTGCCTTCAATTAAATATGGAAATTGGTTGGTTCATCAAACATTAGAAAAGAACTCATACTAAATATATGTTAATAATCTCTAATAAGTGAAATGAACTAAGCATTAACATAGCAAATAGGAAACATACTCTGATGGGATTTTATACATAGAATTGCCTTCAATTAGGAATCAAGAAGCATATTTTTTTGGAATTATGATATAAAAACAGGTTTCTGGAAAAATATTAGTTCCTGACTTTTGTAAATGATTTCACATTCTTAGTTTTGATCCAAATTCACCTTCTTGTGCCTAAGCTAAATATTACCGTCATATATTTCACTGATAAAATTAACAACATCCCACCACATAAATCAAACAATGAAGGAATTTCAAACAGAAATCAAATAGAAATCAATATCAATATCAAAACTAACTTTGAGGAATTTCCAAACACTGAAGAAAAAATCAAAATCAAAACCTTGTCGTCGTCACTGGAGTTATCAAAGTCAAAAATCCCTAATTCGTTCGGTTGGTTCGTCTGCGGAAAAAGCCCTAATTTGTTAGAATCGACAGAGAAATAGATAGATAGAGGGAGGGTTATAGCTACCGGCCTGAGTCCACCGTCGCCTGAGAACACGTAGATCAGCGGCGAAAAGAAACCCTAGTTTTTGATGTGTGGCAACTATAATCCTAGCTGGAGATCGTCGAGCTGGGAGATCGTCGGATCGTCGCGCTGGTTTCGTCGCTTGGTCTTGTCCACGAGGCACGAGTAACGATTGTCGCATCGATTGCCGCCAGATTTCGTCGCAGCGATTGCCGCTGGATTTTGTCGCAGCGATTGCCGCCGGATTTCGTCGAGAGAGCGCACGAGAGACAGCGCGAGAGCGAGAGCGAGAGGGGAATTGGGTTTCGTTATAAAATAATTTGTTTTAGGTTATATTTTTATGGAAGCAAATAAATTTTCGTTATTAATTTTCGTTTGCCCGCCAAAATTTGCCTCCAAGTTTTCGTTGCTTAAGTGATAACTATGATCTCCCCTTGTTATTTTGTATTTGCCACTGAACGTGCGTGGCTATTACTATTTTAGCCACGGAAAAATAGCCACGAAATCGTTCATGGCTAATAAATAAATATTTGTCACGGAATTGTTCCGTGGCAAATGTTCCGTGGCTGTTGCCATATTTTCTAGTAGTGATCCCCCGATGCAACCACTAGTGGTGTCAAAAACACTATTGGTAGCAAACCTATCAAGAAGGCCACCACTTCACACTCTCATTCTTTTGGCAAGAAACCCACTAAGGGTGGAAACCAAAAGAAAGGACATGCATATATGTACACCAACACTCATATACATAGGAAATCTCCTACTTCACATGTTGACACTTATGACACGTTTTATGCTCCACACCCACGGGCACGTGCAAACTCACACTTGAGAAATAATCATGCACGTGCTCCTACACATTCATATGTTCATACACATAATTCTCCCATGTATGCTCATGCTTATCCACCACATCATATGCATGCTCCATATGTTTCATATAATATGCATGCTCCTCAGTTTGCATATAACCCATTTATGTCTCATGCTTATCCACCTCCATCTTCATATGCTAGATCTCATTTTCCTAGGAAGCATGCACCACATAGATCTCAACCAAATGTGCATGCAACTAGGAAAAGGACACCCAAAACATACACAATTTGGGTTCCTAAGAATACTAGCACAAATGATAGGAATGCTTATATTAATTCTTATTTTAGAGATGTGATAAATAGTGGTAACTATATTGGGAAGCCAAAGTCTACTTGGACTTGGTTTCCAAAGAGCTAATCCCCTTGGACCCAACAAAGCTTGGGTACGATGAGCTTATGGTATACTATGTAGGTACCTAAGAACACGAAAGAGAGCAATAATAGACATATTGGCTCTAAAAGAAAAGGATGTATACTCGATAGCAGATGCTTCAAACACATGACGGGAGATCCCACATTGCTCTCCGAAGTGGTTCGCATCAAGGATGGTGCAACGGTTACTTTTCGAGGCAATCAAAAGGGAACCATCATTGGGGTAGGCAAAGTCGCAATCCTTCCAAACCACTCATTACTAATGTTTATTTAGTTAGTGGTTTATGCCATAATCTTATCTCCATTAGTCAACCCTGTGACAAGGGTTACAAGGTTAACTTTGGAGAGGGTATTTGCAATATTGTTGATATTGATTCGTATGTTTTATTTATCGGTATTAGGCGTAAAAATATTTATTATATGAGCTTGCCTAAAACCATAGAACATTGCTTAATTGCTAATACAAATAAACAACTATTATGACATCGCCGTTTTGGTCATGTTCATTTTAAGCACTTATATAAGTTAGCTAAGCATGTTCTTGTTTAAGATTTTCCGAAGATTTTTTTAGTAAGAAAAACTTTTGTGATTCATGCCAAAGAGGTAAACTATGTAAATCGTCTTTTAAACTTAAAAATGGCATAACTTCTAAGAGACCCCTAGAATTACTTCATTTAGATTTATTTGGGCCAACTAGAACCACATCTTTAGGTAATGCTCATTATGAATTAGTCGTCGAAGATGACTTCTCTAGATTTACTTGGATTTCATTTTTAACCAATAAAAATGAAGATTTTGAAGAGTTTACTATATTCACAAAGAAAATTCAAAATTTCTTAGGAACCACCATTATCACTATTTGTAGTGATCATGGCGGAGAATTTGAGAATGAATTTTTCACTAAGTTTTGTGATGACAACGGGATTACTCACAACTTTTCTTTTCCTCGTGTACCACTTCAAAATGGTGTTATTGAGAGAAAGAATAGGACCATAATTGAGTGTGCTCGCACTATGCTCCATGATAGTGATCTTGGACTACAATTTTTGGAGGAGGCGGTGCACACGACATGTTATGTGCTAAATAGAATCCTAGTGAGGCCCCAAACAAACAAAACTTGTTTTGAATTATTTTATGATAAAAAGCCGCAAGTTAAATATTTTCGTGTTTTTGGATCAAAATAATTTATAAAGAACACCTATGGTAACTTAGATAAATTTGAGCCAAGATCCGATGAAGGAGTCTTTGTTGGATATTCCACACGTAGCAAAGCCTACCGGATATACAATAAAACCTCTTTAACGATCGACGAATCACTACACGTTTCATTTTACAAAGATTTTGATATTCCTCATGTTGTCGATGATCGTGTAGATGTCTTATGTGATTCTATTAGTAATGTTAAAATTAATGATTCTATTATTGAGACTAACAATACAAATGAAAATGTTGAGGATGTTCCAAGTGATCCAGGTATTCCCAAAGCTTATCCGACCGTTCGTAATCACCCACACGACCAAATAATTGAAGACATTGGTGTGGGTGTCCAAAAAAGATCAATGATTGATGAAATCTCTTATTCTGCATTTATCTCTAATATTGAGCCAAAGAACATTCAAGAAGCTTGTGAAGATAGCTCTTGGATAGTTGCCATGGAAGAGGAGCTCATGCAATTTGAAAGAAATGAAGTTTGGGAGCTCGTTCCACTTCCAAATGGTCACCAGGTCATTGGGACCAAATGAATTTTTAAGAACAAGACCAATGAGAATGAGGTCATCACAAGGAATAAAGCAAGGTTAGTAGCTCAAGGCTACCGACAAGAGGAATGTATTGATTTCGAAGAATCCTTTGCCCCCGTTGCTAGATTATATGCTATTAGGTTGCTTTTATCTTTTGCATCTCATTAAAATTTTAAATTATTTCAAATGAATGTTAAAAGTACATTTTAAATGGTATCGTTAATGAAAAAGTTTATTTTTCTCAACCACCTGGTTTTATACATGAAAAATTTCCAAACCATGTTTTCAAGCTTAAGAAAGTGCTATACGGGTTGAGACAAGCTCTTAGAGCTTGGTATGTCGAATCAAAACCGTTCTTTTGGATTTAGGTTTTAAAATGGGTGAAGCTGATTCAAATCTTTTCATTAAAGATTATGAAAATGACATCCTTTTAATTCAAGTTTATGTAGACGATATAATATTTGGTTCTACTAACTTTAATCTTTGCCAAGAATTTTCTAAGTCTATGAATGAATTCGAAACGAGCCATATAGGTGAGCTCAACTACTTCCTTGGACTACAAATTCGGCAACTGAAGGATGCGACTTTCATCCATCAAACAAAGTATACTGGGAAGCTTATCAAGCGATTCGGAATGGAATCGTCTTCAAGCAAGCGGACTCCCATGAGTACGACAACCCATCAACACAAGGTTGAGAATGGGAAAGATGCAGACATTCGTCTGTATTGAGGTATGATCGGTAGCTTGCTTTACTTAACTGCTAGTAGGCCTGATATTATGTTCTCCATATGTCTTTGTGCTAGATATCAAGCTAGACCTAAGGAGTCACACTTGAATGCAGTTAAACGAATTTTTCGTTATCTCAATCATACACTAGATCATGGGTTACTTTACCCTAAGTCTAGCATATGAGTTAATCTCATATAGTGATACCGATTTTGTCGGATGCAATCCAATAGGAAGAGTACTAGTTGCACTTGCCATTTTTTAGGAAATTCTCTTGTTTCTTGGTTTTCCAAGAACCAGCACTCGATAACATTGTCCACGACTGAAGCTGAATAAATTGCCACGGGTCTTGCATGTGCACAAGCTCTTTGGATGAGACACACACTCAAAGACTATGGTGTCAATTGTGATACTTGCCCTATCATGGTTGATAACCAAAGTGCAATATGTCTTTCCAAAAATCCGGTACACCACTCCCGTATCAAACACATATATGTGAGACACCATTTCATTAATGATCATGTAGCTAAGAAGGAAATCATCTTAGAGTCCATTGAAACCCAAAAACAAATCGCCGACATCTTCACTAAACCTCTTAAAGAATATTCATTTGTGAGGTAGCGTGGAGAATTAGGGATTATGGGTGAATCTGAGATATAAGAGTTCATATTTATATGTTAAATTATGCTTTGAACTCATGTTATCATTGCACATCTCATGTTTTTATATGTCATATTTTTACATATACTTTTCAATGAGATTCATTTGAGATTTTGATGATTTTATATATTTGGACTGGTGGCTGCTCAAGTGTGGTAAGTAAAGTACATGTAATGCATAAAGTAAAGGTGACTGTGCAAGTGCAAAAGTAACGACGGTGGCATGGCATATGGTAGCAACAATGTTTTAACCAACAGACAATGTGATGACAATAGTAAGACAACCAGGTAGACGCAGTAACAATGAAAAGGATAAGTAATGAGCGAGCATGAGAAAAACAAACGTCGCTTGACTATCTAATAGTGTAGCCTGGCATAATAATAAGAAGTCTAGCTTAACTCCCAAACCAGCCAGGCAGTCAGGGCTTGAAGGCACATGTCACTTCTATGACCGTAGGACAAGTCCTTTGGTTGACCAACCCCCTTTCCATTCCTTTCTAGACACTGATCCAGTAGTAATTTAAGACGCTTATTATTATACCGTTCTATCACGTTCGAGTAGTCTCGACTAAGTCTGTAAAACAGTGGTATCAAATCAGTAGTCGTGACAAGAGTTAGCTTGATCAGGTGGCATAGAGATGGTTATGAATTATTAAATAGGAGATTGGTAGGTATGTGTAAAAAATGTGACAATATCCCAATAACGTATATAAGGATAGTGAGTAGGTGGTATGAGTTAAAATAGTAGATAAGCAATAGACGAAAGAGTCATGGGTGCAGAGATGTAGTGTTTGCTTCGTAAATGGAGATAGATTTTTTTTACAAAAATTCTAAAGTATGAACACGATGAATGCATAACTGATAAACCGAGGTAGTTGGAGTTCTATTTAGTAGTTTAAATTTGTATATGATTGGTTGTTTTGAAATCTGTGGTAGTATAGTAAGAAAGGAAATGCCATACATAATCATGATTCGCGTCCTTGAGGTCCAGCGGACACGGCCAGGGAAGTGACTAAGCCAGGATCACTTACCCCCAGTCTAGCTAGGTGATCCAATAAACTTAGCCAAGCACATTGACCGGATCATGGTCCATTGAAGGAAGCTTATCATTTATATGCGTGCCATCAACAAAAAGGTTTAAAGATAAAGATCTCCATATGTAGAAAGTAAAATATGTGGGTATGGATGGTATAGATTAGAAATATAGTGACTAAAAATTTTCAGCGAAGGAAACTTAAAATCAAAGAATAAATTTAAGTCAGTTGAAAAATATGAGGCCTACGTATATATATTAAAGATTTTTAAAGAATTTTAACTGGGCGAGAAATTCCATAAAAGGGATATCGACAGTAGAATCAGTATAGTAATCACTACAAAAAAAGCGTTTCTAGCGTCCAATAATTTCGACCCTAAAAGGGTAAAAAACCGACACTATAGTGTTCTAGTGTTTGTTTTTTTCTAGTGACAGACTGTCACCTAAAGGGGCGTCTCTAGAAGTAAAACCGGGTTTTAGTGTCGACATTGAGACCGACACAACAACATAGGTTTTTGTGACAGATTAAGTCGACATTAGAGTAACATTCTAGTGACGGATAATGTCGACACTAGAGTACTGTTCTAGTGTCAAAATAAGTCGACACTAGAGTACTGTTCTAGTGTTAAAATAAGTCGACACTATAGTACTGTTTTAGTGACGGAACAAGTCGACACTAGAGTAAGGTTCTAGTGACATAACAAGTAGACACTAGAACAAGTATTCTTGTGTGGGAATAAATCGACACTAAAGCATATACCATCTAGTGTCTACAAAAACTGACGAAAAAAAAATAGATTCGAGATAACTGATTATTGACACTAGTTCCTAGTTTGTCGACACAAAAAACATGTTTACGCAAAAGCTAATTTCAGAAGCTAGGCAATTTCAAATTCATATTTTTTTCAAATCCATGTTCATAAATAAAAATGAAATAATAAAATGGATAAATGAAAGTAGAGAGTATTCATTACGTGCATTATGTAAACATTCTCTTAATCAAACTAGTTCCAACATTATTTTTCAAAAAAAATACAAGCATTCACCAAAAAGTATCTTCTTGCCCTTGTATTCACCAAAAAGTATCTTCAACCTTTAATGTATCATCTCTCATTGCCCTTATATCACCAAAAAGTATCTTCAAGTTCTTTGGAGCATCCTCTTGTTAAGCATATGTACAAAAAAGTATATTCAAATCCTCTATACCTCTAACCCTACAAACAAACAAAGCATATGATCAAATAAGTTAAAGAACACACATGTTATTATAAGAGTTCTAATAACATGTGAAAAAACAGTAAATATGGAATATAAATATTAAATATGTACATAGCGGTGGAGTTCTAGTAACATGTCACAAAGTTGTTGCATTTGTAGATGTAGCACCTACATCGGTACTAGTTCCCCCACTATCTGAAGGTGAATAATCTAAAACCTCAGGTAGGAAGTCGCTGCTCGCTGCAAATTTCGGTTTCTTTTCATGATGAGTTAACCTGCCCGTATGGAGAAAAAAATATTAAACATCAAGTAAAAAGAACATGCAACACATATATGATTTGATACACTTAATGCATGAGAAGATGATATCTAAATCACCTGATATTTGATGTATATGTTAATTAACATGTACATAGCACAATATCCTCTCTGTGAGATTGCCCACATTGTCTCCGTATATGTTAGCCTGATTTCTTTTCCAGGGAAAATTGTTTCCGCCAATGTACCATGAAATGGTCATTTATTCAAAAAATCTAACGAATTGGTGGTACACACTGAAAAGAACGCCCCTAAGAGTCCAAAATTCCAGATCTACCATTTTCTTCTAGGTTGGGGTCTCATCAACATACTTTTCACCCTATTGAATTAACCTTGCCACAATAAAGTTAACACTCAAAATTTTAGAGCTCAAATTTTTCATACGAAAAACATCACCAACTTATTTAGGTTGTAATGTGAATGCCCAGCAGATTCTTCTAATTAAATTTGCATTATAAGCAACCACATCAATGATTAACTTCAGTCCCCGTACCAGGATGACTACACCACCTGCAATGCTTTATGGGTGAAAATACAGGGCAAATATGCAGCATTATTTGCAAAAACTGGCTGTAACAAAAAAACATTAGGAGGGCTACACCACCTGCAATGCTTTATGGGTGAAAATACAGGGCAAATATGCAGCATTATCTGCAAAAACTGGCTGTAACAAAAAACATTAAGATGGATGAGAGGAAATATGCTAAAAGACGTGATATAAAGGGAGTGCTTCAGCAAGAATGCAGAGAACCCTAACCCCCTCCGATCTGAGGACATGATAGCAGATATGAATTACTAATGATACCCTCCTCCCTATCTATGGTGAAATGTCAGAAAGTTACACATAACATGTCCAAGATGGATTTTCTGAAACAGGTAGCTTTTCCTTTCACAGGCATATTTCATCTTCAAACTGTTTGACCATAAGCCCTCCTTTACAAAGGAAACTGTCAACACATGTGAAAAGGTGACAAAACATGGAACCTATATTGCCTTAGATACCAAAATCTAACAGCAAAGAGAAGTTTCAATATTTAGGCCTTTGATTTCTTGATAATCGTGGCATACTATTGTATCTGGTACAAATTGGAAATTCATCCCCTCACAACTTTTAGGCCTCTGAATGATAGAAAAGAGAAGTTTCAATATTGCTGTGACGATGTACATCAAACCACCATTAGCTAAATACCAATTAACAAACAAATGTTAATAAAGACATGACCAAGACGTAACATTTCTTCTTATGTTACTCAATTTGTGCAAGCATATGATATGAATAAATTGGCACATGAAAAGATTTACCAGTATGTCAACTACATATAAAAACCAGTAAATTCAAACAAGAAAACGTCACGCAGAAAACAGAAGTAAAAAATGTGCAATATAGTAGAAGGGGAAAGGACGGCCATACACGAGATGGGCAGGTGCTGGGCAGTTTTATAGAATTTCCTGTTTCTATCTCCGGATGATTCATAAAAATGGTGTTCTCTCCGCTCATGACATTATCCATAGAATGCAGGTTGACTTGTGCATACACGACTATTGAGCCTGACACATCGGTGCAGCTCCCTTGAAGGATTATCATACTGTTTTGATCTTGATCCAAAGTGAGCCTGTAAATATATTTTTTCCATAACAATTGGACCCCAAGAATTAGCATCATGCAATCAAACTGAAAATGCCAGACATTGCAATTTACGAGGATTAAGTCTAGCTCGGCTTGGTATCGCTCCCTTTACCAGGGGCGAAAACAAAAACGAATGAAAAGCCTATATTTTCCTCCATAAACAAATGAAAAAGCAAAGAAGCTTACACGTAGTAGAGAGATAGAGTTCCCTGGGTTTAAGCCGGTCGTAATGTTAGCGACCTCTTGCACCATATTGCCATTAGACATGACATCGTACTGTATAAAATTAGACAGATATAGATATCTAATGATGGTTCTATATATTTGCCAAATCGGTCGAGGGCTCAACTATCAACAAATCTTAGGTTAGCAGCAGCAGGAAATAGCGCATAGCTTAAACAAAGCAGTGCATGTTCCCAGATTATTCATTGCATTAAGAGGTCTCATCAGATATCGTATATGGAGAAGGGGAATAACTACCCAACCTATTTCTTCTTGAATGTGAAACGTATGAGAATGGCGCTCTGAAGAGAACAGGCAGTCCATAAGCAATGTATAACTAAATGGATGTGATTGATGCCATCGCTTGGAATGCAACCAGGCTTTCGAGTGACTGCAAGGCATGAAAATGAAGCTTAATTAATAAAAACTTTGAAAAGGCTTTCGAAATTAAATGTTTTGCATATATCATTAACATAACTAATTAAGTCCATAGTAGGCATAGCTTTTTGGCTAGTTCATTATATTTAAGATGCATAATTCCATCTTGTTTTTCAACTCTTAATACCCGTCTGCAGAAATATATAGAAGTACATATTTTCTCCTATATTTATGAGATAAAAATCTATTTAAATATAACCTTGTCCATTCATACACTATATCACATGCATATGTTAATGATCTCTTTTTAGAAATTGACTATGCTAGTATCCAGGGAAAAAAGGACTCAAGAATATATTTTTTCGTCAGTCATAAAGAGATATCATCGATATCCATGCATTTGAATACATATTTGGTGTACCTGGGATAAAGAAAAATGCAACTAGAAACATGAGTAACACAAGATTCCTGATATCTTTTAAAAATTCATGCAAAAAATAGGGCATGAACTTAGAAAAGGAATTAGAAACATGAGTTCAACAACATTTCTGATCTTTTTAGAAAAATTATATGCTAGGAATAAAACATGAATCTAGCACTGGCAATGCATATCAGAGATCAATAAAAAAGTAGATTGAAACATGAGGAAGGCTAGATCTATGTTACTTTTAAAAAACATACATGTAAAGGGTAAAGCATGAACATAGTAACGTCAATGCCATGCAGAATGCTATAACCGCTGATAACCAGACAACATTCCTAGAACCCACCGGGTCTCTTTGAGCTACATGGCGGAAAGAAACCACAATTATAATCAACTCAATGGAACTGAATTGGAGTCCTTCAAGCTTAAATCATAAAATGTGAATTAGTTCTATATTTTCTTTAATCATGTTCTCATATTTTCTTTTCGATCGACACAACACAGAATCAAAATATTTTGAATATATACCTCTTTTTGAACATATATAAAGATTGTAACTCAGCCAGAGCATCTTACCAATATTGTTCATGACCAGAAGCAGCAATAAACATGAGTACAATCAAGGCAATGCACAAGTTGGGCAAATATATCCAAGAAAATTTAACTTAATTAAGACATTTATTTTGTTCCTATGATATTTTTTTGATGAATGTATGACAGATAATTTAACAAAGAGAAAAAAAGAACCTACCAGCAAGAAGACTTCAAAACAATTCATCGACAGCCAATGAGCGCTTTTCGTATCTATCATAAGCCTTGATGTCTATTTTCCTTCCTATTGGGATTCCATCCATATTAATTTTCATAAACAAACCCATTGCTGCCTTGTCCGAGCTCCCATCATGGGATTGATCAGGAGTTTGTTTTGATGAAATGCTGATTAGATTCTTCCTGAATAAACGAATGTGAAGCCATCCAACTACACGAGCAGAAGTAATTCTGGCACACAAAAATACAACTAATGAGACATTGTAAGAAATTCTAGCCCATAATAATATTTTGTTTGGGTTAACTTTTAATTTCAAATGTGAAACTAAGCTTATACACTTTGCATCCATTTTTGAGCGTGTAGAAAATTAGACAGAAACAAAATTTACACAATTTATTTCTACAGAATTGAAACAATGCCCATCCTCTCTTTAGAGCAAAATTTAAGAAAGATAGATGTTTCAAAGAGATACAACCAAAACCAAAAGGCAAAATTTAAGACTACAAGCTGTTACATCTAAACGACACAAAAATAATCAACAGAAAGCTTTCTTAATTAAAACAGAGAGTTCTTATTAGAAAAAGCAAACAAAACATGCCATAAGTCTAACATAGAGTTCCTAAAACATCAAAATGCTTAATAAATTATTTGAACTCACATTGACAATTTGAACTCAAACATTGAGCTAATGAAATGAAATTTAAAATCATCAAAAACATTTCCTCATAAAACTATGAAGATCAAAAGCAAGTATGTACCCTTTTCTTCCGAACGATTGGTTTAGGCAATCTGTCAAACATTTGGCAACTTACATACATCAAAAAGAAAACAAAAACAAAAACAACATAAATTATATATTAGATAATAATAAGTCATTTGAAATTAATCATCTATCTATAGTCTACTTTGATAATAATTTGATTTAAAAACTTAAAAATAAAGGCACTTACCGATGCTCTTTACTCACCTTGAATTGATGGTGCTACCTCTGATCGTTTAAAAATCAAACAATAAAATTTATAACATGTATTTGCGACAAATAAATGATTTTTACAGGACAAATACCTTACCCTTCATGAAGGTGATGCGCCTCTTGAGCGAGAACGGGGGCTTGTTTGTCCTGCTCATGAAGAGCCTCTTCAATGTCACCGCATTGAAGCTGCTCTCCATCCTTTTACCAAAAACTTATACAACTGCCACCGAAACAAAACTACAAACAACAGATCAAAAACACAAATTAATCAACAAACAATCTGAACAAAATGCGAGAGAGCGGGGGTTTACCTGAAAAAGCCTCCAATCTCGAACAGAACCGATCTGCTGGCCTCGTCCTCTTTGCCAATCAAAAGCCGGAGGTCGACGGTTGCTAGGGCTCGACGATCGGAGGTCGTCCTCTTTGCGATCCGCGGCCACCCTGATCTGCAAACGAATCGTAGCTAGGGCTCGACGGTTGCTTGGTAATATGCGAGAGAGCGGGGGATATTGAAATATATGGAAAAAATTTCGGTCTGAATTTTGTGGAAGACGGCGGCAATTAAAATTGGGAGGGGTTTCGTGACCTTGGAACGAACAGGCGGGGAGTTTTCGCGGTAAGTGTTTGGGGGTGGACGGGGAGGTTTCGTGACCTAGGAAATTATAAAATTTGCTTAAGTTTTCTGTCGAACACGGGAATGATTATTTGCAATTAGACATTATCTTTTCCTTTAATTTGTGGGGATGCCATTTATT
Source organism: Scilla litardierei (assembly GCA_030789695.1). NCBI lineage: Eukaryota > Viridiplantae > Streptophyta > Magnoliopsida > Asparagales > Asparagaceae > Scilla > Scilla litardierei. The sequence goes on from CM061142.1 coordinate 90,198,227, forward strand.
TACAAGTTTACCATTACAAATTTATATGAACTACAAAAAACTTTTCGTTCTAGTGTCGACCACCAAGGTTGACCCAGAAAGTATATGTTTTAGTGTCGACCAACAAGGCTGACCCTAGAAAGTATACGTTCTAGTGTCGACCACCAAGGTCGACCCTAGAAAGTATACATTTTAGTGTCGACATCTCCAGCCGACACAAGAAAATCACCTACTAGTGTCGAAAATTTATCTTCTTGTGTCGACAACTTAAGATCGACACAAGATATGAGCTCTAGTGTCGGCATATATGTAGGAATTGAAAAAATGGCTTTTCTAATGTCGACTTTCTTCTACCGACACTAAAAGTATACCTTTAGTGTTAGCAAATTTAAGTCGACACTAAGTTTGGTCACAAGAAACTCACTTTTTTGTAGTGAATGTGGGTGATTCAAAAGGATAATGATGGCTGTCAGGAAAATCATGTGGGTCAAAAACAAGGATTAGAATAGGAAGATCAAATATGAGTATGGGTAGGAAATGACTTGTGAAAAGGCTACGATAGATTCCTAAGGTCATAAAGTGGAATGTAAAATGAAGGAAAATTAAAAATCAAGGATATACTGATTTGGTTGACTAAGGATCAGGAATCTTAGGACTAGGATTTTCTAATGAATTAAGTTAGAAAATTCTAGGGAAGGTGTTGTTTGAGAGTCAAGATTGTAATATTATCTACGCTGTTTTAAAGTATTTTGCATGAGCATAGACCTGCATGGACAACCACTAAAACATGTCACGCCCCGCTTTTCATTAAGCTTGTGAGCGAGGACGCGAACAGGTCCGCATGTGCAAGTAAGGAGGATGTACTTTTTCTTTTCTTTCCTCACTGACTTAACACAATAATTGTTTGTGTGAAATCCCGCAGGTTCTTGCTTGCATTACTCAAAAACAACACAGATAAGTAAAATATTAGTACAATCTCAACGTCTCAACAGAATTACAACAAATGGAGGAAAGAAGAGTGGGTCTTATGACCCGTACGACAAATGAAAAGAAGTGCAATGAAAGTTCACTAGTTCAACAAGTCTTGGTCCACTGGTTCAACTATCTCAATTAGTCTTCCTGGTGCTATAGCTCGGGATCTGACATTCATCTAAAAAGACATGAATGTATGTCAGCAAGGGTCTGCAAGTAGATGTTAGAACCCAAGGCAAGGCATACAAAATTATACTAAATTTAAGAGGCATTAATGATTTAAACGAGATAATGACAATAAGTTCAAACATGCTGATTAAAAATAATGAAATAAAGTAAAATACTTCTAGCATGCAGTTCTAAGCAGTTTAACAAGTAAGGTGAGCAGTTATGACATGGCAGTTATAACGAATTAAAAAGTAAGCATTATAAACATGGCAATCCTAATGTGTGAGCAAGTGACAACGATCATTACAGTTACAATGCGATGCTTTTTATCATGCATAGGGTTCACGCCTTTAGGTCGTGATGAGTGAGTCGTCCTTCTCACGGAGGCCTTCCGTGATTGGTGCTAACCACAGCATGCGGGTGGTGCCCTTGAAGAGAGTACCCTTTCATACACCTAGTGGCCACTCAATCCTAACCCCACCCAAGAATTTTGTGCTGGACACGAGCCAGGCGCTAAACCAACATATACTGGAACACGAGCCAGACTAGTCATATGTGACGCTACTGGAACATGAGACAGACTAGTCACACATGACCGACGGAGTAGCCATATTACAAGCACGAATTCACAAATTTATTTGTCAACTCACATGACATCACAAAAGTCACAATTTCGCCTTCGAGGCGCACGATTTCACAATGTCACACATTTGTTAATTATTCCAAGACATGCATCAATTAAATAATGTCGTCATTTATTTTTATACACCATTTTTCATGATTACAAAAGTGTCGAGCAACATTCACAATAATTTAACAGAAGTGCTAAATATGAGAATTTAACGAACATGTCACGGAAACTAACTTTCCTAGCTATTGTTCTAAACTAAGGTATATCAAATTATATGTCGTTGGGTCACATTTTTAATCACGGATGTCATGGTAGTAATTTCACGCGTCATTTCACATGTAGATTTTGAGTTATACAACTTTACATGTAAAAGACTAAATGAGTATCTACCTTCAAAAATTAAATATAAATTGTACACTTGCCTGATTTCAGCGATTTTGGTGTCGTTGGGTTTGTATTGATGGTACTACGTAATGGTACGTCCGGTTCTCTGTTTTGGTTAAACATATCAATGAATTAGATCATCGCAAGATAAGCACAATATTAAAATAATCCTTAAATTGGGTTTGTCTGATTTTATTGGGTTCTCAGGCTAGGGTGATGTTTATATTGTGTTATATTAACATGATACGCCTTATTTTATTTAATATTATTAACCTAACATTATTTATCCATTTAATAACATGCTGAAATTAAGTAATACTTAACAAATCATCATTTAAATTTATACTAACACTAACTAACACTAACAACCTACTAATTAACTTTACTAAACTAATCACAAGGGTAACATGTCATTAAATGGGTCTACCTACTCTACCTATAACAATAATATAATAATATACCCCTTTATCTCTAACTCTCTCTCTTATATTCTTATCGTCTTTCTAATATAAACTAAAGGCTGTCACTCTTAACTCTCTCACCCTCTTGATGTCTCTCTGTCCCTTTCTTTCATTTCTTTTTTTTGTTTTACTTTAAGTTTGCAGCAAGAAGAACTCACGCAGGCCAGGGAGAGAAAGGCTCCGCACGGGGGAGAGGAGAGGAAGGACGACGGCTCTCCGACGCAGCGGCAGCCTCCGACGAACCTGCAGGCGGCGCGCGGGGCTCCCTGCGGCGGCTGGCGGTAGCAGTAGCGCGGCGGCAGCAGCTGTGTGGGCGGCAGTGGCGGGGTTGGTGGCCATGGGCTGGTGGCGCGTGCAATGAACACGGAGGCGGCAAGTTATCAAGCGAGGGGGTAGTACAGGAAGGAGGAAGGAGGGTTCCTGAAGTTTTGTTTTGATTTGGGTTTAATTGTTTTTCCTCTCTTGATTACTGATTTCAAAATCAGTTTGTGTTTGATTTGCGGGGTATGATTTTGGGGCTGATTTGTTTGAGGGGCTGAATTTGATGGGGAATTTGGGTTGATGAAGTTTGGGGGCTGATTTGGTTGGAAGAGTGCTGAAGTTTGATGAATCTGAAGTTGATTCAGATTTCTGAAATTTGTTTGATTGGGGATAATTCTGCTTTGGGGAAGAAACTGATGGAGGATTTGGTTTGTGTCGATGGGTTTGCAGAGTGATTTGCAGGGGAGAAGACGTTGCCTAAAGAAGATTAGCAGGGAACACCCTTTTTTATTTTGTCAAACCAATCTTAATTAGATTAGGATGGAATTTAATGTTAACTTTAGACTAATTTTGAGGGGGGAGGAATCTGATTTCAAAAACGTGTTACACTCTCTACCCTATGTTTTAAAATTAAACGTGAATGATGAGTTAAGATAGGAGATTAAAGGGTTAATGTAATTAAGTAAAATAATTAGATGTAATTATTAAAATAAATAAAGTAATTAGTGAAAGTTAAAAATGATTTAGAACATTGTAATTAGTAAGATAATTAAGTTAAAGTATTTAGTTAAACTTGTTGGCAAATTAATTGTGACACGGTGAAAACGAAAACAGAGACACGCTCGCATCGACTGTAGCAAGAAACGTACAGACGAAAAGTTATCCGGACGACAGAAATAAAGTACTGATACACACGATCTAAAATACGTCTAAAAATACAGGTCGTTACATTCTACCCACCTTAAAAAAATTCCGCCCTCGGAATTTCCAATCAACTAAGGAGCAGGAAACAAAGATGGATAATGCTCTCGTATTTTTATGAGGTAAATTATGACCTGAAATACTTCGAGACGAAGAAATGAAATTGGTTAAGAAAAGACACAAGTGATGTGGTTAAGACTGAGTTTCAAAAAGGGATTCGGATGACTAAGCACCATCGATGGCCTTAACCTTAGTGGGCAAGTGAAAAGGCTAGGGACGGCTACCGAAGATGTGCAGGGATGAGGATGAGTGATGAATAATAATGTATAAATGTATCCTCTAAACAACAACCCCTATATTCTAACACACTGGTTGTTAAACCCATAACCTCAAACAAGTGTTCCTAAAATAAATCATCACTTCTCGTCTCGTCTCTGAATAATGTTACAACTATAAGCATATCGTAAACTTAAATAGAGGTCCAATACTTCCCTTTTCTTTTTATTTCTATCTCAGTATTCTTGCCTTAGACAATTAATACTTTAAACAGGGCAATCTCGAAAAGGAAAATACCAACTATCCTCAATCAATACTTCTTACTGTTGAGTATTGGACTTCTCCCTACTTGGTGTTAATGATGAGCAAACATAAATACTTGTGACTAATCCCCTATTTTGCAGTTAATCCATTGCCTAAGCTAATTATGAAGATCTACTAGCAATGGATGACTCACAAAGTTCATTGAAGGCAAATTACATGGATTGGATGATCGTAGTGATGATTGAAGCTCCGTGAAGACTTCAAGCTCATACGATGGAAAGAAGAGATTATTCATCAAATGTAATTTTCTTTTATCTCTTCTAGTATGTAGCTTAGAAGTAGAACTTTGATGGAGCACTCACACACATCTACATTCAGTCATAGGACATCATTAGACCTTTAGTCCTTAGACTCCAATTCATTTCTCTATTGTTTGTGCAAGGATTGTTTATAACAGTCGACTGCTTAACAGTTTACAGTCGCATGTCTCAAAAACAGTCGACTTTGTATTGTTCGACAGTCGCCTGTTATGCACAAACTTTTACAATATAGTTTTGGGCCTTATCTGTTTATTTCGCACAGGCCACTGATGAATGATTCACAGGCGCCTGTCCTGGTGACAGTCGACTGTGTTTTGTAAATCAGTCGCCTGTATATCCTTTGCCCAAACTCTGTTTGATGTGACTTTTACGGCCAGTCGACTAATGCAGTATATACAGTCGACTGTCTCTTGGATTAGTCGACTGTCTATGATGCAACAGTCGTCTGTCTGTGAGTCATTTCTTTGACTCAGCTCTCTGGAAATTTCTCAGGCTATTGACAGTCGTCTGTTTAAGGATTTATAGTCGCCTGTTCTGATTAACAGTCGACTGTGTTCCTTGCATCAGTCGTCTGTCCTGTCACTTGTGAGATTTCCAGTATTAGTCTAACTTACCCATCTCTCGGCCAGTCGCCTGTAGAAGAAAGTACAGCCGCCTGTTGGTTTAACAGTCGACTGTCTTTGCTTCATCAGTCGACTGCCCACGTGGTAAGTTACCGTTATGAATTCTCACCTACCCTTGCTGACTGTGCAACAGTCGACTGTGGATTGTTCAACAGTCGACTGTCGCGAGTTCAGATTCTATCCTTTGAGATTTTTCTCACGGATTCCAATTGGGTTTCTGCCTAAACTGTTTTGTGAATTTGAGAAAACTATAAATAGATCTTTTACTGTTCCATTGGAAGGTTACTCATTCATTGAAAAATCTCTCAAGCTTTCATTTCCAAAGATCAAAGCTCTCAAATCCAAAGCCCCAAGTATTTCCAAATCTTGTTCTCTTGCTCTCCAACCTAGAACCAAAGAGTGATCTTCTAGGTAATTGGTGCAATCAAGAGAAAGGGCTTCTCCTCTCTTCCAAGAGAGTTCATCAACACACATCACACTTCTCCTTCAAGTTCTACTTCAAGGCATAGGTGATTGTAAGTGTTGTTTTCTTTATTTCATAACTTTCGTTATTTGATATTTGCTCTCGGTTGTGAGAGTGGTTTGCTTGCTCCCAAGTTGTGGGAGTCAAGGACATTGATTGTATTCGATTGCACTTGTAGGGTTGCTACAAGTGGGTTTTAAGGGAACCTCAAGTTAGGGTTCTAACTTGAGTATCCGAAGGTATCCGGGTGGAAGGGACGTAGGATTATCGGGAACAAGTCGGGAGTTGACTTGGGTAATCCGAACCCTAGAAACATAATTGTGTTTGCAATTTTTTCTTATTTGGGTTTAATTCTATTTCCGCATTATTTGTTGGATTGCATTTTATTTGGCGTAAATTCCTTTTAAATTTGTATAAACACTATTCAACCCCCTTCTAGTGTTTTCCCTATAGACAGGGTCCCTACAATTGGTATCAGAGCGCAAGGTTATATCTATGGCATCCAACAACAACAACGTTCCTCCGCCGCCTTCGTACAACAATCACGATCGTGATGGAGCATCCACACTTTTTGAAGGTCAATCTACGGTGCACCCTCCGCGTATCTTAACAAGTCTTTCTTCTCTTAACATAGTGGATGAAGCACACCTCGGGAGATGTCAACCTTGGATCAACTGCATGCCTGCTAAAATAGCCATGGGCCTGGTTGGAAGATTTTGCATTTTTTTCAAATGGTTTTCAAATGGTTTTCAAAAAGATTTTGTGTGGACTCTCTCTTTGATTTCCCTCCATTTGGTTTAGCCACATTGGCCTTGGAGGAGTATATAAGGCATTTGTTGAGACTTGGGGATGTGACCCAAGAGGTACCACTCTTTTGTGAAGGGGGGATGACTTACATGAGGATGAGTTCACCACGCCCGTTGGCCGGCTGAGCAGTGCCGCGCGTGTTTGCGACTATTATTTTAAGTTATAAATCTTTTAAATTCAAATTTTGGAATCGATCTTCAACCTCAACTTTTGAAACGCACTGATTTTGCTCCCACGTTTTCCATCATTAACGCACTGGTCATGGGGACATTAATGACGCTCATTACTCGTGTTAATGACGTTCATTGCTCATGATTACTCCTCAACGTTCATTACTCACTGTTAATGAAGTTCATTACTCTCTGTTTTCAATTCCCCCACAATCTTCCTGTTACAGCCAAATTTTTCCCAGTTTTATTTTCATTATAAAACTGGGAAAAATCTTAACAAGTCTTTATCGAAAACGATCTTCATGAGGATGAGTTCACCACGCCCGTTGGCCGGCCGAGCAGTGTCGTGCATGTGCGCGACTATTATTTTAAGTTATAAATCTTTTAAATTCAAATTTTGAAACCGATCTTCAAGTTCACTTTTTGAAACGCACTGTTTTTTGCTCTCACGTTTTCCATCATTAACGCACTGGTCGTCGTGGGGACGTTAATGACGCTCATTACTCGTGTTAATGGCATACATTGCTCATGATTACTCCTCAATGTTCATTACTCACTGTTAATGACGTTCATTACTCTCTGTTTTTAATTCCCCCACTAATGTTCATGTTACATCCAAATTTTTCCCGGCTTTATTTTCATTATAAAGAAGAGCGTGGGTTTCTTTTTATAAAGTGCGAAAAAACTCTTCTTCTGAATTACGAGAAATCCCTGCCTTCTTCTCTGGTTCTTTTTACGAAAAATCTCTCTATGTTTTACGCACGAACTTTATTCCCTTGATTTCCAAGCAGTAGATCTTCAGTGGTGTTCGTTCTTTCGGGTCTCCTTCCAGTGCAGAGGAGATCTTTGACGAAAGAGATTTCTGTGCTTTCTGTGCTTTGTTATCATGGGGACGTCGAGCCTAGACACTGCTGGCATGATCTTGTGCAGAGCCGCGAAATGTCTTAAAGAGAACGACCTAGTCCGCGGCTCAACCCAACGTCTTCGATAACTCCGTTCCTGTCTTTACAGTTTCTGCAACAAGTCTACACCTGTCGATCTACCTTGCCTCATCGAAGGAAGCATAGTTTGGAGTGGATCTTCAACTCAACTACATACAATCCGTTGGAGTGAATAGTGTCTATGATAATTATAAAATTCACTAAAAAATTCTAGCTAAGTAATTAACTTGAGTTACCAAATTAATACTTAATCAACAATATTACCAGCAAGATAAGAGTATTGAATGATTAAAACATTTGCCAGTACACAATCAATCATAGAGAGAGACAATCGTCGTTTGTAATACTTCGGGCTAGGGCTCGTCAGAGCTGAGGCCCAGCTGCCAAGCCAGATCTGACGGCGGTATCCACCATGGCCAAGTACGGAAGCTACATATGCCCCAAGGGACTGTCCAAGGGCAGCTTGGGTGGTCAGCCTGACCAAGGCACCGACACAACTCTACAAGCAGGTCTGCTCTCTCCGACTCAGGTCGGCAAGCACCTAGTAGGGACGACCTCCACGAGGTATGCTCCCATTCACTTGCAAGGACGACCTCCACAAGGTGTACTCCTTCAGACAATGGCAACTCTACAAGGACAACCTCAATAAGATCAACTCCTTAGCACTAGTACTCATGCACGGGAGATCGTTGTGAGGTCAGCCCCCTGGTTGCTATGATGCATAGGGACAACCTCCACAAGGTCGATCCTTAGCAACACAGCACCTCAGGACGACCTTAGCGGCACACACCCGAGACCAGCTCCTTTAGCTGCATCATCAAGGGGTCCTCCCGCCTGACAGCTCTGCTTCCCTAAACACCATGCACCATCTTCGGCAATCCCCTCTCCAAACCATTAGGAGTGTCTAGATGCATTCAACCGTGTAATGATCATGCATAACTAACTTGAAAGTGTGCTGGCACCTTTCCTTATCTGTTGACAACGCAATCTGAAGAATTCGTTAAACACAGAAGTCCAGGGATCTCCATAACTCCCGCTGACGTGGCATAACCAACCCTTAGCCTATAAATACACTGGATCAACACGATACCAGGTATGTGCACATAGTCGCTACAAACCCTAGCCTCTTCGCTCCTACTTATCTAACTCAAGCATCGGAGGCGAATCGGAGGCCACTTCCTACAATCTGTTCTTGTCTCTGTTCAGGTAGGTGGCGAAGGAGTGACTCTCTCAGCCCAGGAAAACCATGCCCATGCTCTTTGTTATGTGAGTACTTGCCCCCAACAGTCAGATCATGTCTCTACAAGATTATAGGCATCAACTGTTATCACTAGAGAAAGGGCCTTGTGACAACTTTCATCGCATAGGCTCTCATCCCAGCAATCACTTCAGCAACTTCTTCATCCTCTTCGCCTGCTCCCTTAATGTTTAGAGGTAAGAAGATCATGAACGGTAAGCCCAACAGTGCGTCTAGAGTCCACCCTACGGAGGACAGCCAACTTATTGTCGGTCCACAGCTACAGCCGTCCAACGCTCATGGCGGAGCTCCCGGAAATGTGGGACACTCGAGTCTGTGACACTGGGAAGAACGAGGTGCCGCAAGTGATATACCTTGATTTACTCCGGATTAGGTCCAATGCCATGAAAACTTCCAACCATGGCATGCCCCCCTCAAACAGGGATCACATGGAAGAGGTGGGCGCTAGGGAGACGCACGTCTCTAGCAGCACCAGAGGATTAAGAAGCAGTGACCATGCGCATTGCAATAACAAGGGAAAAGCTGTCTTAGATGACGTACCAAAAGGCCCTCACCCATTCCAAGTGAAAACATGTGTTCCCTTCTTGGTCGCATCCGGATGTACTTCGACAACAATATAGTTTTACCGCAAGCGCACGGTTAAGTGGTGAGCGGGTATCAAATCACGGGGAGGAGCTGTTGTTATTATATTTTTTATTCAACGGAGATAGAAAAATGATTTAGGAATGTTTGGTGTCACAAGTGTATAAAATATAGTTTGTAAATTCAATTAATAAAAGTTCCTAGGGCTAGGGAATCCTCACTATGGATCTCGAGCATCAATGTGAAATTATATCCTTCCATATCACTACTCTTGGTTTAGGGTGAAATTGTTGCAACTATGTTGTGAACCAACGCATGCTGTCGCGTTACGCAAGTCTATAGTAATCTAAACTAGAGCCTCGCTCTTGTGCAAGTCTAGTTCAAACCACTAGCATTAAGATCGACAATATAATTTAACTCCAACTCAAGTTCGCTCTCGTACAACGTGACTTTGAATCTAGATCATGATGGTTCGTATTCATTTTTAACGTCGTACAAACGAATATAATTATAGAAGTATAATAAAGATGCTAGCTTTGGTCACTCTCACGCACCAATTCTAGAGAGTCTCTATTATAGATCTAAATCGAATATCTAGGACTTCCTATAGATCAAGATCCTCTCGTGAGCTCTTAAGATCCAATAGAAATTCCTAGTTACCCACAGTATATCAATCATAATCTAATCCTTCAATAAGTTTAGCAACATGTGTTTTCAATAGATTTCGCATATCAAGCTTTGAATCCACAGGGGTCATCCCTTTGCCCTAGAGCAAAGAGACCACTCACAAGTCATCATAATAGAAACAATAGAATTGATATATGCAATAGAATTCATTGCAAAAGATAGATATAAATAGAATTTTATCATAAAAATTAGAAATCGCAAGAGTTTAGACAAACCATTGATGTTCAAGCTTCAAATAACAAGAGATCAGATCCTTGCACTCCAATTCTTTAGCAAAAACAAGATGAAAATAAAACTTCTCCTAAGAACTCTAGCAGTCACGTCTCTCTTTTTTGATGGCTCTCAAAACTAGCCATTTATACTCTCTTTAAAAGTCCATAAAAAGCCGACAAAATACCCCTAGGAGGATGCAAACCCTAATTTCTGAATCAGGGCCGTCGGCGCACTCGGCCAAGTGAGTTAAATAACTCGGTCGACTGACAATTCTGCAGAGAAATCGTCGAAATCAGTCTTCTGTGATCTTCGGGCCACTCGGTCGAGTGGTTGGCTCACTCGGTCAAGTGAGCTTCTCACCCAGTCGAGTGGAATCTTCTGCAGAGTCCTCCAAAAACAGTAACTCGCCGGTTATTTTTCCTCTCTCCACTTGGTCGAGTGGAGTTCTCACTCAGTCGAGTGGAAATTCCACTCAGCAGAGTACATTGTTGGGCTTCTTGGACGAAATGGAGCTGTATCAGCCTCACTCGGTCGAGCGAGCTGTGTCACTCGGCCGAGTAGCCTGATATTTCATCGTTTTCTCCTTCTTCTCGCTTTCTTCTCTTTCTCTCGTCTTCCTTCCGCTTCTTCTCATCTTCAAGCACAGTGAACTCTTCGATATCATCGTCGTTGGCGCTCCGGTACGTGCGTATGTGCTCATAGCTCCAAATTGCTCCCGATTGCTCCATATTTCCTAAAAATCAAACGAAACATGGAAATAGTGAAATTAATCGTGAAATCGTCGTTTAAGCACTAAATTCTTGATATGAGCAATCATTATGGCATGGAAAATGCAGAAATAAAGTATAAAATATGACCATATCAAAATCACCCAAGCTTACATCTTACTTGTCCTCGAGGAAGATAAGTAAAAAAGCGAACTTTGCGAATAAAAATAAAGAAAATCAAATAAATTGAAAAGAATGCGAAGGGGGAAATACTAGATCATTCTCTCAGAACTACTCAAACACACCAACAATGGATATAAACATCACTATAGCTTTTATTTCGATATCATTTCCTATGAGGTACACTTGATATATAAAAACTGAGAACAGTGCGAATCTTATGAAATATGAAATCATTTTAACGTTAAACATCGTCTAAGGCATAGAGAACGATATACGTAATCATAAATAACACACTTTTTCATTGACTGCTTCTACTTGGAGTATAAGAGATATCACACAATTCATACATAAAAAATAGAAAGATGTGGTTTTATGAATTTCATGTCAATTTTTCAACTCATATATGTCATTATACTTAAAGTCATCTCCCTAAGTGTTAGAAATTACCTAACTTAGGTATTCATGCACATATAAGTAATCACTCTCTCACACATCATTTGAATTTCTCCCCAAGCTTATCTATAAGCGTGGTAGCATCGAATATAAAAGGGTAAATTGCATAAAAATACCCTCATGTTTGTGTTGGATACAATGATCTAGGATCTCTAGTTTGATGATAACAAACATGTAAGAATTATTTAACGTGTGTGTTAAGTTTGCTTCAGGAATGGCAAAGTAGTAAATCTACATTTGATGACTTAGTCAACACGGTGGAGAAATTGCTATTCATATAGCAAATTGGAAGATGGGAAAATTACTATTCATATAGCAACTTAGACTTTGTCAAAGAGATGGTGACTATAGCTACAAATATTGGACCAAGTCAAATATCTTATTCAAATCAATTTAAGATTGATTCAAATCCCCATTTCCATTCGAATCCTATTCCAATATGGAGAGATATGGAGTATCTTTTTCAAATCTCCTTTTATTGATTCAAATCAATTAAAGATCCTATCAAATCTCATATCCCATTTGAATCCAAAATCCTAATCCAATTAGTATTGCAATGAGATCTAATTCAAATCCTATAGCTACACAAATTGAATTCCATATCCATTCATATTCGAACTCCATATCCTAAGAGATTTTTTCAAATCCTAATCAAACTAGGATTCCTTCTAATCTTCATCAAATATGGGATTCTAATTGATTCTATAATATCACATCCTCTCCTATATAAACCCATATTCAAAGAGAGATTTTGAGAGAGATGAAACCAATGAAATTCGGCCACAACCCTAGAGAAAACCATCATGGCCGCAACTTTGCAAGGAGCTCGACGGACGATGCTAAAAAGTGCATAACTTTCTCCACAGAGCTCGGATTGACGAACCGTTTTCACCAGGACGATCACAACTCAGTAACATGGTGTATTTTTCTGATTTTAATCTCTGTATTAAATCAGTGGTATTTATTTTAGCATGACTTGTATTCTGAATAACTTCATATATTTCATCATCTCCTAGGCCAAAGTTCTTCATCTCTTCCAATATCCAATTGCCGCAAGCTTCTACCAAGGCCAAAGTGCATCCCACTCCATCATCTTCTCCAATCCAAAAGAGCCCAAGCTTCATAGAACATCACCTTGCTTAAGACACCAAAGAAGCCATTGCTGCAACTTCTCACAAGGTCAAAACTCCTCTCCAAGAGCCAAGTAGCATCTTCAAGTAAGCAATCATCAAGGGAAGGCCGCAAATTTTTACTCCAATATTGCCTTCACAACTTGTGTTTGTTAATTAAAGATTAAGCTAACTATCTCTCCCTTGTCTTTGTTTGCAAAGATCAATTGATATAACGGCCTGTTTTACTAGTCGTGTTTGACTGTTGTGTGCGTGTATTTTTACTGCGTTCATTCAGTTATTTTCGTCCAAGTGATTTTTCGTCTGTGCGTTGACGCGAGTGTGTCGTTATTTTCAGTTTTACCGTAGCGTAATTTTAGCTGTAAATCGTAATTATTACTAAATTACTAATTACTTTAATTAAGAGTTAATCTCTAATTAATTAATTTCTAGTAAATGTTTAAATCACTATTTACAAGTTAATTTATAATTAACTTATTATTTTAACTAAGTTATTTTTACTAAATTAATTTTCACTAAATTACTTTTCCTATATTACTTTTAACATCTACTTACCCTAACTAACCCTACCCAATTTAAATCTCTCCAGTATGTTGGTGAGATCCAACATGAGCTTTTAAGCCCTCTACTACACAACCACCCTATTCATACTGTCTCCCCCTCCTCTTCTCGTCCTTAAAACAAATCTACAGAGACCATCCTCTACCACCAAAACAACAGCATCATCATCACACACCTCTCCTTCAACCAGCCACCAACTCCACCATCATCACCCTCTCCAGCCACCATCCCCTCCACCATACGACCAAACCACCCAACATCTCCACCTCCACAAATCAGCCATCCACTCATTACAATCCAAGATCAAAATCAGCCACAAAACAATCACAAATCAACATCAACCAGCGATCAAGCAAAACAAATCCCCAATAATCAACCCCTCGATCGCCCGCCTTCGAGAAGACACAGCTGCCGCCCTCGAGAGCCTCGCCGTCCCCTGAGCCCAAATCAGGCCGCCGCCGTCGTCGATCGCTCTGCCCCGAGCCCCCGATCACCCGAAGCCGCCCAGATCTCGACGACCGCCGCATTCGGATCCGCTCGCCACGCCGATCTGCGCCCCGCTCAGCTCCGATCGCCGCCCCCGAAGCCGCCCAGATCCGCGATCGCCGCCCGCCCCCGCCTCGGGAAGCCGCCGCCGTCCCCAGCCTCAATCACCACCGATCGACCCGTCGTGGAAACGCCGCCATCCCCGACCACCATCATCCGTCGCACGCCGCCTCGGGAAGCTCAACCGTCGTCGTCCTCGACCTCGTGCGTCGCTCGACCTCCAGATCCGCCGCCGTCCACCTTTGAGAGCAGCCGCCCGGATCTCCTCGCCCCGACCTCGCCCGATCTCGCCGTCGCCACCCCGATCTACACCGCCGTCGCCGTTCTCAAGCCGCCCCTCCGCCTAATCGCCCCTGCGCACACAAAAAAAAAAGAGGAAAAAGGAAAGAACGGGAGAGAGAACAGAGGGAGAGAAAGAGTGAGGGGGAAGGGATTAATTTAATGTAAGTTTTAATTAATTAATTAATTATTATTATTATTATTATTATAAAGTTATGTTATAAGATTATCCTGTAGGTTAGCTAGTTAATGATTTTTATAGGTTACTAATTAATAACTTTAGCTAATTTAATTTAAATTATTTTAAGTTATAAAGTTAAGATTTTTGTAAGTTGTTAAGCTAAGATTTTGATGAATAAGTTAAGTAAAATTGCTTTATAAAAAAATTAAGTTAATAGGTTAATGTCTTATAACTAATTGATAACCACTAGCCTGACGACACTAGTCTACTTGATGCAGATAAAACGTACCGCACGTCACCACCACCGGGACCCCCACACCCACGTCAAGGCAAGTATTTATTGTAATTAAATTTGGGACAACTGCTTAAATTAGTTTAACATACCATTTTAACAAACTCTTAACACACATGTTGCATTTATTTAGTAGATGAACGTTTTATCAATGTTTATCCATTTTAAGAGTAACTTTCTTTACTTGTTATTAAATTGAACCCAAACGGAACAGAGGGTGTGTCACGACCCTCGGAAACATGTGTAGAATAAATTACAAACCTGGTCTTTAAAACTTAGCATCAAACCTGGTTTCAATATGTTTGACAAATTCTAGTAGCCGGACATTATGTTTCAGTTTACTTAATGCTCTTTTTACTTAACGGGACTGCTATTGCTTTTCGCATGTTAACAAGATAAACAAATTTGGAAAAGACGAGTATGTTACTACACATATGTGATAACCGTCGAAAACAGACGGGGTGAAACCATCGACTACAGATGGGGTGAAACTCAATCAGTAAATAAACATACTCAAAAAGCCGAGTTGGCTACTCCCGTCAGGTCATGTGTGACTAGTCTGGCTCGTGTTCCAGTAGGGTCACACATGACTAGTCTGGCTCGTGTTCCAGTATACAGCGGTACACTTTGGGTGGGGTTGGTCCATTGCAGTAGGGTTTGTGAGTGTGTCTCGAACACGATTACGGCCCCTCCGGTGGAGGCAGCCAATGTGTGGAGCGTCACGGTAAAACCACCGGTGATAAGGTGTATCGAGAACATTTCACCTACCCAGACATGGACTTATCACGAGCACAAACAATCAAATACTCAACATACAACTGTTTTACTTTACTTTTAAAATATCCATGCATGCTCGTACTTTACTTTTCTGCACTTATTATTTATAACTGTGTACTAACGCTCTTTTGTCATCTTATACTTATTCCTCATTTCATTACTTTAAATATCTTGCCGAGCTTATCGCTGACATATATTTCAACGTGTTATGAAATATATGTTAGGTTCAGAGACAGAGTATAGTGAGGACCCTACTGTTGAGGATCCCACTTTAGAGGTGGACCCCGCCGACCAGAACTACGAAGACACTGAGATCCTCCCTGCAAAAGACTAGAGCGGGACATTTATATTTCAGTTTATTATTTGTATTATTATTTTCAGGTGTGTTTGTTTTCAGCAGATTGTACGGCCATGCTAGGCCTTAATTGTTGGTGTGTTTACTTTGGACGCTGGTATTGTAATGTAATAATTATTTGTGCTGTTTCTGAGAAATTCGCGTGCAGGGACTTGCCTTCGCTAAAATCACGCTTAGTGTGCTTAAGTCAAAGAAGGGAGAAAAAAATAAGTACCTCTTCTTTGCTTTAAGCACATGCGGACCCGCTCGCGTTCTCGCCCCCAAGTATACTGGGAAGCGGGGCGTGACAGGTTTTAGTGGTGGCCCACGCAGGTCCTCTAGCACTGCGAGACACTTCAGAAATGGTATAAATATTATTACTAACCAGATCGTTCGGAGAAACTAGTACACAAATATTCACTTTATTTGATTGCAGCATGGCAGGTCAACCCAACACTGGTAATGGAAATGGTGACGCCTACAACGAGATCGTAGGACTCGTAAGAGAAATGATGGAACTCCAAGCTCGATTAATCTCTACGCTCAGTCGTTTCGCCCCTCATCTGGTCAGAGATCCTGAAGACCAAGCGTTCCAGTCCAGTCAAGGTTTAATCTACAACGCCCATGCGCCAAGGACATCTGTCGATCTAACACTCGATGAGGAAATACTGGGAGCAGCACGTAACTACGAGGGTGTAGATAAACTTCGAGAGACAGCCTAAGTTGGAGGGAGTAAGCATCCTGAGGAACCAACTAGAGACGCTCTTGGACCAACACAAACTGCACTGTTTAAAAGGTCCGCACCTCCGGTCAACAACCGATATCAGATGAAGTGCCACCATTGTAACCGACAAGGGCATGTCAAGAAGGATTGTCGGGTGCTGTTGAGTCAATGTCTGTTATGTGGAGCATCGGCGCATATTGCCAGAGACTGCACTCGCCGCACCAAAAAGCCAACAACTACTCAGTATGGACCACCTCTGGCCCCACCACAGAAGGCTTCTTGCACCGGTGAGGCAGAACCAGCCGAGACGTCAGATTTTCACCATGACAGTTGCGGAGGCTAAGACGGATGGACAAGTGATTTTAGGTATTACTTAAACCCTTCTTTTATAATGCTTATGTTATATGCATGAGTTACTTGGTTATCTTTTAGCTAAGATATTTCTTATGTACTATGTGTTGTATTACCTAGCCCTATCCCTTTTCGATTCGGGAGCCACTCACTGCTTCATATCCCGAGGATTTGTAGAGAAACATTCTATTCATGTGACTCTCTACCAAATCACTTAAGTTTCACTACTGTGAGTGGAGTAGTGAGGACTTCTACTGGCTATCAATCTTGCCCCATAGTGATTTGTGGATACGAGTTGTTCACAGATTTTATGGTAGTCGACATGTCGAACTTCGATGCAATATTTGGCATGGATTGGTTAGGAAATTTCTACGCTACTATCGATTGCCACAACAAGAAAGTAGTGTTTGAAATTCCTGATCATCCTGTGTTTGAATTCATGAGCGGAGACCGTTCACTTGGGCCTATCAAGTTTCGGGCCAAGCCGAACGAGCTAATTATTGGATCGATGCAAGTTGAGCCCGAGAGATCTAGAGTGGTTCGAGTTCCTCAGTGGTAGCCGATTGGAAGAACCAGTGAAGTATCGAGCCGGACCCAACGTGCAGACTGCTACGTCATGTTTATCCTCCTTGAACTCGTATTTCCTTCTACCCCCTTCGTCTTTTCCATGTGTTTGAATTCTTTCCCACCTACCACCTTCCCATCATTATTGTCTTTTGTCTTCATTCTCTCCTCGAAACCCCGCCAGCTCCGCTCCTTCCCGGAGGCCCCCGCCACGTCTCACAGTCGCAGCCGTCGCACCTCGCTGCCATGGATCGACAGCTGCCGATGGCCCACCGACGACCTCGGGGATTATTGGGCTTAGCGACAGCCCTCGCCGCCGCCCTCGCTATTGCCGTGTGGTCGGGATATTGGGAACCCGCCGCTCTTGGCATTATTTGGAGCTCCTTTTTCTGGTTCTTCCCCCTCGAGCTGCCCCGCTTCGGTTCCATCTTAGGGCCGCTCCTTCGTGTTTGTTGGTTCGTGAGTTTTTGTCGTTGAATTGCTTAGGACTGATGGTGATAACCGTAGATGTCGACCAATGGTATTGGCCAGCAGTATCATTGGGTTTGAGTATTGGCTTGCTTTTGGCCTTATGTGTTGAAGTTGGATGTCGGTCCTGTACTCGGATTTGGGAGACGGCTAGGATGTTGACTTCTTGTTGGATGTTATTCAGATTATTGGAAGAAGTGGTAGCGATGATCATGACCCTCGAGAATTGGCCTTATATCTACCTATTAGTGTTGATCTGGATATTGGCTTGTAATTCAGTAGCGTGGCAGTGAAGTCCTTTGTGTTCGGCTGGTTAAGTTGTAACAGCGCGGATACACTAGGTTTAGCACTTACGTTTTTGTATGCTATGGTGATGATTTACATGATTAAGACCATGTAGTCATCATTTATATGAGTTGAGAATTTTAGACGTTATGTTAATCTTTTTGGTGTGTTTCAAATAGCTTGCTACTGACTTATCACCTCCGGTTCCAAGTTCGAACAGATGTCATCATCATCATAACTATCATTTTCAAGTAATGCCATTACTTTATATTTTGGCCACCTGATAAATCGGAAGTAACCATGGTGATGATACTAGGTTTCGAAACTAGTTACGGAAGCTATAGTGAGGTCAATAGTATGTATTCATCTCTTGTTTTCTTGATGCTGTGATATCACATTTTATTTCATGTTAGTAACAACTTATTTTCCTATGTCGTAATCATTCATCAAGCCTTCCTTTCGATCGTTTAAAATTGCGTAGGCGATTAACGATCTTCTAAATTCCGAGGACGGAATTATTCTAAGGAGGGTAGGATGTAACGGCCTGTTTTACTAGTCGTGTTTGACTGTTGTGTGCGTGTATTTTTACTGCGTTCATTCAGTTATTTTCGTCCAAGTGATTTTTCGTCTGTGCGTTGACGCGAGTGTGTCGTTATTTTCAGTTTTACCGTAGCGTAATTTTAGCTGTAAATCGTAATTATTACTAAATTACTAATTACTTTAATTAAGAGTTAATCTCTAATTAATTAATTTCTAGTAAATGTTTAAATCACTATTTACAAGTTAATTTATAATTAACTTATTATTTTAACTAAGTTATTTTTACTAAATTAATTTTCACTAAATTACTTTTCCTATATTACTTTTAACATCTACTTACCCTAACTAACCCTACCCAATTTAAATCTCTCCAGTATGTTGGTGAGATCCAACATGAGCTTTTAAGCCCTCTACTACACAACCACCCTATTCATATTGTCTCCCCCTCCTCTTCTCGTCCTTAAAACAAATCTACAGAGACCATCCTCTACCACCAAAACAACAGCATCATCATCACACACCTCTCCTTCAACCAGCCACCAACTCCACCATCATCACCCTCTCCAGCCACCATCCCCTCCACCATACGACCAAACCACCCAACATCTCCACCTCCACAAATCAGCCATCCACTCATTACAATCCAAGATCAAAATCAGCCACAAAACAATCACAAATCAACATCAACCAGCGATCAAGCAAAACAAATCCCCAATAATCAACCCCTCGATCGCCCGCCTTCGAGAAGACACAGCTGCCGCCCTCGAGAGCCTCGCCGTCCCCTGAGCCCAAATCAGGCCGCCGCCGTCGTCGATCGCTCTGCCCCGAGCCCCCGATCGCCCGAAGCCGCCCAGATCTCGACGACCGCCGCCTTCGGATCCGCTCGCCACGCCGATCCGCGCCCCGCTCAGCTCCGATCGCCGCCCCCAAAGCCGCCCAGATCCGCGATCGCCGCCCGCCCCCGCCTCGGGAAGCCGCCGCCGTCCCCAGTCTCAATCACCACCGATCGACCCGTCGTGGAAACGCCGCCATCCCCGACCACCATCATCCGTCGCACGCCGCCTCGGGAAGCTCAACCGTCGTCGTCCTCGACCTCGTGCGCCGCTCGACCTCCAGATCCGTCGCCGTCCACCTTTGAGAGCAGCCGCCCGGATCTCCTCGCCCCGACCTCGCCCGATCTTGCCGTCGCCACCCCGATCTACACCGCCGTCACCGTTCTCAAGCCACCCCTCCGCCTAATCGCCACTGTGCACACAAAAAAAAGAGGAAAAAGGAAAGAACGGGAGAGAGAACAGAGGGAGAGAAAGAGTGAGGGGGAAGGGATTAATTTAATGTAAGTTTTAATTAATTATTATTATTATTATTATTATTATTATTATTATTATTATTATAAAGTTATGTTATAAGATTATCCTGTAGGTTAGCTAGTTAATGATTTTTATAGGTTACTAATTAATAACTTTAGTTAATTTAATTTAAATTATTTTAAGTTATAAAGTTAAGATTTTTGTAAGTTGTTAAGCTAAGATTTTGATGAATAAGTTAAGTAAAATTGCTTTATAAAAAATTAAGTTAATAGGTTAATGTCTTATAACTAATTGATAACCACTAGCCTGACGACACTAGTCTACTTGATGCAGATAAAACGTACCGCACGTCACCACCACCGGGACCCCCACACCCACGTCAAGGCAAGTATTTATTGTAATTAAATTTGGGACAACTGCTTAAATTAGTTTAACATACCATTTTAACAAACTCTTAACACACATGTTGCATTTATTTAGTAGATGAACGTTTTACCAATGTTTATCCATTTTAAGAGTAACTTTCTTTACTTGTTATTAAATTGAACCCAAACGGAACAGAGGGTGTGTCACGACCCTCGGAAACATGTGTAGAATGAATTACAAACCTGGTCTTTAAAACTTAGCATCAAATCTGGTTTCAATATGTTTAACAAATTCTAGTAGCCGGACATTATGTTTCACTTTACTTAATGCTCTTTTTACTTAACGGGACTGCTATTGCTTTTCGCATGTTAACAAGATAAACAAATTTGGAAAAGACGAGTATGTTACTACACATATGTGATAACCGTCGAAAACAGACGGGGTGAAACCATCGACTACAGATGGGGTGAAACTCAATCAGTAAATAAACATACTCAAAAAGCCGAGTTGGCTACTCCCGTCAGGTCATGTGTGACTAGTCTGGCTCGTGTTCCAGTAGGGTCACACATGACTAGTCTGGCTCGTGTTCCAGTATACGGCGGTACACTTTGGGTGGGGTTGGTCCATTGCAGTAGGGTTTGTGAGTGTGTCTCGAACACGATTACGGCCCCTCCGGTGGAGGCAGCCAATGTGTGGAGCGTCACGGTAAAACCACCGGTGATAAGGTGTATCGAGAACATTTCACCTACCCAGGCATGGACTTATCACGAGCACAAACAATCAAATACTCAACATACAACTGTTTTACTTTACTTTTAAAATATCCATGCATGCTCGTACTTTACTTTTCTGCACTTATTATTTATAACTGTGTACTAACGCTCTTTTGTCATCTTATACTTATTCCTCATTTCATTACTTTAAATATCTTGCCGAGCTTATCGCTGACATATATTTCAACGTGTTATGAAATATATGTTAGGTTCAGAGACAGAGTACAGTGAGGACCCTACTGTTGAGGATCCCACTTTAGAGGTGGACCCCGCCGACCAGAACTACGAAGACACTGAGATCCTCCCTGCAAAAGACTAGAGCGGGACATTTATATTTCAGTTTATTATTTGTATTATTATTTTCAGGTGTGTTTGTTTTCAGCAGATTGTACGGCCATGCTAGGCCTTAATTGTTGGTGTGTTTACTTTGGACGCTGGTATTGTAATGTAATAATTATTTGTGCTGTTTCTGAGAAATTCGCGTGCAGGGACTTGCCTTCGCTAAAATCACGCTTAGTGTGCTTAAGTCAAAGAAGGGAGAAAAAAATAAGTACCTCTTCTTTGCTTTAAGCACATGCGGACCCGCTCGCGTTCTCGCCCCCAAGTATACTGGGAAGCGGGGCGTGACAATTGAAGAACACAAAGCTCTAAGGAGAACCATTGCCACAAGTTGCCATTGAAGAGGAGAGACCATAGCCACAAGTTGCAGCACCCAAACACCAAGAGGAGGTTGCTAAAACATCAAGGAAGGGTCTGCACGTGGACTGCTAGAGCAAACAAGGGGCTGCGCGTGTAATGCGGGGGGCTGCGGGCGCACTGCAGGGTTCTGTCCACGCACTGCAGGTTCTGTCCATGCACTGCTGGGTTCAGTCCATGCACTGCAGGGTTCAGTTCAAGCACTGCTGCTACACCATCAAGATAAGACCGCAATATTGAAAGAGGAGCCAAACGAGAGCGGGAACTTGAGTTGTAGACGAGACGCGACATCTACATCTTGCCAGATGAGAGCTGGACCATGCTGATTGATAGAGACGACTACGCCTACACATTGAGATTCTCTAAACTCTTTTACTATTATTTGTGTGTAGTAGTAACGATATCTGTAGGGGAAACTTTACCACGTTTATGTTCTTTTGGGGACTTGTTTAGTCTGGGACTAGACAAGAGGGTCTTGACAAGTGGGACTTGTCAAGATAGAGCATTTACTAGGTTGATAGTGTTTTGCACTCGGGGAGTGTGGTACGTTCTAGGCGCGAAGGGGGGGGGCAGGGAGCTCAGGACCCATTGTAATTGTACAAAAAGAATATATTAATACTAGTATTTGCTTGGAGGCTGGAGTAGGTTGTGGGACGACCAAACCCGGGTATATATGCGCGTATTTTGTGATTGCTCTATATTTACCATGCTTGTGATTATTAACTGCGTGTGATTTCTCGTGGGTTGCGCGAGAATTTTTTATAAGCCTATTCACCCCCTAGGCTTAGATACAGATCCAAAAGTTTGGACCATTTTTATGTAAATACCCTAAGGTTCATTTTGTGACAAATTGATACCATGTGGCGGATTTGGGGCTGACGGTGATAAAGTGGACCGTTTTGCCCATCCTCCTATCTCTCTCTCC
This sequence comes from Scilla litardierei, assembly GCA_030789695.1. Taxonomy (NCBI): domain Eukaryota; kingdom Viridiplantae; phylum Streptophyta; class Magnoliopsida; order Asparagales; family Asparagaceae; genus Scilla; species Scilla litardierei. Next base: position 90,221,050 of record CM061142.1, read on the forward strand.
TCTCTCTCGCTACCGATTCTCTCTCCTCTCTCTCTCTCTCTCACTTCCGATTCTCTCTCCTCTCTCTAACGATTCTCTATCTACAGATTCTCTCTATCTAACAATTCTCTCTCTAACGATTCTCTTCCCCATTCTCTCTATCTCTCTCTATCTATAGACTCTCTCTCTCTCTCTCTCTCTATATCTCTCTCGCTGGGGTAGAATAGTGCATGGGGTGGATGAGTGGGTGTGTGTGCATAGGGTGGGTGGGTGGGTGGGTGTGTGCATGGTGGGATGGGTGCTTGCATGGGTGTGTGGAGGAGGGGGGTGTGTGCATTAGTTGGTGGGTGTGTGTGCATAGGTGGGGTGGGTGACACACACACACACACACACACACACACACACACACACACACACACACACACACACACACACACACACCCATCCCAAGCACACACCGATGCACACACCCATGCACACATCCTAACCCTAACACACACCACCCACGCACGCATGCACACACACACACCCCCCCCAACATGCACATACCCACCCACCAATTCACGCGTACGCGCACACACCTCCCCTCTTGCACACAACCCACCCCACCCATGCACACACCCCCCCCCCACATGCTAGCACCCACACCCCCCGCGCGCACACCCCCCATGCAAGCACACACCCACCCACCCCACATGCTTTCACCGACCCAGCCATGCACACACCGACCCCATGCACACAACCCACCCCACCCATGCACACACCCACCCCACGCACACACCCACACCCACACCACACGCACCACCCATGCATACACACACATGCACCCCACACATTCCAATGCGTGCACACACCCCCCCATGCGCACACACCCCCACTCCAAGCGCACACACCACCGCGCGCGCTCACACACCCCATGCACACACCCACCCATGCACCCACCTGCCCAATGCACACACACCCGAGAGAGAGAGAGAGAGAGAGAGAGAGAGAGAATGGGGGAGAGTGAGAATTTGTAGAGAGAAAGAATTGGGGAGAGAGAGAGAGAGAGAGAGAGAGAGGATGTGTAGAGAGAGTGTATGTGTGATTGTGAGAGAGAGAGAGAGAGAGATGGCTGGAATGAGGGGAGTGGTATATCCGTCCAAATTTATTGTTTTTTGGATGGAAAATTAAAAAAGGTATCAACTTGAAACCGGAGCCAAACGTTTGGGTATTAAAATTGATCAAAGTGAACCTCATGGTATTTACTTAGAATGGTCCAAACGTGAGGATATTTTTATGCAATTTACCCAATATAGAATACAGTTTTTTTTCCAAAGTATCGTGGCTCCATAAAAGGAAAGTAATGAAAGAAAAGAAATGGAGAGATCGTGTATATACAATGAGGTTCTCTTTTTTTTCTTTTCCCTTTTTTCTTTTTGGTTTTTCTTGTTTTTCTCTCTTTTTTTCTTTATACACAAATAAGATCCCAAAGAAAGATACATACACAGAAAAAAATTTCTTTTGCGGATTTGGGATCATTGAGTGTATTTTTTTCTTTTGGGTAGTTTGGGAAAGATGCACAAATAAGATTCACTTTAGAGGAAAACCTCCAATAATAATATGTATAGAAATGTTTTTCAAGATATGTGGAGAAAGAATATATCATATCACTTTGTTCACTCTTTGTATGTGGATAACTACTTTAGCAGTGTAATGTCATTTACTCAGTTTGATTTTTAAAAGCAAACTAGTATATGTTTTGTAAAAATTTGTCTTCTGTTAATTTAAATAATCTGATAAAATAGAACTAAAATAGTATGACATTTGGGGTTCTAAACCAATTTGTCAGTTGGATCTTTTGGGGTTTTTAATGGTTACGTACTGGGTCTGATTGTGTTCTAGCATTTGCTCTTCTAGAATTTATTATTATTTGCCAATCTATATCTTTATTTCTGTTTCACCCGTGTTAGGATTCTCTTGTACATAGATTTTCTAGAAAGGCATGTGACTTTTGAACATCTAACTTCGTTTTATTGATTTTCTTCACTTTTCATTCCTAACTGATTTCTTATACAGCAGGCTAGTTAGTTTCAGTATAGCTAATTTTATTTAACACAAGTCTGTGGAATTAGTTCTGTTTAGATGTGGAGATAAATGTGTATATAAATTGACAAGATGTTTGTTCTATGGACATAGCCATTGTGGTTTCATTTTCATATATATATATTTTATGGCGTGATGATTTAATCATATGGGCTATTCGATACTATTTTAAACCTTACTATTTTGTGGTGATAAATCAATAACCTTGAACCTATCATAAATCACCTGACAGAATGATAGCTTGCGAAAGCAATGCTATTTGGTTTTTACACAATGTGTTTTGAATTCTTCAACCTTCAATGTTTAAAAATGAATTTTTTCTGACTTATATTCATTTATTATTTCAACTCGGAGTCCTGTCTTTTTGAAATTGCTGCACTTTACTTTTGTACAAATTTTAGAACTGCATCTCATAAATTTATGTTCATCTCATAAATTTACGTCTATGACATAAAAGGTTAAGAGTGAACATTCCAATATCTCAATATTAGCTTCCTTTGTTAGTAAATTTTTGGAGTTAATCTTAATTGATTTCAGTCGCTTTATGTGTGGGACTAATTAGCTAGAATCTTATAATTCAGGAATGATATCTGACTTGATTGATGGATTTTTTTTCTTCTACAAAAAAACTCCAACAACAATCCGACATCGTCTGGCAACATCTCAACTTATTTTACTGACTGGCATACACAAATTCACTTCATTTGCAAATGACATGAATTATCAACATTTTTGTGCAAGTTTGATCTTTGTTCCATGAATTATCAACATTTTTATGCATAATATATTTGTAGAGTTGTATGATCTGGTATCAATCCAGTTGAAAACAACATGTGTCTCTTTCACGATAGCTTTAAGAAATGATTAGTTTTTATTATTGTTTATATATTTATTGCAGTTACATATGGCATCAGAGGATGAGGGTAGCAATGCAGGACGTAAGCGCACGAAAGGAGCGTCTTTAGTGTACAAATCTACAGGGATCTGTGAGCTATAGGTCGGTATAAATTCAAGTCATGATCATAAAAGTTTCACATCTTGAATATAATTTAATGATCTTAATTATGCAGATGTTTCAGATCCTGGAAACCCCCAAAAATGTGGGACAATGATTTTGAAAAATGTTAGTGACATTCATGATAAGGTCCCTTTTCACAAGAGAGTGGTACTCACATTTAAACCAAGGGGTACTGGTATTGTGGGAGAGAGTGTCAAGCCACTCAACTCTATTTTGAAGGAGGTGATATTGGATAGTGAAAATTTTCCTGTGGGCGTAAATAATTGGAAGGTAATCCCCCATGAGATCAAGGATTCTGCGATCATAACTCAAGTTCTGATATGGTTTCTTTCACCAAAATTTTATGTTTTTTTAAATATTTAATCATACTATAAATCTAACTTATTGTTTTTCATTTATTTGCAGACTAAGTTTTACGTTGAACCTGAATACGAACAAGTTACTTACCACTAAATAAAGTAAGCAATGGGCCTTCAATGGAAAACTAGGAGGAACATATTATGGAACACATATTATGATGAAACAAAAAGTCGAAAAGATAATGAGGAAACACCACCTAATGGCATTTTAAAGATGATTGGGCATCTTTTATTGCTCTAAGATTTTCAGAAAAGTGGCTGGTAAGTTTATAAATTGTTATACTTTAAGTAATACGTTTCATTTTTATATTTTCCAAGATGATAACATTGTGTCAAATCTTTATTTTTATTGAAGGATATTCATGAGAAGAATTGGGAGAATGCTCTTAAGAAGACTGTCATCCAACTACAGGATCACGTCCACTGGCTCAACTTTATGGTTTAATGGTGACAAAAACGTATCACAATATATATTGAACTAATTAAGATTCAGATATTTTGTTTTTGATTCCATATTCTTTTTTCGATTCCTTGTAGTATTAGTTAATGCCCTAATTAGTGAAACGGATTCATTTAGGCTGCAGAAACTAGAGTGGATCCCGCCCGGACAGAGATGGTGTTGGTGACACGTTGCAGAGAGGACAGATCTTATCCAAATGATTCTGTGAGAGAGATCATTGTAAGTACAGTAGATGTGTACTTTTTGTTATAGAGTTCATAGTACAATGAAGATACTCATATTTACATGCATCATGTAGTAAACTTCTAAATTCATTGAAAATATTAAGATGAATGAAAAAATTAAGATGTTATTGATTGATAGTGGGGGGAAGGGGAGGGGTTCTGTGGGAATGACTGAAAAATATTTACCTAACCTTATGTAGAAGACAATGCATGAAACCCATTAGGCTGTTCTTATGTAGAAGACAATGCATGAGAAATATTTACCTAACCCTGGTGTAGCTTTACTCTATGTATAGATAATTATTAATGCTTGTAGTTAAGCCCAAGATATGGAATTATTTAATGCAGCTAGTAACACATGGAGTGGGGATGTAATCTCATGGTTAGTTTGATTTCTAATGATGTTGCATATTTTAATAGTTGTTTGTTGTGTAAAACAAGGACTATGCAGAATGAATAATGATGCAATTAGGTTTTTATATATAGTTAATTTATATTCTTTTAGCGCATTCATTTGTGTAGAACATGGACTATGAAAATTGACTAATTACATGATTACCTTAACCAATTAGATTGCACTCCAAACTAGGAGGAATTGTTTCTTACAAAACAGTAAGGGAAACTTCTCTCCTTCCTCTCAATCTTTTTTTAGCCACAAGCAGCTACCTGTATGAAAGAAGCTATGATGATATACCTAACTGTATGTCATCTAAAATATGTGGTTCTCAGACTTGCATGAGCCAAAATTTCATGGGAGACCAAAAATATTTAGACTTCTGCAGTATCCAACCATTAAATATACACATGGTGTACAGATTTGTGTATTATTCATTTTTATGTTGCAAGAGGACTAGAGCCCATTTGGTTTTTCAGAGAGGCCATACACGTGTTACATTAAATTGCAAGGTGGTCAATTTGGTTCCTAAGCAATAACTTAATTAGCACATCACAGTGTTCCATATTTTCAAACATCCAACTTGGCCAAGTTCTAGTCTTCTAATATAATTTGATTGTATAATTTTTTATGCATACTTGAAACCTTTCTTCCTGATGAATTTAAATGTAAAACACAAGAAACATGATGTAAAGTAGTTGGACATAAACCTTTCTTGTTAATTATGGACATTTGATTTTCCATTTGCAGTGCAAGAAAATTTCTTAGATATTGCAGACCTATAGCCACAACTCCAATGAGAAAACAAAAGAGTTTCTTGAATAAGGAGTACTTGTTGATTTATGCTTTCATTTCTGTCAGTGTTCATCTCCATTTTATTTGTGAGGATGTGAGGAGGAACTCAAAGAGGACTGTCCTTTCTCGACTATCAAATGGATCCATGTATATTATTGGGCTAAAGTGCAGAAAAGTACATCTTAATTCCCATTTATTTTGTGGGGTTTATTTTTCCTTCTTTATTTTGTTTTATAAAAGACAATATATAAGCTATGATGATTTGCCAACTAGAGTGTGAATGATGATGATGATTCATATCAATTTCCATATCCTTTGTTGTTCTACGGTTCTTTTTGTGATGGCAAGGCAACTATTGACAGTTTCCATTCCACTGTCAACTGTGCAACCATTTGGTTATATCTGCAAACATGGAAACATGGATGCTGAACTCAATTAATGTGACCTAGGTGATAAAGATTGACACCTGTTTGTAAGAGACTGTCAACCTTAGTTTTCTTTATGGTTCACTTTTTATTGTATAAGTTATTTGAATATTTTATTGTATAAGTTATTTGAATATATTTGTTTTTGTTAGACTGAAATGTTTGGAACTAGAATGACAGTAACTAATCACTTTTTCATTGTATAGGAGAGCATTCGATTACACTCACAACATGAAGGAGTTGAGAGGCAGAGAGGGATGATGTTGTTGCTCGTGTTTTAGGAGAAGACCACCTAGGTCGGGTGTTTGATCTTGGTTCAAGTGGGTCTCAATCTCGGATCTTCGGTACATACAGAAGATTTGTCCCTTCTCCTTCATTCGGTTCTGACGGTGCATCACGTCCCAGTTCAAATATGGTGACGCGGGAGGAGTTTGAGAGGCAGCAATAACAGCTTGATCAGTGTAGGTCTCTCTTGAACTTCTTTGTGACACAGCACCATATACCAGAACAACTGCAGAAATTACAGGAAGGCCCTCAAGTTCGAAACCTCTTCTCGTAGTCCCAGCCTTAGTTTCTTTTTTCCTTAGTTTCTTTTTTTGTTAAAGACTAGCGTTTTTATTAATTATCATCATGTGGTGTATGTTGTGTTGAAGACTTAAGTTTTTATTAAATATCATCATGTGGTGTATGCTCATGTGGTGTATGGTGTATTGTATTGAAGACTTACGGTTTTTATTAAATATTATAATGTGGTGTATGTTGTGTTGAAGACTTACGTTTTTGTATTAAATATTACCAAGTGGTTATGTGGTTATATTTTGTGTTTTTTGGATGCCAGTTTTTATTTTTTTTGTTAAATATTTTTGTTATCGGCGATTTAGAACCGCATTCAAACAAATCATTTTTATTTTTTTAAAAATTTAATTTCGTTTTTAGCAGTTAGTAACCGCCATAAACACAATAATTTTTCGCAATAAAAGCCAACCAAAACATATATTGTAGTGGTTCGAAACCGTTGCAAACGATTTCGTTTTGGCGGTTTAGAACCGGCATACATACGTTTTGTGGCGATTCTTAACCACCAAAGACGAATGGAATTAATTTAATTTTTTGTAATGAACCCGCCAAAATGTAGATTGTGGCAGTTCGAAACCGCCACAAAATTTTGGTGCAGGCGGTTTGGTAGTGGCGGGTCGTAACCGCCAGTAATGACATTTCTCTCGGCCATTTTAGTGGCAGTTTCCAGAACTGCTTGAAACGGGAATAGTGGCGGTTACGACCCACTAGTAACGGATTTTGGAACTGCTTCTACTATTCGCCCTTCTTGTAGTGCCACTCTCCTGCTTCACTAATCAAATCGGAGGAAAACCAAGTTAGCTACATATTAGCATCAAATTATGGAAGCCCTCCATTATTACTAGTGTAACATGAGAAATTAAATTGTGGGTTAGTTTTCGCTATCCCTTTCCTAGTCGATTTTAATCTAAACTTTGGACAACCTCTTTTGCAAATTAGGTTTTGCATCATGGCTTATACAGTTTATTAAATTAGGGCATTTTTAAAATGGGCACATTAGATATCTCTCTCATAAGAGGGGATAAATTCCATCTTGCTGATTCACTTTCCTCTGCATAATTCACATCATGTTCAATCATAACTGTTACGCCCTAAAAGCCGGCCTAGTTGATAAAGGCCCACTTAAATAACCCATTAACAATTCTCATCAATGAGGACCAGTTCACCAAGACTAAGAAGAGCTCGCCGAGGCTCAGAGCAGTGTGCCCTTGCCTACCACCGAGCTTATTAACCAAGCCCAAGTCATGGCCCGCCAAATCGCCCAAGTCTTAGAGAAGCTCGCCCAAGTAAAGCGACTAGCTCACTGTTCGAATTGAAGAGATGAGCCCTCCAGCTGATTGCACACGTTCTGTGCTAGCTCGCCCCAGTGTAGCTCGCCCTAGAGTGGCTCGCCCCGGAGGCAGCTCATCTACCTCTCGATCCCGAAGCAGTCTGCCCAAGAAGGGAGGCAACCCGCCACAAATATCACTGCCAGTCTCACTATAGACAAAGTCTGACAAAAGCATGTATGGCTGCTTCGCCGCCTGACAGCCTACCGAAAGCGCGCCTGACATTTACTGCTCTGATAGCCTGATGCACCTGACACCATCTGACACCATCAATGCGGAAAATATCTTTGACACTACTCGCCACCTTATCGCTTCACCACTCAAGTGCCAGCTGGGTTGATTTGACAGCTGACGGGATGACAAGCAACCGCCTCTCAGCCATATAAATACCTAGGGCTGTTGACGAACGAGCTTGAACGAGCTTGCACATGGATTTTGGTTTTGTTCATGAACAAAATCCATGTTCAAGCTCTGTTCGTTTACTAACCGAGTTCTAAAAACTTATTCAAGCTTGTTCGTTAAGCTTACCGAATGAACGTAAACGAACGTAAACAAACATTTACCGAGCTTGTTTACGAGTAGTTAATCGAACGTTCTGTTCGTTAACAAGACTTATCGAGCATGTTCGTGAACATGTTCAGGAACATGTTCGTGAGAACACAATCAATCTTGTTCATGAACAGATTTTCAGTCAAACAAACGAACGTCAATTTTTTAATCAGGAATAATACTATTTAAACATAATTGCCAATGACTAAATCAATTAAATAAAAGGATTAAATATTTGCAGGACAAAAACAAATAAATCCGGCATAATAGCTCCATAAATCTCATTACAAGCATCCATTTCAAGTACAGTAAAAAATATAGTATTTGTCTAAATTTACAATTTTCAGTACATATTCGTTCACGAACACTTAACGAGCTTGTTCACGAACACTAACGAGCTTGTTCACAAACACTTAACGAGCTTGTTCACAAACACTTAACGAGCTGGTTCATGAACATAAATGAATGAACACAGTTATGTTCAAGCTCTGTTCGTTTACTAACCGAGCTCTAAAAATCTGTTTAAGCTTGTTCATTAAGCTTCCTGAACGAACATAAACGAACATGTACCGAGCTTGTTCACGAGTAGTTCGTCGAATGTTCTGTTCGTCAATAGCCCTATAAATACCCTCTCTCCTCCAACGAGGTGGGGGCTGGCTGGTTGGTTGGTGAGTCAAAACCTCTAACATATCTACTTACATTCAAGGCCGAATATCCTCCACATATTCGCGCCTTTCACACTAGTCCGCCATGCCAACGCCGATCTGCCTTTAAGATCGCTCTGCATATCCGACGTTCTCCACATAAGTCACATACTGGCTTAAGCATCGGAGGGGCTATAGGCAGATAGCCCGCCCATCCTTTTTGACGAGTTGCTCACCTTGCAGGAAGTTTGCCCCAGCTGCCAACAGACGTGCGACCTGCGGCAACCTTCGTCAACTGGCAAGCGACCTTCATCAACTAGAGAGAGACCTACTCTGACTAACGGGCAACCTTGAGATCCTCATCTCCCAATCTTCCTCAGATTGTGATTAGCCTCGTCTCCCCTCCCCCAAACTTGTAACCATCGTGCCCTTACTTCAATACAAATTTCATTGTGTGCGGAACTGGCCCGCAACAATTGGCGCCGTCTATGGGAACTTAGGGTCACACCCATGACAAATCCCATACCTTTCGATCCTAGATGGCAAACAACCCATGGAGGATGAGCCATGTCCTCTCGGAGGGACTTCCCTGGCAAATGTACCCCTTCGGGAGACAGCGGAGGCTATCGATGCCTCGGCTCATGCCGTCCACCGAGGCTTTGAAGCCTTTACCAAGATTATGATTAGCCTCGTCTTCCCCCCAACTTGTAACCATCGTGCCCTTAGTTCCCCACTTCAATGCAAATTTCATTGTATGCGAAACTGACCCGCAACAATAACCTTTATAATTATCTAATTAAAGATAACGTTTGGTTATGTCAAAACATAATGTTTCTCATGTAGCAAACTGTGATGATCTCAGGTCTAAGGATTCTATGACATAACTATCATGAAATCATTTATGACACTAATCCATATAATGATCTCATAGCGAGTCTATACAGTACCTTAATCTCCAACAAGTACCTATAAGTTTGATTTGTATCATCATACATATAATTATCTCATAATTATCAACCAAACTCAACTAATCTTAATTTATCATTATACCTTTAACGCTGAATGACTAGCGATGCTTAGAATAACATAAAACGGTTATTCAAATATAATTATATTGAAACATACAAGCAATATAACAATAACATTAAGATAAACATTTTATAAGTGAAAAAATGACAACATAAAGGTCCAAATATTTGGCCTAGGGCATAACCACTAACACTTCAGCGCCTTAATCGATCCAACTTTCACACGAACTCCACAACCTTATCGTGTTTACCCAGCACTAGTATCTCTCTCTTCTACTAACCCTTACATTTAAACATCACAAAATTTATTCTTAATGTCTTTGAAACGCATCATAAAAGTACGTCTACTCCTCTAATTATTTAACCTACTTCCAACTAAACCATCATTAAGCAATTCCATGACATCCCCATTTTATTGTAATTATCATCTCAAATTTAACTTTAACGGGATGCTACTATCACAAGCTCGTCTGCTTGTATGCACTGTTGGGTTTAAAAATAAATAATCTATGTTACAATTGGTGAAGTTGTCTTAGGTCGAGGCTAAAATATGTCTGGGACAAAGGTGGGCCCCATCCCCACCTCACCCCCTCCACCTCACCCTCCATCTCACAGATAAACTCACCCCCCATATCACGTATTCACATGTTTGCATCCCCTCAAAAAAAATCATCCAAACTCACTTATTTACATGTTTGCCATTCACCCCAAAAAAACCAAAAAAACACCCACTTATTTACATGTTTGTCACCCCAAGGTTTTTTTGCATTTTAACTCCCAAACGTTGCACTTTTTGCCCGCCGACGATACCGGCACACACACCCAAATTTCTCACTCCTTTTCGGTTGTGCGCGTCATGGTGGCATTTCGACTCGGTGGCCCGCCGGCCCGGCCTAGATTCTGGACCGGGCCAGCCCGGACCCGGGGTCGGGACCGGGCTGGGGCCGGTTCCCCGACCCACCAGGAATTTGGCCCAGGGCCCGGCCCGGGCCACCCGTTGCCAACAGACAAATTTTTGCCCATTGGGCAAGCAAATTTTTTTTCTTATTTCCTCTATAAAAACCACCCCTCCCCCCTTATTTCTACACACTCAATTCAGCTCACTCTATTTCCTAAATTCCAATTCTCAATATTTACGGTGCTCGACAACTACAAGCTTCTACCGTTCTCTCGCTACTACCGTCTCTACAAGCTTCCCTCTCCGATCTCTCGCTACTACCGTGCAAGCTTCCCTCTCCAATCTCTCGATACTACCGTGCAAGCTGCCCTCTCCGATCTCTCGCTACTACTGTGCAAGCTTCCCTCTCCGATCTCTCGCTACTACCGGGCTCTACAAGCTCCGGTCACGCTCAAACGTCAATCAAGTTCATGTAGTATTACTTTTAGCTTAGCATAATGGCCGGACCATCTGGATCTACAAATATTAATATGAACTTTAATTTTGAAGATACTGCCGATTATGAATATTATGCTGCTTTTCTACGTAATAAAGAGAGGGACTTAGCAACACCGGACTTTTTGGCAGATGCTAAAACACAAGAACCCGAGACTCATATGGCTAGTAATAATCTTAGCCCCGTCATACCACAGCCTACACACTCACCTTTTTCGAATACTGCACGCACTTACACTAGTTCACCAGCACAAACATCATATCCTGATTCACATATGCATACACAAGCTACACAAACAACCCAAAAGAAAGGACCAAAGTCCGATGTTTGGGATCACTTTTCACGTGAAATGGTTAAAGATAGTAATGGCATCGAACAACTTCGTGGCTTTTGTAATATATGTAGAACTAGTTTTGCTGCCGCACATACTGCCGGCACTTCACATCTACTAAGACACATGAAATCTCATGCTAAAAAAGATGCTAGACAATCCACTTTAAATTTATCTGCATCATCTGGCTCTCTTAGTAGTTTCTCATATTCTGCTGATAATATGAGAAAAGAGATGGCTAGACTAGTGTTAAGCAAAGAACTGCCTTTAAATTATAGTGAAAGCTCCGAATTAGAGCGATTCAACCAAAATGCACTTAACTCTTTATTTAGAAGAGTGTCTAGGAACACTCTTAAAAAAGATTGTATAAATGCTTTTCACGAAGGAAGAGCTAATATGCATCAGCTTTTTATTAATCTAGAATCTAAGATTTCATTAACTTCTGATATATAGACTACAAAATGGGGTGCAGCATACATATGTCTTACATCCCATTTTGTAGATCACGAATTCATAATTCAGAAAAGAATCATAGGTTTTAAGGTGTTAGAGCATGGACACATGGGTGTGGTTATTGGTAGGATTTTGCTATCTATTTGTCGTGAGTATGATATAGAACAAAAAATTAGCTCATTTACTTTTGATAATGCTTCGAATAATAATATTGCCATTACCTTTTTACAGCGTCAATTAAACCCAGATCTAGTTGGGTTAATTTTTCATCAACGTTGTGCTTGCCATGTGTTAAATTTAGTAGTTCAGGATGGTATGAAAATTGATTCTAGTTATCTTGAAAATGCAAGAAACCTTATGCTATTAATTACTACTAATTCACACAAAAGAGGGAATATAGGCAGTTTTGTCGTAGTAACCAACTGCCTTATAGAGCATTTAAATTTAGTGTTCCACATAGGTAGAATTCAACGTATCTAATGATGCGTTGTATGAGATTGAATAGAACCCAACTTAGTGAGTATGCAAGTGCATACCTTGCCAATAAAATTGATTATGAAATTATTGATTATGAGTGGCTAATTATAGATGAACTTTATGAGTTTTTTTGAAATTTTCTACTTGTCAACAAACAAATATTCTGGTGTTTACTACCCCACTTCAGTTCTAGGCTTAGACCAATTAGCGTTGATCTCTGATGTTATACAAAAACATAGAGATAATGAGAACTCTAGTACTCCTGACCTTAGAGCAATGATTGACCAAATGGAGAGTAAACTCCGTAAGTATTGGAATCCAGTGCCTTTGCTATACTCTTTAGCGAAGGTTTTTGATCCACGTGTTAAGGAGGAAGGTGTACTTGACTTATTAGATACCTATTATGAATACATGAACATAGATGCAGAAGAACACAAAATTAGTTTTAAAAATAGCTTGAGATCCCTTTTTGCTGTATATGAGACACGACCTGGTACTTCTGCACACACATCTGCTGTTCAAGCATCTTCTTCTTCTCCAAGCAGGCTCCGCCTGCTTATGGGGAAGAATAAGCAAAGAACAGTTGACACAAATAGTTCTTCTAGTGAACTGTCTAGGTATTTTTCAAATTCTTGTCCCTTTACTGAAGAAGAATTGAATAATGAGAGTTTTGATATTCTGTCATGGTGGAAACAATATAAGATTAGTTATCCAATTCTTTCCATGATGGCTCGTGATTTGTTAGTTGTACCCATATCCAATGTTGCTTCAGAGTCTGCTTTTAGTGCAAGTAGTCGTGTTCTTAACAACAAGAGGTCACGGCTGAAGCCAGATATAGTCGAAGCGACAGTTTGTGCAAAGGATTGGTTCAAGGTTGAAGCGAGGACCCAACATCAGACTGACCTTTCTGAAGATTCTAAAGAAGAAGAAGAAGAAGAAGAGACTTGATGCTAGTCTTGCTGGATATCTTTACTTGTATCAGCATTTTATTACATGTATTAGATTGTGTTTTTTGCCAATGTATAAGGGGTAAGACTGGCCAACGTATGTCCCTCCCTCAAAAAGATTTCAATTAATAAAATTTAAAGGTTCAACCTGAGACCTTCGAGAATTTCGGGATTAAATTTTTTTCTTATATAATTTTTTAATATGTTACGTATATTTTTTAGATATAAACTTTTTCTTTTATAATTTTGGGTTAATGACTGGAAAATACCCTAACGTTTTAGCGTTTCTCACAAATATACATTATCGTTCATTTTAGGACACATTGGTCCCAAATGTTTGGCAAAATTGACAACGTTGTATACTTTCTGAGTTTGTCGTCAGAAAAGCTTTTCCAAAATACCCTAACGTTTCAGCGTTTCTCAAAAAAATACCCTAACGTTTCAGCGTTTCTCACAAAAATACCTTATCGTAGGGTTTTTTTGGGAGAAACGCTGAAACGTTAGGATATTTTTGTGAGAAACACTGAAACGTTAGGGTATTTTGGAAAAGCTTTTCTGACGGCAAACTCAGAAAGGGTACACCGTTGTCAATTTTGTCAAACGTTTGGGATCAATGTGTCCCAAAATGAACGATAAGGTATATTTGTGAGAAACGATGAAACGTTAGGGTATTTTCCAGTCATTAACCCTATAATTTTTCTAACATATAACATGTTACATGATTTACTATTAAAATTTATAAGTAACTAATAATTTTCCAATGAACGATAAGGTATATTTGTGAGAAACGCTGAAACGTTATGGTATTTTCCAGTCATTAACCCTATAATTTATCTAACATATAACATGTTACATGATTTACTATTAAAATTTACAAGTAACTAATAATTTTTCAACACTTAAGATTTTACATGAAACATTTAAAATTTATTTTTAAGTTACTAAAATATTTTTTCTAAGTTACTAAAATTTTGTATTTGAATTGTTTAGATTTTTTATAATTTTTTTCATTTTTCCTAATTTTTCTAAGTTTTTTAAAAAATTTAAGTTAAATAAACCCGGGCCAGGCCGGCTGGGCGGGGTTCCTCCCCGCCCGGGCTGAGCCGGCACAGCCGGGCCGAAATGCCACCATGATGCGCATGCACCACATCCTCTTCGTGGGGTTTTTTTTGCTCCGTGCAATTGTGTGCACTGATTATTTCTAATCCTTTATACTAATGATGAAGGGAGATAAGATATGACTAGGACAAATGTGGCCCACTCCTACAGATCACCCTCCACATCACCCCAAAAACAAAAACCACTCTAAAAACTCAAAAACACACCCAAGTTCAAACAACACCCAAAAACAAACTTCCATATTTTACCCCCCGACGATACCGACACACACACTCACATTTCTCACTTCTTATCGTTTGCACACGTGCACCGCATTCTGTTCGTGTGGTTTTTTTTGCATCGTGCACGTGTTATTTTTAGTCATTTATACAATTGATGAAGGGAGATAAGATATAACTTTGACAAAGATAGGCACCTCCTTCACATCACCCCAATAACAAATACCATCCAAAAAACCCAAAAACACAGACAAGTTCAAACAACATCCGAAAACAAACTTTCCCATTTTACCCAGGGGTACTGACACACACCCACACTTCTCACTCCTTATCGTTTGCAAACGTGCACCGCATTCTGCTTGTGTTTTTTTTGAGCCGTGCCTTATGTGCACGATTTATTTATAGTTCTATTTAAAAAAGAACCCGTTGTTGTGAACGGTTATTTAACCGTAGTTGGGTGAGATTCTGGGCTATCCTAGAGATAGACCCATATCATTGTAAGCCCATATTTGTATTCCCCCAATTGCCTATAAATAAAGAGCTGGGGGCTCCTCCCCCAGTAGTTGATTCATAACACGTTATCAGCACGAGCCTCTAAATTTTTTCCACAAAATTTTTTTTTTTCGTTCGTTGCGAAGGCGAAGGCGAGGCGGGAGATCCACGAGCGCGGTGCAAGGCTTCCTCAATCGAGCGCCATCATCCACGTAGGGCTTCGAGCAACCGTCGCTATATCCGGAGGACGGATATAGAGGTAAAACACTAAAAACGATGTTTTTAATCATACGTATGATTGCCCCTCCCCTAGATCTCGCAAGATCGATATGGGGATTATTTGTCGCCTTGAAAACGACGGACTTTTCATCCCAAAAATACAATTTTTCGGGTTAAACCCTAACTTTTAGCCTGCCGGCGGCTCGCCGCCGGCCTCCCCACCCCTCCGCCACCCCCGTCCGTAGCGGGGGGGCGTGCCCGCTGCGTCGCCCAAAGAGGGCGGCGACCCCCGCCGCCGTCCCCCCTGCAGGGGGGCGGCGGGATTTGCCCACCGCCGCGCCCCCCTGCAGGGGGGGCGGCGGCCCCTGCCGCCGCTTCCCCTGCAGGGGGCGGCGGGATCGCCCCGCCGCCGCGCCCCCCTGCAGGGGGGCGGCGGCCCCCTGCCGCCGCTTCGCCTTGCAGGGGGGCGGCGGGCGGCGGCCCCCTGCCGCCGCGCCCCCTGTAGGGGGGACAGCGACCTCCGTCGCGCCCCCCTGCAGGGGGGTCGGCGGCACCCGCCGCCGATCCCCCCTTCAGGGGGGGCGCCGCCGCCGCCCCCCCCCCCCCCCCCACTGCAAACCTAGTTTGCAGCAAAAAATCCAGAAAAGCCTATGGGCCTGAAGCCCACAGGCCGACTGTGGGCTTCATGCCCACAGGCCGATTTATTCAAAAAAAACATGTGGGCCTGAAGCCCACAGGCCGGCTGCGGGCTTTAGGCCCGCAGGCTGTTTTTTTTTTCTCGAAAAAAAAATTTGTGGGCCTGAAGCCCATATACGGGGGCAAAGGCTATAAACAAGCCTTAATATGAACCTTTTGGGCTCAATATAAATTTTAAAAGGGCGTTCAAGGGCAGAAAATTCGTGAAAAATCACGGTAAAATACAGGCATACTATCGGACTGGCAAAGGCTTTTTGGGGATTTTTGAGGGGCTTTTGGGATGATGAGGGAACCTCTTTTTCTCAGAGAAAGAAAATGTCTATTTTGGGCTCTTATTCAATTTTATTGATTAAACCCATTCATTTCAACCCTTGCATCGTAATGATTTTTCTGTAAAAATCATCTTTAGATGCTTTACATCACTAGGCTTATTCTGTGGATATTATATCCGTGGTTGTGCATTGTATTTTAAACTTAATAATTAGGAAGATCCTGCGACCGCTCTGCCGTTAGTAACCTAACCTAACGGTGCATGACGTTGCCCAGTGGTCCAATAATTATTAAGTGATTAAATTATTTATCCATCTCTGCGAATATTAAATGCCTATGATGCATGTGATGAAAATGCCTGATAAAAATGTTGATGAGCACAATATTTCTGCATGAATGGCTAAATGTGGTTTTTGGATGGGCCATTTAGTCCCACAGTTTATTTTCCGCACTTTTCTTTTTTTTGAGAGAAATTGTAGTGAGGAATTTATGTAAATGTCAAAGAAAGAAGCCCCACTTCCCTGGAGACGGAGGCCACGCTTGAAGATGGAGATATCATATGGGACCTACGGGGTTTCCAAAGTTGTATTTTTATTTTTAAAGCTGCAAATTTGTATAATTTGGACTGTGGACTTTTGGACTCTTTCTTGTGGGACTGGCCGATTCACACATTTAGCTTTTCGTTAAATATTGCCTCCGCATGAAAATGTTTTCTCTGATTAATTATTAATTCATGCATGTTTGTGCTCTACTAGATAAATGGCTAAAATTGCAAGCGTTGATTTCGAAGTACAGGAAGCATCAGGTAGAAACTATCTAAGCTGGCAGCTAGATGTAAAGTTTCACCTGCGGGCAAAGTCTCTCATCGCTGCTGTGACTGAAAAAGAAAATGTTAGCGATATAGAGAAGGCACAAGCCATCATCTATATTCGCCGCCATGTGGACAAGACCTTAAAGGCTGAATACCTTACGGTCGAAGATCCACTTGAGCTATGGACTGCCCTTGAGGACAGGTATAAACATCAGAAAGATGTTATACTCCCAAGGGGCATGATACGAGTTAGAGAACCTGAGACTGCAGGACTTTAAGTCCATGGCTGAGTACAACTCAGCACTTTTTAGCATCACCTCACGCCTGAAGTTGTGTGGTGAGAAAGTCTCAGAAAATCGCATGCTGGAAAAGACGTAAACGTCCTTCCATGAAAAAGATGTGACACTCATGCAGCAATACCGTGAACGCAAGTTCACCAAGTATTCTGAGATGCTGTCATGTTTACTCATGGCCGAGCAAAACAGAGAGCTTCTTCTCGCCACTCACAATATGCTCCCTCCCGGCACTGCCCCCTACCAGAAGCTCACTATTCCTCTTCCTTCAAAAAGAAGAGAGATAATAAAAGAAAAGAAAGACCACAGAAAGGGGGGTCAACAGAAAAATGCCAAGGGCCATGTACAACAGCAGCGAAATAATAAAAGTAAGCGGAAGTTCACGTGGCACAGAAATGACAAAAATTATGCACCCCCACCCAAGAGGGAATGGGAAGACCAGTGCCATAATTGTGGCATAAAAGGCCACTGGTCCAGAGTGTGCCGAACTCCGCAGCATCTCCAGGATTTGTATAAAGAGAACAAGAAAAATAAAGCTGAAACAAATAACCTCTGATGCTCCAGTCAAGTTTTCAGCTGACAACTTCGAAAATGATGACATGCTTGATTAGCCTTTACTTTTATCTTAGCAAATTGTTTAGAACATTTCATGTTATGAGAGCTTTTATATTACGCAATCTGTTTTGAATGAAAATTTTTAGACAATAAATGAATATGTCTATCTGAATATACATGTGCCTATACGTTTCATCTTTTGAAACTGCTCTCATAAATGATTAGTAGACAATAAACACGTACGATTTTTTCAATACAAAGCCCAATATCAGGGCCATATTGAAGATCCAGGGAATGCAACACCGTTGCCCCCAAACGTCACAAAAATAGAGCATGCACTAACCCCTCCGAATTCCAAAAGAAACTTTCTAAGTTTCAAGGACATCCGTTTCAACGGATTCCATTTGGAAACAGCAAATGTAAATGAAAAAAAAAATTACCGTATGCAACGTCTCAAGATAAACGAGTAAAATCCATACTTGAACATTTTGATAGCCTTAGAGGCCTCTACCATACGAAGATTCGGAGAAAGGAAGCTGAATTAAACGGAGCACCTGAAGTGCCCGACATCAGCCTAGTTTTTACTCTGGCATGATGGACTTGGCCACCCTGGATTTGTGATGATGCACTGCATCTCATCCTATGGGTATGACTTGAAGAACCAGAAGATTCTTCAGAAGGGAGAATTCCCTCGCATCCCTTACTATAAGGGAAAAATTAATTGCAAGGCCATCTCCACAAAAAAAAAGAGTTGAAAAAGAATCTCCACGCTTCCTCAAAAAGAATACAAGGAGATAGATGTGGATAAAATCTACCAACCCTAGTGGGCTATTTCGGTACTTTATTGTACTGATAAATGCATCCTCAGTATATTCGTATGTGTACATACTACGTGTACCTACTACAGACCCGCAACTTAGCTTTTCCAAAGCTATTGGCACAAAAATAAAAATGTTGCGGGCACATTTCCCAGACAATAAAATATAGAAAATAAGTCTGGTTAATGTTGGGAAATATACCTCCCAGTCATTTCAAGAGTACTGTCAAGCAACGAGAATAGAAAATGAACATACAAGTGCCGCATGTTCATACCCAAAATGGGTCGGCAGAGTTACTGAAAAGTAGACTCCAATGGATTGAACGTCCATTAAATCCCGATTGCATATGGATGCATGGGGACATGCAAATTCTGCATGCTGCATCGTAAATGAAAATAAGACCCTCTGGAGGTCAGAGTCTCCAATGCAACTTGCATATGAAATTCCACCGAACATTTCTCTTCGGAGAATCTTCGGTTCGCAGTTTAAATCCCCATCGCACCAACACAGAGGACAAATATGGGTCCTCAACGTCGCCTAGGTATCTATGAATGGTTTGACTCATCCTCAATGAAAAGACACCTAGAACCCCAAACGGGGGACATATTTAAGGCACATCTTGAAGACTGTGATCTCGATGAGACGAGTTTCCCAAAAATAGGCCCAGATACTGGAAAATCTGGTGCGAAGCAAATTATAACGTGGGATACAAAAAGTTTGACCCACTATGATCCGGTATCAATACAATGTGTAGAAGAGATCCCGAAGATCCTCCACATATAGAACACTGTTCACCAATTACTGGAATCATTTATTGACAACCGGAAGATTGTCAGATCACACATCCCTGCTGCAAAAACTCCAGCTAGGATTGACATCCCCGAGAATGGATGCAATCCACCAGCAGCAGAAGTGGCTGATCCTTAACAGAAAAGAGGTAGACCACCAGGCTCCAAGGACAGAAACTCCTGGAGACCTTAAGACAATACTACCACAGGACAATGAGCTCCTGTCCACACCCTCACCCTTCCCGGAATCCACTGCAGAGGAATTGCCGGGAAAAAGTGAAATTAAGTAAATGTTGTACGTACTGGGGAGGTGTTGGACAGATAGAACATAGATTGTCGACAAATGTATTCACGTATCATATTGCCATATACATCGTAAAAGCGATGATGTTTGTAAATTATCGTTCCACACTCCGTTGCTAGAAGGCAAACGTAGAGATTGGCCAAAATGTGGAACGTGGCAATAAAAGATGAGCTGGACTCACTTATGAAACGTGAAACGTTCGGACCTGAAGTCCTGACACCAAAAAGGTGTCAAACCTGTGGATAAAACAAAGTATTGCACACATAAGAAAAATAAATACAAAATCGTATGCTATAAGGTACAACCTATAGCCCAAGGAAAATTTCGCTGAAACTAGGGATCGAACAAATTCAAATGAGCATATCTCATAAATGATGCATCAGTCTCCCTAAGTTATCAAAAGCGAATACGTTACGATTTGGCGAAGAAAAAGTATAGATATGCTGTTATTGGATGTTGTGACGGCATACCTTCGTGGATATCTTGTAAAGATAATTTCCATATTTCCTTAAATGCCTAAATAGACTTCGGGACGTCTATTCAAAATGAAGAAAAACAATAAGTATAACAAATAAATGTACAACCAAGAGAATCACTTAACAAGTCAATGATTCCTACTGAATGTTGTCTTTGCAGCTGTGCAAAGAACAGGATTAGAGATCATAGTTGGAGACAACTAAAATCTCATCGGATCTCCTGAAGAGAAAACCGAACTACATGTACAAGCCTGACTTTTAAACATGAAATAAAAAGACCTAGGCAAAAAATAAAGTCATGGCTCATCGAATCCTGTTACAAACGCCAAGAGGTGCGTTGAAGAAATTATAAGGACCATTGTCATCAAAAGTACACCTATTGGGTATACTTAATGGATGAACAAAAAGAACCCTTCCGATCGCTGGAAGAGGGGGATGATATAACTGGTCCTAAAGTCCCTTATCTAAGTGCAATCATGCACTCCTGGCTAACTGCATGTGTCCCGGTATAGCAATTGCAGTAAACTAATTAGCCAGAGATAGTTGGCACCTAACAAGGGCCATTAGACCGGAGTCAAGCCTTCTGCGCTTCCTCCAAGGGTCGAAAGATTTGGACTTACAAATTATAGTAGCATCCTCCAATGTTTATGCAAATGCAGGTTACAGGTCCGGTCCCTATACTGATAAATCACAGAACGGGTACCCACAGTGGGATGGCCATCTACTGCAAATATGCAAAGCAACTTATGAAGGCAACATCATCCTATCAATTCCGAGATCCTCACCATTCCAGAATCACACCAATGGTGTATTTGAGGGCGCCTGGTGGTACATCACATCCCGGTGACGACTGGGATAGAGGCTGGTCCTGTGGAGCTGACCATATAGTGTGAAGACCACATCAGAGGCGACGAAACTTAGCACACCTCTCCAGAGTTTCTGGATTCAGCAGCTGCTTGATGGTGATAAAATTTGTAATCTGTGTACATTTTCGGAATACTGTAAATAGGAGTGATGAGATAAGCCTACGAGATCTGAAAGCCTAAGAGCTTTTACAGATCAGGGGGAGTTGACAGAATTTGTACTCTTTTCCCTTAGCTATGGTTTTTCCCACTGAGTTTTCCATAGCCAAAGGTTTTAACGAGGCAAATCACATCAACTCTAGATCCTGAAGTATCCACCCCTCTGTGACGCTCAGAATCCAGAAGTATTCATAAGCAGAGTCACTTGTACAAATCAGGGGGAGTTAAAGAACATTTGTACTCTTTTTCCTTAACTATGGTTTTTCCCACTGGGTTTTCCATAGCTAAAGGTTTTAATGAGACAAATCTCACCAACTCAGGATCCTGAAGTATCCACCCCATGTGAAACTCTTCTACGCTCAGAATCCTGAAGCATTCACGAGCAGAGTCCACATCTATGGCTGGATAAGGGGGAGTGTTGTGAACGGTTATTTAACCGTAGTTGGGTGAGATTCTGGGCTATCCTAGAGATAGACCCATATCATTGTAAGCACATATTTGTATTCCCCCAATTGCCTATAAATAAAGAGTTGGGGGCTCCTCCCCCAATAGTTGATTCATTACACCCGTCAATTAAAACATTTTTCTATGAAATAAAGCAAAGAGGATGTTCTATGATGCGGCACTAATTTGCTCCTCATTGTTCTTGTTTTCATAATATTAAACAGCAACTTCATTTATTACGTCCCAGATAGATTTAGGCCAGTGTATCCTCCATTTGGACTTGCATGCACTAATTTTAGTGTTCAGGCCATTGATGCCGGCTGTGATATTTCTATCAATCCGAGTTGGACGTCTTCTATAAATCATGAATGATCGTCGTATCAAAACTCAAGTAAATGCAACGCTATCTTACCATCGATCTGATTGATATAAAATCAACAGTTTCAGAACACAACTTTTTGTAATGAATAGATCCATGATCAAATCCTCGTAGGCTTCACCCGTGTGCAGTGTTTTGATGTTTTAGAATGTATACAACCTTAAACAAAACAAAAAATTGAAAAAAAATCGTGTTAACGGGTTTTCACGCTGTCAACGCAAGAAATTTCATACGCTAAGAACGATACACGTAACCAAGACGGACTATTAAGCTCCTAATTTTTTATATAATGCCAAGAGGACTGTTAAGCTCCTGATTTTTTTTAAATATTAACCCCCAAAAAAATCACTACACGTATACCTACCTCACTTTTGCCAAACATAAAAATTAGGATTATCATATAAAGACTAAGACCAATATAATCTATGTTTGGACCAGGTTTAGTGAGAATCAAACTGCTACAGGCGTTAATCAGACATATTGCTTTATTTTTATAACATATTTGCTTTCGTGAGAATCAAACTGCTACAGGCTTAAATTGTGAAGTGGCCCACGGGTTGACTTATTGACCCGCTGGTAGCATACAGGCCGACCCGCGAGCTGAACGTTAAGGTGACCATTTTACCCCCTTCATTGGCCCCCCAATAAATATCCCCTCACATCGCCACTCTTTCACACTAGTTTCCCCCCCAATTCCACACATAATCAAGATTCAAATCTCTTATCATTCAATAATCAAGTCCTCTATCTCAAGTGTGTGTGACGATCGAAGAAAATATCGTACTACTCTCTCCTTTCTCAAGAGTTGCAAATTTCTTCGACAAAATTTGCTATTATAAATTTGGGTTTTTCTCATATTAGTCCCTTAAATTATGTGTATTTTGATATTAGTCCCTTAAATCTTTATAATTTGAATTTAGTCCCTTAAATGTTTAATATTAACTTAAATAGTCCCTTTTGTTAACCTAAATAGTCCCTTAAATGTTTAAAGTTTAACCTAAATAGTCCCTTTAAAGGACTAAATTCAAATTACAAAAATTTAAGGGACTAATATCAAAATACACATAATTTAAGGGACTAATATGAGAAAAATCCTATAAATTTTCATTACGTTTTCTCTCGATAATGTTTTTTATTCTTTAAGCTTTTTTACAATAGAGAGTTGTTCCTCATGGTCACAGTCACAACACACTATAATTTATCCATGATAATTGTTGCGGGGTAGAATCCGCGTACAATGAATTTGTTCGGATGGGAAACCAGAGTCACGGTGGTTACAAGTTGAGGGGTGACTGGGAAGGTTGTGAGGGCAGGGAGTGGGGAGTATGGGGTCTGCCGAGGTCTTGGGAGGTCGGCGAGGACGATGTGGTGGTGGGGAAGAGTTTGGAGGGGAGGATCTGAAAGTCGCCGGTCTTCTGGAGCAGGTCGCCCTTTGGTGGCTTCAACCGGCGACGGAGACGACGAGCTTCAGAGTTGTGGCTAATTATGGGAGGTGTTTGGAGGAGTGGAAAGTCAACTTAGAAGACTCAGTCCGACTGTTGGGAGAGTTGGATGGTCGAGGAGGGTGATGCCGTCGGAGAGAAAGAGGTCGTTGTGGAGCGGACGTTGGAGGGGAGGAACTGTACACCGCGGGTCCTCTGGCGCAAGTTGTCCAAGAGAGGCCGAGGCCGGAGATGGCGAGCGGTCTGCATGTAAGAGGAATAACTCGTCGACGATCTGCCTGTAAGATGAATAACTCGTCAGAAAGGCTCGGTTGGCTTTCAACCGAAAGCCTCTCTGATGATCAAGTCAGCAAGTGACTATTCTAGAGAATGTCGGACACGTCGGGCGATCTAAAGGCAGATCGGCGCTAACGTGGCGAACTCGTGAGGGAAGGTCGAATATGTGGGAGATATTCGCCCTTGTATGTTAATGGAAATTCGTTTGGAGCTTACTTGCCAGCCCCTTTCTCTGATGGCCAAAGGGGGGTAGTTATAGATGTTTAGAGTCAGTAACTCCTGCTGAGCTAGCACGATGAGCTGGCGCGATGAGCCGGCGCTTGGCACTGGCTTGTTAGAGCCGAGTCGGTCAGTCCCGCTTTTGTCAGGCGTGAGATGTCAGACCCGCTTTTGTCAGGCGGCGAGATGTCAGGCATGCAACGTCAGACCCGCTTTTGTCAGGCGACGAGATGTCAGTGATAGTAGGCCTCCCGAGTTTGACATCTTGTGCTGATAAGTCACTTCTAGGGTGTACTTCCTTGGGACCATAAGTTGACCGCTTCGTGAAGCAGGCTTCTAATCGGTCCATATTTTACACATTTTTTCTGCATATTTTCACGCCATTTCGATTGCTCATATTGCGATTTTCACGAGTATTCGACGATATCACGTTATTTTTCACTATTTCTTGTTTTTGTCGGATTTCAAGAAATATAGAGCAATCGAGAGCAAAAATGAGCTTAAAGGACTTGCACATGTACCGGAGCGTCGCCTATGGCCCTATCAAGAAGCTAACTGTGTTGGATGATGAGTGGAAGAAGAAGGAAATCGATAGAATCGATGAAGAGGCGAGGAGAAGAAGGGTTGACTCCAGAAACAGGCCACTCGGCCGAGTAACACAGCCCACTCGGCCGAGTAAATAAGTGTATTCGGCCGAGTACAACTGATACGAAGAGATCTTGTGCCACAATGCACTCGACCGAGTGGTTACATCCACTGGGCCGAGTAGAGATCGACACTCGCCCGAGTGAGTCAGGACTTCTGAAAGAAATGAAAGCCAACTCTTTCAAATTCTGAGGAGAACATTAGAAGACCCTACTCGGCCGAGTAGAGAAGTCCACTCGTCCAAGTGAAGAATCCCACTCGGCCGAGTGATGCCGATGACACGAGCGCCCAGATTTTCAGACAGCCTTCCACTAGTTTGAAACCTGCTATCATTCCATTGGTTAAATTATTTTTCTCATATTTTTTTATAGATAGTAGACTTTATTACGGTTCCAACGCCGCCAAGAACGCGCCAATCGGAGGTCGGATGTAATCTGGAGAATTTCTGCAAGTTGATGCAGTGCTGAAATTCGCGTATCAGTGTCACTCGGCCGAGTGACACTTTCACTCGGCCGAGTGAGCTTTCCAGAGTGCTGTTTTCTAGAGTTGGAATTCTCACTCGGCCGAGTGAGCTTTCCACTCGGCCGAGTCGCTGCCAGCCCAGAACTTAAATAACACGCGGATCTGATTTTGGGCGCGGGTTTCGGAGGGTTTTTAGGGGTTATTTGCTAGGGTTTGGGGGCTATTTAAGAGGTTTGTAGCCGTCATTAGAGGGGAGTTCCCAATATGTTTTCTTAGAGACTTTTTTAGAGCTTAGGCCATGTCCTAGGCCCCCTCTTGGATCTAAAAATCTTGTATTTAGATTGAAGTTCTTCATCAAAGCTAAGTATTTTGTTCTTATTATTTGAATCTTTGATTTGTTATCTTTTCATATGCAAGCAATGTCTCATATTGATTTCTATATCGTTGTTGCTATGCTTGGTTGATTGTTGTTCTAGGGCATGTGGATGAACCCTATGGATCTAATTTCAAATTTGTGATGAATGAATTTCTAAGTTGCTAGAATTGCTAGGAGGTTAGGTTGTGATTAATTTATCACGGATTGCTATGAATTTCCATCGATTTGGGGTTTGCAAGAGATTGGATTCATATCGATGGGAAGGCCTAGATATTCGAATTAGGTTTATAATCGAAATTCTCTAGACTTGGTTTGCAAGAAATTGGACCAAAGCTAGGATTTTTATTATAAATCTATACCCATATTCGTTTGCAAGAGATTGGACGAATACGAACTATCACAACCTAGATCGTAACTCGAGTTTGCACGAGAGTGGGCTCGAGGAGCGATTGGACGATGATGTCGATCTTCGTGCTAGTGGCTTAGGTTAGGGTTTGCACAAGAGTGGGCTCTAATCTAGGTTTGCTATAGACCGACAATAGCGCGAGAGCGTGAGCTTGGTTCTACATTAAGTTGCGACTAGTTCACCTTAACACAAGTCTAGTAATATTGAGATTCACTATGTACAATGATGTATGAGGATCCGTAGTGGGAATTCCCTAGCGCTAGACACTTTTATTATATTGTATTTGAATCGATATTTGACCAACATCTCTATCACCGACACCGACATCCATCACCATTGTCATTACATCATACCATACCCATCTCTACCAATAAAACATTCGTAATCGACCCAACCTAGGATAGATTGGAGCCAACGCCACCTCCTCGTGTTCGATACCCGCTCGCCACTTTACAGTGCGCTTGCGGTAAAACTACAATCATTTTCCGGGTGTATATCCGGGGCCGATCAAGTTTTTGGCGCCGTTGCCGTGGAGGTGTTTCCTGTTGGGTGCCGATTTGTCACAATTAGGTTGATTAGGCTACGAAAAAAATTTAAAAAGAAATTTTCACCCCCGCCACTATTTTTATCATTTCTATATTCTTTAGTGCCGTTGATATTTTTCTCCAGGTATTTATCTTTGTTGATCAGGTGTTATGGAGTATAATATGTGGACCACAGATTTTGATCAGAGTGGTCAGATGGGAGAATACTATTTTGATCAGAATGCTCAGACTGGAGAATATTATTTTGATGAGATGCATGCACACCAAGTTGAAATACAAGCCAGGCTTGATAAGGGCGACCTTCAATTGGAATGGGTGAAGAGGGAACTTGAAATGAATGCGCTCATGCTTAAGGTTGCAGAGATTTCCAAAGATATCAGTTCTGCTTCTTTATATTATGGGCAAGAAGCTTCGCCAGACATACTACCAGAGCCAAAATTTGCCATCGTCGATCCCATATCCTACGATACAGCTATTGCATATGAAGAGTGGATGGACGAAGAGGCAGTGAAGGAAGCAGAAATTGAATCACATGCGCAGCCAGAGGAGGATGCATTTCAGAGATTATTGGAGGGCCTCTTGGAGTCAGTGAGGTTCGTCGGTTCAGAGAGCATTACAGCATGTGATGCATTTGAGCTACGATTTGCAGATTTTGTTATGAACCGTGTTTCAGCTGCAGGAACAATTGAGGAGGACATCCATGTCAGTCTTGAGGGGGATAGACTATATTTTCAGATTGCTTACGGGCATTCCCCTCCACATGATACATCCCCGCAAGTTGACACACCTGAGCAGCCAGCATCACCATTCAAGAGAGAGCCTACATTGATAGTTGATGAGAAGGCAAAGGATCACACTATTGAGCCAGAGCATGCTTTTGAGGAGGCCTTACATGCAGAGCTAGAGCTTATCACCGAGGAGGTCGTACATCGGGATGAGGACACAGCCATTCATGAGGATCCCGAGCACTACCCTCCTCCAGTAGAACTCCCGCAGCCACCTCATTCTTCCACTGATGTCGAGGACTATCCCACAGAGCTTACTGCTCCCACTCAGGGAGATATTTTTACACATCCCATTTCTGAATCATGTATTTCATTTGATATTTACTTTGATTCAGATATTTTTGACACGTCGTACCTTTTGCAATGCACATACGATTATGGATCGGAGGTATGCTTGGACATGTCACAGTTTGACGAGCCTGCCGAGGAGGTCCACACCTATGATCCAGATTTACCTGAGCAGCTGAGAGAGGACACCATGGATACAACTATCACAGCATGAGAGGATATTGGATTATTTCCAGTGAAGTATCGTCCACCATTATTTATTTCATATATTTCTATAGACGATCCTCTTTGGAATACTTTTATTACGAGGGTGAATTTTTTGCAGCGAACTGATGCATCCTATTCTCTGCACGGTACAGGTGGAGTCCTTGTGGGAATGCTGGGGGATGCATTGCTGGAGTTCGTTGGAATCCGTGGACACATGCATCTGGCGGAGCCACGGAAAGAGCAGTTGGAGCAGTTGCCTGCACCGGCAAAGATACTGGATCCGCCTTTTGCTATTGGTGATATCAATCCAGTAGTGTAGTATTTTATACTTTAAATAAATACGAATCCTCTCGACAGCGAGAGGACCGTATAGATTTGATTGAATAAATATCACCTCATATGACGACAACAAAATTTTTTACACCCTAAACCCATTATATATATTAATTGCTCTCTTCATATTTTGATGTGTCACACCCTTTTGCTCACCAACTATCGAGCATCTCTTTCAAGTGAATACTTACTTTCCTATTCATTGACTTGATCACACTTTGCAAAGTCATGATTTTATTGATCGAGTTATTTCAATAGGATTGTTTGGTATAAGCTTGGGGGAAGGCGCTCTCATGCATCATTGTATGTGCATGTAGTTGCATTAGGATTTCATGTCATTCATGTCATCATTTTTCATTCTCCCCCAAATTTATCGTTGTTCCTCATATTCTTCCATTATGATCACATTGAGAACAATGTGAAGTTTAAGCTTGGGGGAGTGCATTTTCATGTCATTTAGTTGCACTTTTACTCTATTTTTAGGGTTTTTAGAATTTTTCAAAATTTTTGCATTATCTTTTTTATTTTTACATCTTATTTTCCTTTCATGTGTGTTCATGCATCATATTGTGTGCTTGTTTTTCTTTTCTTTCCTCTCTTTTATTTTTATATCTTTATTTTCTTTTCCTCCTTTTGCTAGATTTGTTCCTTATGATGATATATCTTATTGCTTTGGCAACCATCACGATGCTTATTATTCCTTGCCATGCTACTTAGAGTATTCCATAGTCTTGCTATTCACATGTGCTTGCAAATCTTCTTTTGATGACTCCTCTAAGTAATTGCATGGTATTCATTGAAACTGAATGTATGGATTAGTGTTTAATATGCTTTTGTTGGAAGTGCATCAAGATTCACGCATCAATTGTATAACGAAAGCATCTGCCGTATTGTCTTATTCGCCTACTGTTGCATGCTTGATATGATTGTGCGCTTTACCACTTGACTTCACTTTTTATTGAGATGATTGAGAATATCCATGCTTACATATGAGTTTTAGTTGAAGTATTATTTTATTGAAGCGTTCGTGTACATCTTAGAGTGAACCGAGTGTTACATTATTTCTTTCTCTACGTATATCTTTTTATTCTCTACATGTCACTTGAGTTCACCTCCTAAAGCTACTTATATCGCATCCAAAAATTCCCAAAAAAAGTAGGTTGCTCCAAAAAGTCCAAAAAGCCAAAAAGGAGCCAAAACCCAAAAATACAAATCATATAGCTCCTACAAAAATCCAAAAAGAAAAATGAGAAACAAAAAGTTCAAAAAGAAAAAGATGTTGTGAAGGGAATTTAGGGAGAAATAGGTGTAAGGGGTGAAGAGCCCCCTACCCGTGTATTTATATCTTTCAATAGTGGGTTGGATACCCAATTGGCCCAATGGGCCTATTCATAACACTTCCCCTTATCCAATCAACATTGAAATAAGAGGTGGATTCTTCAGGATCCGAGTTAAGGTAACTGTCTTGTTAAAGAAAGAGCAGTTAACCCATAACTTCCCCTGTTTTGGGGATGTGTCTAGGGGTGGATACTTCAGGATCCAGAGTCAACGAGGTTGCCTCGTCAAAACCT
The DNA here is from genome assembly GCA_030789695.1 of Scilla litardierei. NCBI lineage: Eukaryota > Viridiplantae > Streptophyta > Magnoliopsida > Asparagales > Asparagaceae > Scilla > Scilla litardierei. The sequence continues at coordinate 90,250,975 of CM061142.1, forward strand.
TGACTACGGAAAACCCAGTGGGAAAAAACCTGTAGCCAAGGGAAAAGAGTACAACTCTGCAGTTGACTCCCCCTTATCTGACCAAGCTTCAGGCTTGCAGATTTCCTATGAATCTATACATCAGTCTCCTATGTATCTATGAGTTCATAGTTCTCTCATCCTGACCCAGTTTACATTTACTCACTCTCCTCATCCCAATCCCATGTACAAGTTTTTCAAAGATACTAGTAGGCAGGGATTTGGTAAGCAAATCCGCCAAGTTATTACATGATTGGATCTTCTGTACCTCAATCTGCTTTTGCTTCTGAAGGTCGTGCGTCCAGAAGAACTTGGGGGAGATATGCTTCGTCTTGTCACCTTATATGTAGCCGTCCTGTAGCTGGGCTATACATGCTGCATTGTCTTCATAGAGTGTAGTGGGTGCAAGAACGCCGGTTGTCAGGCCGGTGGAGGTGAGTATGTGCTGGATCACCGAGCGTAGCCAAAAACATTCCTTGCTTGCTTCGAAGATCGCAAGTAGCTCGGAGTGGGTGGATGAGACGGTCGTCATGGTCTGCTTCACAGATCTCCAGGATATGGCAGTGCCGCCATATGTGAACATGTATCCGGTCTGAGACTTCTCTGTATGAGGATCGGACCTGTAACCTGCGTCAGCATAACCAACTAAACCAGTTGATGCCCCTTTCCTGTAGAATAGACCTAAGTCTATGGACCCTTGGAGGTAGCGCAGAAGATGCTTAACTCCGGCCCAGTGCCGCTGTGTAGGTGCAGCACTATATCTGGCTAGTAAGTTTACTGCGAACGCTATGTCAGGGCGAGTGCAGTTAGCCAGGTAAAGGAGTGCACCGATAGCACTTAAATAAGGCACTTCGGGGCCTAGTACTTCCTCCCCCTCTTCCAGCGGCCGGAAAGGGTCTTTGTGTACATCCAATGATCTGACGACCATCGGAGTGCTGAGGGGGTGGCACTTATCCATCTGAAACTTTTTCAGTAAGTTCGATGTGTAAGTTGACTGGTGTAACAGGATCCCATCTTTAAGATGCTCTATCTGAAGGCCTAAACAGAATTTTGATTTTCCGAGGTCTTTCATCTCGAAGGTTTCTGTCAGGCTTTTAGAAATCTTTGTGATCTCTTCAGGAGATCCGATGAGGTTTAAGTCGTCTACATAGACGGCTATAATCACAAATCCTGTTGCCTTTGCTCTTATAAAGATGCAAGGACAGACTGGGTCGTTTTTAAATCCTTGCTGTGCAAGGAAGTCGCTTAGTCTGTTATACCACATCCTTCCAGATTGTTTTAGACCATATAATGATCTTTGCAGTTTCACTGAGTAGATGTCACGTTCTCTCTCTTTTAGTGCTGCAGGCAAAGAATAACCGTCAGGCAATCTCATATAGATGTCTCGGTCTAGGTTGCCATATAGGTATGCAGTAACCACGTCCATGAGTTGCATATCTAAACCCTCTTGTGCTGTTATGCCAATGAGGAATCGGAAGGTGATCGCGTCCATGACCGGGGAGTATGTGGCTTCAAAATCCACCCCAGGACGTTGGGTAAAACCCTGCGCTACAAGCCTTGCTTTGTAGCGTACGATCTCATTCTGTTCATTTCGTTTTCTAACAAATACCCATTTATAACCCACAGGTTTTACACCTTTTGGTGTCTGGACTATTGGTCCGAAGACCTTGCGTTTGGTGAGTGAATCCAACTCCACTCCTATTGCCGCTTTCCACTTTGGCCAATCATCTCTGCTTTGATATTCTGTCAGAGAGCGTGGTTCAATATCATCGTCGCAGTACGCGACGTTGATGGCAATATTACACGCAAATGTGTCATCTATTGTTGTGCTTTTTCTGTCCCAATACTCCCCAGTTCGTACATAGTGTATCGATACTTCATTTTCTCCCGGTTTTTCCTCTTCATGAGAGTTTGGGAGAGATGGGGTAGCAGGGCTTAAATTAGCATCCTGTGGTGGTATTTGTTTACCATTGCCAAGGGTCCTACTCTTTCGAGGGACTTGGTCCTTGGATCCCGGTGGTCGTCCTCTCTTTTTGAGAGGTCCAACCATTTCTGCTGCAGGCGGATTGCATCCATTTTGCGGTATGTCAATCCTAGCTGGAGTGTTAGCAGCAGGGACGTGTGATTTGACAATCTTCTGGTTGTCAGTAAATTTGTCCGGCAAGAGATGGACAGTGTTTTGGATGTGGAGAATCTTCAGGACCTCCTCCTCACACTGGCTTGTTGGCGGATCAAAGTGACATAAAGTTTTTGTATCCCAAGTGATATTTTCTGAAGCTTCGGGCTTCTTTGTCTGTGAGCCTAGTCTTGGGAACGATGTTTCATCGAATTCACAGTCTTCTAGACGTGCCTTAAAGACGTCCCCCGTAAGGGGTTCTAGGAATCTAATTATGGAGGGGGTGTCAAACCCAACATAAATGCCTAGGCGACGTTGTGGACCCATCTTTGTCCTTTGTGGTGGTGCTATGGGGACGTATACTGCACAACCAAATATTCTCAAATGTGAGACAATTGGTGGGGCTCCAAGTGCTAGTTGCATTGGAGAAGATGACTGACCTCCAGAGGGTCTTAATTTTATTAAAGATGCAGCATGCAAAATTGCATGACCCCACGCATTCACTGGCATCTGGGATTGAAGTAATAATGGACGAGCGATCCATTGCAGTCTCTTAATTAGAGATTTTGCTAACCCATTTTGGGTGTGAACATGCGCTACAGGATGTTCGACTTCAATTCCCTGAGCTTGGCAATAGTCTAGAAAGACTTGTGACGTAAACTCCCCCGCATTGTCCAGACGAAGTTTCTTTATCTGGTGATCGGGGAAGTGGGCCCGTAACTTTATTATCTGAGCTAAAAGCTTAGATAGTGCTAGGTTACGGGTGGACAGTAGGCACACATGTGACCACTTAGTTGATGCGTCTATCAGGACCATAAAGTACCTGAACGGACCACTTGATGGGTGAATCGGCCCACAAATGTCTCCGTGGATTCTTTCCAGAAAGCTGGGAGACTCCACATCCACTTTCAGTGGAGAGGGTCTCGTGATCAGTTTACCCTTGTAACAGGGTGGACATGGGAATTTGCCTTTTTGAAGAATCTTCAGGTTCTTCAGGTCAATGCCCCTGGAGTTCTTTATGATGCGGTACATCATAACCGGACCAGGGTGTCCCAGTCGACTGTGCCAGAGTTGGAATTCTGGTGTTTGGGGGCACTGCAGGTGCTCCACCATGGATGTTTCTGGAGTTTGTATACTTGTTTGGTAGAGTCCCGAGGGGAGTCCCTTGAAACGTTCCACAATGGTTTTTGAACCATTTGTAAGAGCCGTTACAAGCAAGTATTCCCTTTTATCTTCCTCGACCGTCTCTAAGTGATATCCGTTTAAACGGATGTCTTTAAAACTTAGGAGGTTTCGGATGGATTTTGGGGAGTATAACGCATTTTTAAGTGTTATTTGTGTGTTGCCGGGGAGCAATATAATTGCTTCCCCTGATCCTTCGATTATATTTGCTGGCCCTGAGATTGTTCTCAGTGGGCCAGAATAACTACTTACGCTCGTGAAATAGTCTATGTTTTGAAGGATCGAGTGCGTCGATGCACTGTCCACTAGGCAGATAAGTTCCATATCTAAAAAAATGGGGAAAGACATTCAAGCAATAAATATAGATAAAAGATTCACTTTCATAAATAAATGCTAAAAAGATATTGTTTGACATGGAAAATAGAACTAGGTACGATGCATAAAAATTTAAGATACATTGCTAATTGCATAAAAGTGGTCCAGATCTAGAGAGTATCATCTCCCATGAAATCTTCGGGAGTCCATGAGGTCTCTGCCAACGCTGCGCTCTCCATCAGGTTTGTCTCAGCTCGAGGCTTGAGGCTTGCCTGGTAGAGGTCCTGGAGGTGTTTTGCTATGCGGCAGATTCTGGACCAGTGGCCCGTCATCCCGCATTTTGAGCATTTGTCCTCCCAGTCTTTCTAGGGAGTGCCTCCTTTGTTGGGAATCCTCTTCTGCTTCTTGTCCACGAACTTCTGGTTCTGGGGGGGAGCTGGGTGAGTGGCCTTCGTCCGCTGCTTCTGTTCTTTCCATTTCTGGAATTTTGCCTTTTTGTCCGTCTTCTTCTTCTGGGAAGACTAGAAGTGGGCCTCTGCAGGAGGTGGCAATGGAGCGGAGCCGGGAGGGCGCAGGTTGTGGGTGGCAACCAACAGGTCTCTGTTCTGTTCAGCCATAAGCAGGCATGAAAGAAGGTCAGAGTACTTTGTGAACTTCCTCTCTCGATATTGTTGCATAAGGATCATGTCCTTTTCGTGGAAGGACGTAAACGTCTTTTCCAGCAACATCTTCTCCGTCACTGGTTCACCACACAACTTCAGGCGTGAGGTGATGCGGAAGAGAGCTGAGTTGTACTCCGCTACGGATTTGAAATCCTGTATGCGGAGGTGAGTCCACTCGTACTGTGCACGGGGGAGTATGACATCCCTCTGATGTCGGTACCTCTCCTCGAGTGCATCCCACAGCTCGTAAGGGTCCTCTACAGTGAGGTACTCGTCCTTTAAGGTCGAGTCTAAGTGTTTCCTGATATATATAATGGCTTTCGCCTTTAATATATCGGAAACTTCCTCTGTATGAGGTGCTTCCACTGAAGCCTCCTTGTTAGCTGGGGCAGTACTAGTTGTTGCCTTTTCAGTCTGTGTGAGACTGAAACCATGAGAGCGCAGATGGAACTTCAGGTCCAACTGCCAACTCAGGTAGTTTGACCCATCAGCCTTCAGGACTGAGAAGTCTACATTTGCGAGTCTGGCCATTTTATGATCTAGCATGTACAAAAAATAGCATGTATCATTAAGATTGAAATAAGACAGACATCCACGCATGTAATGTAGTCATTTTCATGGCATGAATTTTAATTACTGTGTTTTTAACATACATGCTTTTTTCAGGTAATGTGAATAATTAATTACTAAAAAAAATTAACAATCACGCATGCTGTTTAAGGGTTTTCATTGTGACATTAAAACATGGTATTAAAGCTAATTAATCAACCACGCAGTTTAATGCAAAAACAATGAAAACAGAAATAATGACCTTAGGCTATGGGGATCAGCCAGCCGACACCGAAAAATAAATAAAAAGTCCAGTCCGAAGTTACATCAAAAATAAAATGCATGAATATAAATTACAACTCGGGAACTTCAGAGAGAAACCCCTATCTCCATTGAGCGAAACGCCTTCAGCTTCTTTTTGGTGTCCTTCGGTCTTCTTTTTACATTTTCATCCTCACATACAAAGTTTCTCTCAAAAAGAAAAAGAATGCGGGAATTTAAAACGGTGTCGGAAACCTGGCTGATCCCTAAAAACATAGCCTAATATTTGCACATCCACGCAGATAATATTTTTGCAACATACAACCACGCAGATAATCTAAAAGACACAGGCAATTAAAGTAATTAAAATTGTGTGTCGTGCAAAAAACATTTTTTTTTTGAAAAACTTTTTGCCTTTTTGATCCATAATATAATGTTTTATTTTACCGCTTTCAACCCTTTTTTTTTAAAAAAATTTCTTTTAACTATTTTGGGCTTTTTAGGGCCTAAAAATAAATAAAATAATTTCTGTGGATGGGCTAATTTTCTGGCCTTTTGGGCCATGAAAACAACCCATTAGGGTTAAAAAATTGGGCCTCCCCCGAAAAATAGCCCGTTAGGGTTAGGGTTTCTGGAAACCCTAGGGGGGGCCCGCGGCGTGTCGCCGCGACGGCTGGCCGCGTAGGGCGCGGTCGTCGTGGCGGCGACAGGCCGCGGCTGCGGGCCGCGGCCGCCGCGACGGCGGGCCGCGGCTGCGGGCCGCGGCCGCCGCGGCTTCAGGCCGCGGCAACTGGCCGCGGCCTGAGGCCGCGGCGCAGGGTCGCGGCTTCAGGCCGCGGCAGTTGGCCGCGGCTTCAGGCCGCGGCCTGAGGCCGCGGCCGCCGCGGCCTGAGGCCGCGGCGTTTGTTTCCTCCGGCGGCGCGAAGGGCGCGCCGCCGTTTTGCCCTACGGGCGTACGGAAATTTGGATCGAAGGCGGGGGGTAAAAATCGGGTTTTTCAACAGTTTTGATCGCTAAAAAACAAGTTTTTATTGTTTTAAACATGCAGATCTTATTAAAAATGTTGAATTTAACCGAGTTTGTGGACTTTTTGATCCTAAAACATGCAGATCTAATGAGAAAAGCAAGTTTAGATCTAAAAGTTTGGATTTTTACCTACTAGATTCGACGAGGAATCTAGGCGACGGTTGGTGAAGGATGCCCTTTTCGCTCCCCGTTGAGAAGATTACGATCTTCTTTTTCTGAGCGATTTGTGGATCTCCTTTCCCGCGAGCCGCCGTCTCCTCCAACGAGCGTGATCGTGCTGATAACGTGTTGTGAAGGGAATTTAGGGAGAAATAGGTGTAAGGGGTGAAGAGCCCCCTACCCGTGTATTTATATCTTTCAATAGTGGGTTGGATACCCAATTGGCCCAATGGGCCTATTCATAACAAAAGAAAGATATTTCTCTATCTCGTTATTGGAGCCACAAAATACTTGGGAAAACCAAGGCAAAAATCCCATTTTCCACTATCATATTCCTTTAGATGCGATGCCTCAAGCTAGGCTTGGGGGGTGAATTCACTTGACCATATGAGTGAGTGCGACATTAGACTGGAGAGGTGCACGAATGTGGAAGTTTGATAATACTGAGACTTAGCGAATTACTTTAGCTATGGAGATTTCTCATGAATTGATATAAATATGTGAATGCCATGATTTATTCCATTCTCCATTGCATGTTTGGTGTGATTCTTATATGCTTCTGTTATAACTCTTGATTGAAAAGTGCATCGCCAATATTTGTATATTAGATTCTATGAAATGTGTGATGAGGATATGAATTGATTGTATGAATTTAGATAGTCCCTTTTGTTGTTCTTAAAAGCTTACAAGTGCCGTGTTTAAGTAAGATATGAAATCTTTATGGCATGTGATTTGTATTTTCTGAGTTATCGTGATGTATAGCTTATGGCTTGAGAACTAAGAGAATAATCTAGCGACCCCTTCCATCTCGTGTTCTCTCTTTTTCATTTCATTTCCTTTGTTTTCATCTCCCGAGTTCGTCTCTCTACTTATCTTCCTCGAGGACGAGTCAGAGTAAGCTTAGGGGATTTTGATCGGTCCATATTTTACACATTTTTTCTGCATGTTTTCACCCCATTTCGATTGCTCATATTACGATTTTCACGAGTATTCGACGATATCGCGTTACTTTTCACTATTTCTTGTTTTGTCGGATTTCAGGAAATATAGAGCAATCGGGAGCAAAAATGAGCTTAAAGGACTTGCACATGTACTGGAGCGTCGCTTATGGCCCTATCAAGAAGCTAACTGTGTTGGATGATGAGTGGAAGAAGAAGGAAATCGATAGAATCGATGAAGATGCGAGGAGAAGAAGAGTTGACTCCAGAAACAGGCCACTCGGCCGAGTAACACAGCCCACTCGGCCGAGTGAAGAAGCGTATTTGGCCAAGTACAACTGATACGAAGAGATCTTGTGCCACAATGTACTTGACCGAGTGGTTACATCCACTCGGCCGAGTAAAGATCGACTCTCACCCGAGTGAGTCAGGACTTCTGAAAGAAATCAAAGCTAACTCTCTGAAATTCTGGGGAGAACATTAGAAGACCCTACTCAGCCGAGTAGAGAAGTCCACTCGTCCAAGTGAAGAATCCCACTCGGCCGAGTGATGCCGATGACACAAGCGCCCATATTTTCAGACATCCTTCCACTATTTTGAAATCTGCTATCATTCCATTGGTCAAATTATTTTTATCATATTTTTTAGGGATAGAAGACTTCACGGTTCCAACGCCGCCAAGGACACGTCAATCGGAGGTCGGATGAAATCTGGAGAATTTCTGCAAGTTGATGCTGCAGTGCTAGAATTCGCGTATCAGTGTCACTCGGCCGAGTGACACTTTCACTCGGCCGAGTGAGCTTTCCACTCGGCCGAGTGACCAGTTTTTGACAGTTTTTGACAGAGTACTGTTTTCTGGAGTTTCTGCAGGAATTCTCACTCGGTCGAGTAAGCTTTCCACTCGGCGGAGTCGCTGCCAGCCCTGAACTTAAATTACACGCGGATCTGATTTTGGGCGCGGGTTTCGGAGGGTTTTAGGGGTTATTTGCTAGGGTTTTGGGGGGGGGGCTATTTAAGAGATTTGTAGCCTTCATTAGAGGGGAGTTCCCAATATGTTTTCTTAGAGACTTTTTTAGAGGTTAGGCCATGCCTTAGGCCCCCTCTTGGATCTAAAAAGCTTGTATTTGGATTGAAGTTCTTCATCAAAGCTAAGTATTTTGTTCTTATTATTTGAATCTTTGATTTGCTATCTTTTCATATGCAAGCAATGTCTCATATTGATTTCTATATCGTTGTTGCTATGCTTGGTTGATTGTTGTTCTAGGGCATGGGGATGAACCCTATGAATCTAATTTCAAATTTGTGATGAATGAATTTCTAAGTTGCTAGAATTGTCAGGAGGTTAGGTTGTGATTGATTTATCACGGATTGCTAGGAATTTCCATCGATTTGGGGTTTGCAAGAGATTAGATTCATATCGATGGGAAGGCCTAGATATTCGAATTAGGTTTATAATCGAAATTCTCTAGACTTGGTTTGCAAGAGATTGGACCAAAGCTAGGATTTTTATTGTAAATCTATACCCATATTCGTTTGCAAGAGATTGGACGAATACGAACTATCACAACCTAGATCGTAACTCGAGTTTGCACGAGAGTGGGCTCGAGGAGAGATTGGACGATGATGTCGATCTTCATGCTAGTGGCTTAGGTTAGGGTTTGCACGAGAGTGTGCTCTAATCTAGGTTTGCTATAGACCGGTAATAGCGCGAGAGCGTGAGCTTGGTTCTACATTAAGTTGCGCCTAGTTCACCTCAACACAAGTCTAGTAATATTGAGATTCACTATTTACAATGATGTATGACGATCCGTAGTGGGAATTCCCTAGCCCTAGACACTTTTATTATATTGTATTTGAATCGATATTTGACCAACATCTCTATCACCGACACCGACATCCATCACCATTGTCATTGCATCATACCATACCCATCTCCACCAATAAAACATTCGTAGTCGACACAACCTAGGATAGATTGGAGCCAACGCCACCTCCTCGTGTTCGATACCCGCTCGCCACTTTACCGTGCGCTTGCGGTAAAACTACAATCGTTTTTCGGGTGTATATCCGGGGCCGATCAGCTTCTTCGGAGAGATGGGTAGGCCGCCATGCGGGATGAGAGCCATGTGGTGGGGTAGGCAGGTTGCCACGAAGAGCGGACCTTCTTAGCGAGGTGGGATCTTCGTGGAAAGGTGGGCAAGCTAGGCACTCCGGGCATGCGAGCTATTCTGATGTTTAGCAGTCTGCTCTTTGGCTTAGGTAAACGTGTCCACTTTGATGATGATCGTTGAGGGGCCGATCAGGTGGGCTCTGAGTAGATGTGCCTTGAGCAGGTGGGCCATTATTGACTAGGCCTGCATTTAGGGCGTAACAATTGCCACCGTCATTCGAGTTGGGAGCGAAGGGTTCGGACCAGCTCGGATGACGCACTTCTTCTTCTTCTTCGATATTGCCTTTGTGTCCGCCCCCGACACATGGGACAGGCGGCGATTTGCGAAGCATGGCACGGCCTTGGCATGTTAAAGCCTGCCAAAGGTACAGCTTGCGAGCTTGCCCCAGGATTTAGTGGAGACCTGTCGAGGGCTGAAGCTGGCGAGCTTGCCCCGAAATTTCGCGGTGACCTGTCGAGGGCTGAAGCTGGGGAGCTTGCCCCGAAATTTGGTGAAGACTTGTTGAGGGCCGAAGCTGGAGAGCTTGCCCGGGATTTAGTGGAGACCTGTCGAGGGCTGAAGCCGACGAGCTTGACTTGGGATTTAGTGGAGACCTGTCGATGGCCGAAGCTGGCGAGCTTACCCTTGGATTTAGCGGAGACCTGCCGAGGGCTGAAGTTGGCAAGCTTGCCCCAGGATTTAGCGGAGACCTGTCGATGGCTGAAGCTGGTGAGCTTGCCCCGGAATTTAGCGGAGACTTGCCGAGGGTTGAAGCTAGCGAGCTTGCCCCGGAATTTAGCGGAGACCTGTCGAGGGCTGAAGCTGGCGAGCTGCCCCGGAATTCAGTGGAGGGTGCGAGACGGCGCAAAGCTCGCTCGCCCCTGGCTTTCCTGTAGTTTTGTGGAGGAGGGTATGAGGCAACGCGGAGCTTGCCAGTCCCTAGCTCCCCGATAGTTTGCGGAGGAGGGTACGAGGCAGCGCGGAGCTTGCCAGTCCCTAGCTCCCCGATAGTTTGCGGAGGAGGGGGGTACGAGGCATCACGGAGCTTGCCAGTCCCTAGCTCCCCGATAGTTTGCGGAGGAGGGTGCGAGACAGCACGGAGCTTGCCAGTCCTTATCTCCCCGATTGTTTGCGGAGGAGGGTACGAGGCAGCGCGGAGCTTGCCAGTCCCCAGCTCCCCGATAGTCCCCGATAGCTCCCCGATAGTTTTGTGGAGGAGGGTACGAAGCGCACGGGCTTGCCCTGGATTTTGAGGTCGCTTCCCGCCTCTAGGGGAGCTGAAATAGAGACGACATAAGTTTGAGAGTGATCATAACAAATGAAAATGTTATTCAAAAAATTCACAAGGCACAAGTGCTTATTGTTTCATGGATGGGTTAGATCGCCGCCTTTCATGGTTGCCAAGATAGAGATTACCCTTCAGGCAGCGTTTGTCGACTGACAGAGACTCGCAGAACTTGATTCGAGAAGATCGCTCACGCTGATGAGGTCGGGCTCAATTGCTCGCAGAACTTACTTCGAGAAGTTCTCATGTTGATGAGGCCGGGCCCAACTCTCTCCCAGAGCTCATTGGTTTACAAGTGCAATGCTCAAGTCGGAAGGCGGCACTGTGATTTGCCCCTGGCGGTGACGGTTTCTTCAGGTTTGCCTTGTAGTGAGGAGGTGTAAGGTGGGAAATGAAGCGAAGCAGAAGAGGACACGGGCCAAGAATGCCCTGGAGGATTATATGTACGACATCGATGATGGTATTGAGTATGGTGGGCTCGGATACCAACGGACCTGACGGTTTCTTCGGGCTTGTCTGGAGGAAGTGCTTGCCCGAGTAACGTCGAGTTCGATTGGATTAATGGCCCATTGGTTATCCTAGAGCCGGCCTTGAGGAACTTGCTCATCGAGCTGACGCGGGGTTCAATTGGGTCGGTGACCCGCAGAACTTGCTTTGAGGAGACCACCTGTGCAGATGGCGCCGGGCACAGGTGGTTCAGCGGATCAATGGTTGGAGTCCGAAGGAATGTGCCAACTTTAGCATTGAAGAGTATCCAATGCTATGTGGCCTGCCCGAGCTCTTTGAGCCGGCGGATCGTTGACGACTACTTTCCCATGCCCTCCTGCCGGGACTCGTTGATGGAGCCCTTCGAGCATCGGCATCCTGAGCTTAGGTGGGCGTCCCCCTAAAAAGGGACCACCCTGGATGACTGTAACGGCCGGTACTCACTATTCGTTATACGGCTGTGCGTATAGCAATTTTGGGTACCTGATTGGTTCGTTGCTGTGTAAGAGAGTCGTGTCGTTGAGTCGATAGGGCCGTAGCACCTTGGTTGCATCCTTAGCAAGCCAACCCCGACGTGTGCCCAACTTGAAATTACTGTCGCCTTTGGACCCCGTATCCTTTATACGCTTTACGTGCACGTAGTCTTGTTCGTGCACGTATTTATTTTAGACTTTGTCTGTATCCGAATCCTATAGTGTGATATGCCGTTGTGACCCTCTCGAAGAATATTAAATTGTGGAATTAATTTGGAACGTCATTTCACGGGTCGTTCTCCCACGATTTGACTTTGTTTGATGAGACGTCGCGATTTTCACTTTTGACGTGAGGCCTTTTTATTTTTAATTTTGTTTCTCGTCGTCGAAATTGTGATCCGTCTTCTTAGTTGCGTTTCTCTCGTCCGTGCGGTCACCCCAGTATTTATCTTACGATTTTAGGGCTCCGTTTGACCCACTTTCACTTTTCTTCCCAGTTTATTATTGATTTAACCCTAAGTTCCTCTTGGCATCTTTTTCCCCTAATAAATTATAATAAAATACATCCAAAAATCATGTTGACTTAGTTTTTCCCCCCACTTGGCCTTACCCAACGCATGAGAGAGAGGGGGGGTGGGATCTTTTGGTTTTCTATAATAATAACATTAAAATCAATTGAATAAAACTCTAATACCCTAACTTAGTTATCACGTGAGCCTATCCCTAAATAATTTAGCCCCTAGGGTTACATTTTTGCACAGCAGCCACGAAAACGAGCCGCCCTCTTCTTTTTCGCAACAGCACACAAACGGCCGCCGCGCCCTTCGACTTAACCCATCGCCGATGACTTAACCGACCTCCGACCAACGCCCCGACGTCCCTCCGACCCCGACGCCACCGTGGGCCGCGCTGAACGCCGTAGCATCACCGGAATCTTCCCTAATCTCCGCTGTTTCGCGCAGTATTCACAGAAGCAGCAGCAGCGACGATCGACGCCGCCTCCGCCGCCTCCGCGGCTTCTCCCCTCCGCCGTCGACCCCCTGGACACCCCCGCTGCCATTAACATCAACCCTCAGGCCGTACACATCTGAAACAGCGAGTGTTCTCGTTGTTTTGCGTGTATTTCAACGTATCGACGCATCGCTGAGTTCTCGCCGTACCCCCCTCGCTGTTGGAGTATTCCGACAGTCCCCTACATCTCCTAGGGGTGTTTTCCGACGTCACAAACATCCCCTACGACGCTCAACGTCGTATACTTTGTGTACGTCGAACTGTTCGTCTCGGTTCGTTGTTACGACTTCCTGGGAGCCGTAAAAACGTCTACCGACCTCCTACTCGCTGATTGGAATCTTGTTCGCTGATCTAGCCGTTGTCGGAGAATTGACGAGTGAGGAATCTAATATTGGAATCTGGACGTGGAGCGTTTTCTATTATTCCAATTCCTGGCGTCGCTACCCGACGCCAGTGTAGCTCTCGCATCGTGTGAGGGTAAATTTCTGAACACTTAGGACCCCCAACCCATCCATGTTAAACAAAATAAAAATCAGTAATTTTATTGTCTGGTAATTCACTAATAAAGATAATTTAATTTGGGACTGTAGGCTGGTGGATCTGAGCACATAGGTAGACTGGAATGTTTGGACCGTGTATTCAGAACGGTTGATTGCAGGCAAGTGAAACTTGCCAGTTCTTTGTTTAGGCCATGCTTTAGGCCATTTCTTGTTTTAGGCGTAAAAGAGACTAGGCGACGAAATGATACTCGCCTAGACGCAATTTTAAGATCTAGCTTGACAACGAAGCTAGATCTGTCACCCTGCCATGTCATTCATGCATTTCTGCCTTACGCTCTTAAATTATAACTTGCCATGACATGTCATCCATGCTTGAATGTTGCAGTCGTAGCACACGCTGTGTACTTTCTTGTCAAGGCTAGGCACCTGCATTGCAGGCACAACCCTATGCCAAATACACTTCCTGGCTCGTGATCCAGAAGCGGGCTACATGTGTTGGTCAAAAGCCAATGCCCGACTTGTTGAGGCTAGGCACCTGCATTGCAGGCACAACCCTATGCTAAATACACTTACTGGCTCATGATCCAGAAGCGGGCTACATGTGTTGGTCAAAAGCCAATGCCCGACTTGTTGAGGTTGCAGGCACAACCCTATGCCAAATGTATTTCCTGGCTCGTGATCCAGAAGCGGGCTACATGTGTTGGTCAAAAGCCAGTGCCCAATTACATGTGGAGGGTTAGGGTTAAGCGACCACTCAGCGTAGAAGTGTGCCCGTACAGCTACTTCAGCTGTAAGGCGTAAACTCTGAGCACGACATGTTTACTTGACTTGTGAAATCTGTGTGAATGTTTCAGTAGCTTTGCTACCCATGCCATGTTATACTTGATGCCATGTCATACTTATTGCATTATCTTACTTGTAGCATCCATGCATTAAACTGCCATGACATCGTACATGTTAGAACTGTTAGGTTGCTTCCTTCTTTTAGTTTCCTTGCACAAGTCTCTTGTAGACTTGCTGACATGCGCCCTCGTCTCTTTGGGTGTCGCATGTTAGTTGCTGAGCCAGTGCCCGTTGCTGAGGACGAGATGTTTGCTGACTTGGAGCCTAGGTCCACTGTTGACGTGGAGTTCGAGGACACCGGTGATCAGTCGTAGAGACATCTTTCTGTTGCTTTCAGCTTAGTTCTTGTTAGGTTGTCGGTGCGTAGCACCTTTTCTCTTTTCTGTATGTTTGTTTATTTCTGTTGACCATGCTGGGGCCTTTTAGACTTTTCTTTTAGCCTGGTGGCTTTTCTGTGATGTTGAGATTTTATTTGTGGACATTCTGAGATTGCAATAATATATCTGTCTCTTTTCTTTTATTATTATCTTTGTTCTGTGTCGCATTTGCAAGGACCTATACTTGGTTAATCCAGACGCTTTACAGACTGGAGCCTCGCAGCTCCAAGTCTGAGCGGACTTCTCACGCATCGCTTCCATTTTAGGGAAGCGGGTCGTGACAACGACGTTGAGTCGCATGATCGCCGCGGGCCGGGTAGGGGTGTACCGTTCGACGATCTGGAGCTGGTGGGGTCGCCTCGCCTCCTGGGGTACTTCGTCGTTGCGAAGCCCTGGTCCCCTTTCGACGAACTCTCGGAGATGGCCGTCCTGGATCAGGCGTTCAATGGCTCTCTTCAAAGAGTAGCACTTGTCGGTATCATGACCATAATCACGGTGATACCGACAATACCTCCTTTGATCTCCCCTAGGAGGGCCCGTTCCTCTCGGCTACGAAAGATTCGGGAGAAGCCCGGCCCTAGTTGCAGCAGCCAGTACTTCGAGCATGGGAGCATTAAGCGGGGTATACTGGGACTGTGTCGTCCCTTCCACTCTGTAGACCGCCGGTGCAGGGTTCTTTGGAGGAGCGAACCCTTACACGTGGCCAGGGCGATCCTGTGGACGATGGCTTCCCTGGTTGCGCCTGTGATCGCATCATTGGTGGCAGTTTCTAGGGCGATCCTCTTGCGTGGGCCGGGCATCGGACCGGCGCTCAGCGCGAGCTGCCCCAGCTACCCCCAGATCTTCTTTGCTCAGCATGTAGCTCTCCGCCCTGATGACAAGTGTATCCAAGTTGGTGGGCGGGTCTCGGAGGAGCGATTGGCGGAGCTCGATGTTGGTGAGCACTCTCTTGAAGGCCGCCATGAGGTCATCCCTGCAACGCGCCGTCGCGAGCCTCTCCTCCTGGAAACGATGCAAGAAGTTGCGGATCGTCTCCCCTCTCTCTGGACCACCGAGAATATAGAGTCGACGGGCTTCTTCTTCCTTTGGCCTGCCCTGAACTGCTGGCAGAACTCGATGGACAGGTCGTCGAAGTACTCAACCAAACGAACGTGGAGGTCGTAGTACCACTCCAGTGCCGCCCCCTCCAAGGACATGTAGAAGGCTCGTCACAAGAGGGGGTCGTCGATGCCCTGGATCTCCATTGCCTCCTGACACCGCTGGATGTGGTCATGGAGGTTGCCTCCGCCGTTGTACAGTCCAAGCTAAGGAAGCTTGAACCTCCGGGGAATAGGAGCCGAAGTCACCCGCCGAGCTAGCGGGTTGCGTGCCTCTGGGCAGACCGGGCGCATGGGGGATCGTCAAGGGCGAACGTGCAATCTTGGATGGTCGGGTCAATTGCTGCGACCACCTTACCAGATTCCGAGCTACTGGATGAACCATCCTGGAGCTCGGCGGCCTTCCTTCGGAGCCGCAGAGGTGTTCTACTCCGAACACGGGCCAGTCGTTGGTGGACAACCCGCCCCGAGGATTGGCGGGCTGATTGGCGAGGGCTCCTCCTGAGCGGTGTGGTGTGGGAGCCTTCCGAACGGTGAGAGGTTCGCCGGGGGTGAACCTGGCGGGCTTCACCGACGTTGGTTCAGGAGTGGCACCACTGGGGCTCTGTGGCCTTCCTCCCGCTGGCTCTCTTCCCGGAGCCTTCCGCGCGCGGCGTTGATGTAGCGGAGTTGTCGGTGCACGATCTCTTCGTCCACACGCATCTGCCAGGTGGCCTCTGCCCCT
>CM061142.1:90267646-90492382 GCA_030789695.1 Scilla litardierei
GTCGCACCACTTGCCACCGTGGGCCCCCCAAGTTCTCCAGAGGTATTGTGGGTCCCCTATTGGTCTCTAGGACTACTGTGGGCCCCACCTAGGTGCTTTCTCTTCGAGGATTTACCGTGTACGACGTTGCGATACGTCATAGCCCGTCGTCGCACGTGCTAGCTTTGGAATCTGGATTCGTTGCTCCGGTTGCTGCTCTGAACTTTCCAGCGAGGAATCTATTTTGGAATCAGGACTTGGAGCGCGTTCTTTTATTCCAACCCCTGGCGTCGCTACCCGACGCCAGTGTAGCTTTTGCGTCGTGTTGAGGTAACGCTTTGCACCCCTAGGACCCCCAACCTATTGCATGTTAATCAAGACTAAAATCAATGTTTTAAAGTATTTTAAATGTTTTAGAATCCACTAATCAAGATTAATAAAACGGATGTAGGCCGGTGGACTTGTGCACGTAGGATAATTGTGACTTTGGACTCGTTGGATGGTGTTTCTCTGACGTGACACTTGCAGGCAAGTGAAACTTACCAACTCTTGTGTAGGGCCATGTTTTTAGGCTACTTCCTTGTTTTTAGCATAAAAGAGACTAGACAGTGAAATGATAGCTGTCTAGACGCAACTTTAGGGTCTAGCTTAACAACGAAGCTAGATCCGTCACCCTGTCATATCATGCATGCATTACTATCTGTCACGTTTAAATTCCTTATATGTACGTACTTTTAACTGCCATGCATTGCAGTCTACATGTCATCCAAGTTGGTTGTTGCATTCGTAGCACACGCTACAATACTTGTACTTCCTTGTCCAGCTAGGTGCACCCCTATGCCATCATGGTAAAACACTTCCTGGCTCGTGATCCAGAAGCGGGCCTCATGTGTTGGTCAAAAGCCAATGCCCGATACACGTGGAGGGGTAGGGATAAGCGATCACTTGAGCTTAGGAGTTGGCCCGCGTAGCCACTCTAGCCAAAAGGCGTAATCTCTGTGCACGAGGTGCTTACTTGACTTGTACTTGTCTTTGTGAATGATTCATGTAAAACTTGTCATCCATGCCATGTTTAAATGCCATGCTCGTACCTTACTTTACTTTACTTTACTTGTTGCACTCTTACTTTAACTGCCATGTCATTGCATCATGCTAGAACTGCTAGGTTGCTTTACTTTTACCTACTTTCAGTTTCCTTGCACAAGTCTCTTGTAGACTTGCTGACATGTGCCCCTTGCTCTTTTAGGTGTCACATGGTAGACCCTGAGCCAGAGACCGTTTCTGAGGACGAGGTGTTTGCTGACGCTGAGCCAGAGCCTACTTTTGACGAGGAGTTGGTGGACACCGGAGACCAGTCTTAGAGACTGTTTGAGTTGCTTTTGCTTAGGTTGCTGTTAGTTGTCGGTGCTTAGCACCATTACTTTGCTTTTGTACTTTGTACTTTTGTTGGCCATGCTGGGGCCTCTTTTTAGACTCTTTTCTTTTAGCCTGGTGGCTTTTTTGCGATGTTGAAATTTATTATTATGGATATTCTGAGATTTATCTTTTGTCTCATTTCTTTATTATTATCTTTGTTTCGTTTCGCGTTGCAAGGACCTGCAGTTAAAGTTAATTGACGATTATCGGACTTGCAGCTTTGTAGCTTCAAGGCTGAGCGGACCTTCTCACGCTTCGCCTCCACATTTTTGGGAAGCGGGGCGTGACACCACCTGACGAGGTCACAATCGCCAGGTGCAGTATGGTCCGTAGGTGTTGGTTCCGGGCTCTATTCGCAAGCGGACTGTGTCAAATTATAGTATATAAGATTGTCGAATCCCACAGGGACAGTGACCGTGTATTGGGGTCTCAGATTATTTTTAGATCTCAGAATGAGATAGCAGTTGATTTAAGAAGATTTGTTGTGGTAATGTTGTTGGTTTGATAATAAGAGAAGCTAGGGCCTTAGGGATCACCGCTAAGACCGTCGGAGGTTGATGTTAGAATGGGATTCTTACGTTGCTTTTGGTTTATAGGGGTTGATCTCTCGGCTCGTACCACTCTCGTGGGTTAGAACTTCGAGGTACTTCAGTGGCTCTCATTGACGCAATGGCGGTAGCCGTCAAGGTAGTGATATAGTTTGTCGGTGGATCCCCTCAAGGCGCGAGCCGGGCATGGCCACGAGTCTTGATTGGATCCACTAACTACCTATTTAAATCCCAAAGATACTCCTTAAGCTCCTCAATTCCACCGACCATGGGCATGATCTCAGTACGAGTTCTCCTAGGGATTTGACTGGATCAACCGAAATAATCCCCTTTATTCCCAACACAACCTAAGATTCCAGATCTACATCTCTTTCCTAGAGTCTTAGGGCTAACCATCAGCCCTAGGGAAAACTACTCACACATGTCGATTACAACACACAAAAAGACACAATTTCTATCGCAGAAAACATCATAGAAATAAAATCAAGTGAAGGATTAAGATCTTCATACCGCGAATGAGAAAGAGCAATATCCAATAGAGATCAAAGAATTGTCACGCCGATTCCAAGACAAAATGAGATAATAAACATATGATCTTTCACTCAAACAACTCAATTACCAAAAACCTAGATCTAGATCTACAATCATCTTCGATCTCCTCCTCCTCAGCTCAGTTCAAAAACTACGACCCCCTTTAATAGTAAGCGCCCGTCCCCTTAGTCTAAAATTTACTTCAATGCATCAGTGTGGGGCCCCACGAAAATATTCTGAAATTAGTCTGTATGTCGTCGACCGAGTCCGTGACTCGGTCGAGCAGAAGCTTGCTCGATCGAGCACTGCTCTTGGCTTGGGCAAAGGGTCCGTGCTGCTTGGTCGAGCAGCCTACCTACTCGGTTGAGCTGTCCGTAGATCGGAGTCTCCTTTCAAAATGTAGCTCTGCCTACTCGGCTCGAGTAGGCCTTGCTTGGTAGAATTGTCCGCTGACTCGGTCGAGTAGGTCCTGCTCGGTCGAGCAGGATATTGGTGAGATGTAGCTCGAAAATGGGTCGATTCGGACCGAGTGGCCATTCTACTCGGTCGAGTAAGATATGCACTCTGCTGGGCTTGTGTGTTAGCTCGACTGAGCAGCTTGTGCTCCTCGGTTGAGTCGCCTGGGAAACTGCCCTAATGATTCTTTTCTCTTGCCAGATTCTCCTTTACTCCTCCCATAAGCTCATGAACCTCGGCGAACTCCTGTAGAGCCTCACCAATGGGCTCACGTGCATGCTGGATGTGTTCATATCCAAAAGTGGTCCCAAATCGCTCCAAAATCCCTGAAAATCCACAAAACTATATGAAACTCGAATATGGCGTTAGAATTACAGTATCGTAAGAAAATACGAGATTTAGATGCAGATAGGACATGAAATGCAATGGAATGATGCTATGAAAAGATAGAAAATATGGACACATCAATGCCAGAGCATCAGCATCGTCGTATTTGAGGAGTTCATGCTACTGGAGAGGAGCAAGAAAAGAAATCAAAGAAGAAAGAAAGAGGAGGAAGGAAAGAAAGGAGATGCCCATGGTTGATTCCAGGTCGCTCGACCGAGCGGCTACCCTGCTCGGTCGAGCTAATGCCGCAAAAGAGAGGAGCAAAGAGAGGGCCAAGAAGATCTTCCAAGCGGCGGGTCGCTCGACCGAGCAACCTACCTCGCTCGACCGAGTGGCCCTCTGCAGATGACCCCCAGATTTGACTTGGAAATCTCTGTCAAATTAGCTTGGCTGCGCGGCTACCCCGCTCGACCAAGTGGCCTCCTTCTACCCAGACTCGAAGAGGAAGCATCCAAGAGGCGCTCGACCGAGCGACCAAGGCCGCTCGACTGAGCGGAGTAGAAAGCATAGAATTCTGAACAGTCCTGCACTCTTTGAATATCTGCTATCACCCAGGATTTTAAAATATTTTTCTCATATTTTTTCCAGATAGTAGACTTCTCGAAGATTCCAACTCTGCCAAGAACGGGCCAAACAGAGGTCAGATGAGTCCTAGGAAATTTTTGCAAATTGGCAAATCTGTGCTGGAAACTGTGCTCGTACAGGCTGGAAATTGTGATCGACCGAGCGCATGTGCACAGCTTGACCGAGTTGAGCGGGCAGCAAGCACGTGCCCAGGTCGACTTAGGGTTGTTTTGAGGATTTTCTTGGGGATATATATATATGTATTGGGCAGCCATCAAAGGGGCATCTCATCTTCTGTTAGGGGAGCTCTTTCTTAGGGTTTGGTGACTATTTTCGGAAGTTAGGCTACACCATCGGCCCCCTCCTTGATGATTTTTGTATCGGATCTATTGCCAAGATACGTGCTTTCTTATTGAATCCTTTTATTTGTTGTTCTTATTTGCTTTTGATGTTGAACTCTCTTGTTTACACTTCTTTTGCCATGATTGAGTAGTTCTATTGCTAGGATTAGGGATGAACCGTATGATTCTATGGATTGGATGTTAGGTTAACCTTAGTTGAATGAATCTAGGGTTGCTCTATGGTAGTTTGAACAAGAATTTTGGGCGATTAGCCCTAGAATTGGAGGATTCCAAAAGTAGCTCCATGTTATAGGGAAGATCCCCACGAATCTGATTAGGGATTAACGTCATCTTCTAGGGCTCGTGATCATGAGAGTGACTCGTGCACTAGGGATGATTTCTAATCCCCGATCCGCTATCAGTGACTACGAGAGTAGCTCGACTTTTAGAACCAACCGTAGTGTAGTATCCCAATCCGTAGTTATGAGACTGGATGATGATCTATGGTACGAGAACCAGTGTCGAGCGTAATGCCCGTATCCATGTGTAAGGCTCATAGCGAAAGCGGCCAAGCATAGGGATACTTTAGACGAGTAGGAAGACAAAAGTCAAGTACTCGTTTCCATCTTCGGATGTAACACTCTAACCCTCAGTTATAGTTCGACGAAAGGGTCCTTAACCTTAGATCTAAGCCCGAAAGTCCTAGCGGGAAATCTTGACACCATAGCGATCTTTCTCTCAATTGTTTTCTTTGTTTTAGTTGTTTTATTTTTGTGTAGAGTTGTTGGTTGTGCTTTGTTGATCGTGACACCCTCGCATTTCACCTTTGTCACCATTACGACCTCCTTCGTAATTCACATCCACAATAAATTCGAAGCCTAATCAACCTAAGAATCGATAGGTAGTATAAGCAATGCCTCCCTGTGGATTCTGTTGGATCCTGCCAAAACAGAGTTAGGATCGATAAATAAAGTTGAGACTTACGCTAGCGTATGCGGCACGTTAGTCTCGGAACTTTGCCTTCGGATTCGCCACGACGGATCGAGTCTTCTCACGAACGGAGTAAGGCTACTAAATCCACAATCTAAATCTCTACTTTAGATTAAGAACTTGGATAGAGGGAGAGGAAGTATTTCGGCAGAGCTTCGCTAGAATGAAGATGCATGCATGAATGCCATGCAAAAAAGTGTAAGAAATGGCTTACCCTTGGGTCTTATTTATAGCCCCCAAGGTAGTTATTTTAGGGTAAATTGTTCCTTTGGAACAATTTAATTAAGGTGTATCATGATACATGGCACATTATAAGCTTAAGTTGTACCATATGCATGGTACAACATAAGCTTAAGATATTCCCCCTTTATTAGCCATATGTCGCATGCACTTATGCATATATAATGCGACTTTCCTACTCATCCAGAGATCCTCTCTGCAAGGGAACAGATTCCCTTTGCACACGACTTCGTGTACGCGACGTTCGAGGTCTGTATTCCCTCGTACATCCCCCACAAGGGTGTACAAACGTCTTCCATATCCAACATCTCCCACTCACACTTGAGGGGATTGTAAGAGAACGTCTTTTTCTTAGTTCTTTCATCTATCATACCGAGAAATAGACCGTGCGACCGTCATGCGCGTAGAGTCTGTTGTTGTGCACTTGTTAGAGATACACAACGACCTCGAAGGTGCAAAGTTGAGTAGTTCAACGCATGCTTTACCCTAGATTATTTCTTCACATTTCTTATACTTTATATTCAACAATTGAATCCCATCTGGATTACAATTGGCTGGCCAGCTTTGAATCATTAAAGTCCAAATGCGAATATGAAATCAATCTTCCTCTTCTTGCGAACCTTCTGACCTTGACTTGATTCGCTTTTCTAACGTGCCCCGCCGAGCTGAATTATCATAGTCTATTAGCAACACGCTAAGATATAGATCATCTCGTCAAATCTAAAGGAACCAATTGGAGTCCTTGAGGGTAAGAGTTAAGACCCGTATGGCCTTTGAGTCTCACATAATAGCAAACACTATTGCTACTAACTCAGTGGTCGAAATGCATACGTGGTATGAACACGTATTACAACATCACTCCTTTCCCAGTGAGAGTATGTCTTAATGATGTTGTACGGATGAAAGATCAGACACCACAGTGCCTATCTTTTGAGTCCCCTTACTACTCATGAAATATTCCCGGACTCTCATCCTGCATAAGACAGATAGGATTTAAAAAATCCTATGAGATCTCTTTCAAATATCCTTGTGATATAGATCTCAGATCTTTTGTAAGCATCCATATGATGCAGATCTTTCATTCGACTATCTTGTTTAAGTCACGACTCTAAATCATTTAATGATTTTGACTTTAAACTAGTCTCATCTCTATCTTATCCATCTGATAAGATAAGGCGGTTGCTCATGTGAGAGAGCCAACCTTAATCTGTCCGACATACACACAATAAAATAGCTGAGACTTAAACACAAATGTATAAAATCATTTGTAAGAAACTTGTATGCAATATATAAAAGAACTTCTTTCTTTTATTAAACTTTGATCTTCTATAGACATGGGAAATATTACAAGATACAGCTCAGCACCTACGCATTCCCATAGATGATAAGTGTTTGTAGAACACATCTCTGGGGATCGCCTTAGTAAGGGGCTCCGCTATCATCTCATGCGTGGATATGTATCCTATGTCTACTTCCTTCCGTTTGTCATAGTCCTTTGCAAACTTGAATCGAATGTCAATGTGTTTGGTCTTACAATGAAATTTAGGATCTTTGACGTAGGCAATCGAAGCTTGACTATCACTGTATATAGGAACAGTGCTTGAGTCAGTGGCATTCGTCAGCCTGTCTAAGAATTTCCTAAGCCAAACAGCTTCTTGGACCGCCATGCTGAATGCTACGAATTCGGCTTCCATGGTTGATAGAGCGATGCAGGTTTGTTTCTTGCTGCTCCAGGATATTGCACCATTCCCGAGCAAGAAAACAAAGCCTGAGGTAGATCTTCGCTCGTCGAGATCACCTGCCCAATCAGCATCGGTATAGCCTTCGAGTCTCAAGGTATTGCCTTGATAGCATAACGCATAGTCCGCAGTCCCTTTGAGGTACCTTAATATCCTCTTCACCGCTTTCCAGTGTGCCTGTCCTGGGTTGGATTGGTAACGGCTTACCATACCAACACCATAGAAAATGTCCGGTCTGGTACACATCATAGCGTACATCAGACTCCCGACAGCACTGGAGTATGGAACCTTTTCCATAGCTTTCTTTTCTTTTGGATCTTTGTGACACATTTCCAAACATAGACCCTCGCTTTTGCTTATTGGAGTATCAATTGGCTTACAGTCCTGCATATTAAACCGTTCTAAAACTTTCTTTATATATGTCTCTTGAGAGAGAGAAAGAAGTTTCTTGGAACGATTCCTTGAGATCTTAACCCCAAGGATATATGCAGCTTCACCCATGTCTTTCATCTCAAAGACGGATGAAAGCCAAGCTTTGATATCCAAGATAAGACGCTTATCATTTCCAGCTATAAGTATGTCATCTACATAAAGAGACATAATTACATACTTGTTTTTAATCCTCTTAATATATACGCAGTTGTCTTCGTCGAGCATGGAGAAACCATACGACAAAACGACTTCTTGAAAGCGCATATACCACTGCCTTGAGGATTGTTTAAGACCATATATGGATTTACGAAGTTTACAAACCTTATGTTTGTTTTCTTCTTGTACAAACCCGTTTGGTTGTTCCATGTAGATCTCCTCATCTAGTTCTCCGTTAAGAAAAGCAGTCTTTACATCCATCTGATGTAACTCGAGGTCCAAACAAGCCACCATTGCCAGAATTAAGCGAATGGAGGTAAAACACACGACAGGAGAGAAAGTCTCTTCGTAGTCTATTCCTTCCTGTTGCGTGAAACCTTTCGCAACAAGGCGAGCTTTATATTTCTCGATGGAGCCATCAGCCTTATGCTTGATTTTGAGAACCCACTTGTTCCCAATGGCTCTACGTCCCTTAGGTAAATCAACCAAGTCCCAGACTTGGTTTGTTTTCATGGATTGAAGTTCTTCTTCCATTGCCGTTATCCATTTATCTTTAGCAGGGCATGTGACGGCCTGTTTGAAATTTGCAGGTTCGTCATCATCTTGTAGTAATGTCATGAATGTTTGAGGAAATTCATCCTCAAATCTCAGAGGTGTTAGCCTCGTTCGATTACTACGTCTTGTTTGAGTTTGATCACTCCCACTTGGAATGACATCACTCCCACTTGGAATAACATCACTCCCACTCGGAATAGGATTGGTATCGTTCGTATCATTCATTGGTGAAGTTTGAAACGTATTTTCTTCTTCACCAAGAATTCTCCCACTCGAACATTCCGATCCTTCATGATCCCAAGTCTCAAACAAGGATAAGTCTTGACTTATCTCACCCTGTCTTGGAAACTCATTTTCCAAGAAGACAACATCCCTCGATTCAAATTCTATAAGACCCACATTGTCCTCTTGACCGACGAAAGCATATCCTTTGGAGTTTTCAGAGTATCGGATGAAGATACACTTCCTCCCACGTGGCCCAAGTTTGCCATATTTGTGAGAGGATAAATGTGCATAAGAGGCACAACCCCAAGGTTTTAGAATGCTTAAGTCTGGAGTTCTATTGTTCCATAACTCATAAGGAGCAGAACTTACCGACTTCGAGGGTACACGGTTTAAGATGAACGCTGCCGTCAATAATGCATCACCCCAAAAGGTGATAGGCAAATTTGCCTGAGACATCATTGATCGGACCATTTTCATCACTGTCCTATTTCTTCTTTCCGCAACACCGTTTTGTTGCGGAGTATAAGGCATAGTTATTTGATGAACTATGCCTTTTTCATCACAGAGTTCCTTAAAACTCATTGATTGATATTCTCCACCCTGATCGGTTCGCAAGACCTTTATCTTGCGATCTAGTTGATTTTCCACTAAACTCATATAGTTTTTGAAGCATGATAAAGCTTCATGTTTGTGGGAAATCAAATAAATATGACCGAAATGGGTGAAGTCATCAATGAATGTGATGAAATAGGACTTCCCGCGTCTTGTCTTAACATTCATTGGACCGCAAATGTCCGAATGGATAAGCTGTAATGGAACTTCGGCCCTTGTGCCAGTTCCAAACGGCTTGCGACAAGTTTTCCCTACAAGACAATGTTCGCAAGTTGACATTTCAACTTTTGAAACATTAGATAGCAAGCCACTTTTGGCAAGTCTATCCATTCTAGTTGGTCCAATATGACCAAGTCTTGCATGCCAACAAATGATCTCAGATTCAGAGTTAGAAGCATTTGTCAAAAGGAAACTTTCATTAATGGAAGAAGAATCATCATACATTGTGTTTAAAACAATTAATCCATTACAAACATTACCAGATCCAATTAAAGAACTATTACAAACAAGGTCAACCTTTTGTTTACAGAACCTCCATTCATAATCTAAAGACATTAACATGACCACGGATACGATATTCCTTCTAATATCTGGAGCAAAGAGGACGTCGTGCAATAACAAAGTCCGGCCGTTGTCGAGAACTAGCTTGCATGTTCCGACGCCTTTGACTTCAACACGAGTGTTGTTGCCGACGTATATCCACTTTGTTCCTTGAGTTATCTTTCGATACTCTACGAAGAACCTTCTGTCCTTCGCTACGTGGTCTGTGGCCCCTGAATCAATCAACCAAAAATAGTTAGATTCAGCCAGAAACATGGAACTAGAAACACATATGTAACTAGCCCTACAAGTTACCTTATCACTTCCATCCGTACATGTACGGGCGAAGTGACCGTACTTGTTGCACTTAAAGCACTTGATCTTCTTCAAGTTTTTCTTCTTTGAGTGCACATTCTTTTGCCACTTTTTGTTCTTAGTCTTCTTTGAGGTTTCCGGTTCTTGCTTTCGTTCGTTCACAAACCTTAAGCGTTTATTCTTCCGCTTATTTCCTCCATGTGAGGAACTAGCGGCCACGTGCACTTCTGCACTTGGTTTTGCGGCTTGAATCCGCTCTTCCTCGAGTTTGAGGTGTTTTGATACATCGCTTAAAGTTTTAATGCACTCATTATGAGTGAGGTGCATTTTCATGTTATCCCAGCTATCTGGGAGTGAACGAATGACTGCTTGGATTTGCTGTTCGTCAGACAGCGTAACACCTGCATCCTTTAATTCAGATATGAGATTCGCCATGTGGCGGAGATGCTTTTTCATAGAATGATCTCGCCGCATCTTGTACGAATCAAATTGAATATTTAAGGAGCGGAGTTTGGTAACCGAAGTTCCACCAAACTTTATTTCTAGCTCAGACCATATGTCTTTGGCTAGGTCGAATTCCCGAAATAGACGCATTATGTCATTGTCCATTGCGGACAGTAACGTAATACGTGCTATTTTGTTCTTTCGAGTCCAAGTGTCATACGCTTCCCGGTCCCTCTTGTGTTGGGCCGTATTGCCCAACTCAGGTTCTTCCATTATGTTTTGGAGTGTTTCAAGCACATCTTGCTCCTCCAAAACATATTGGATTTTAATTGACCAAAGTTTATAATTGTCGCCGTTGAGCTTTTCACCTTTGTTAAGCTCTGCGACAATGTTCTTAGAAGCGGTAGACATATTCGATTCAAAAAACTGCAAAGAAAATGAAAAACACGATCAAAATTCAATGCATAAAGTTTCGATTCTTTAAACACTTGATAAGTTCCTTGGATGCGTTGAAATGTTGCTCTAGAATCGAGAAGTTCACTACGTTCCCAACTACCATCTAGGAGTAACTTTCAAAGTATCCCTCTTACTTATCTTAAGTAAAAAGAAATCAGAAATAATACCCGTATGGTATTAGCAGCGGAAAAATACTTTGAAAAACATATCTTTCAAAATGGAATAGGTGAGAGTTTGCGCAAAGAATTTTAGAGCAACAATTGCCAAGCCACGAGACCTGTTCTACACACCCATGGGTTAGATAACCATGGCCGGATCGTGATAGGACTTGGAATTCTAAATTGCGCTATCCCGATTAAGGACGGGACATAACCTATTTGAAAAACATCTTTTTCAAAAAATTTGAAAAATACATTGGCTAATCTCCGTAGAGTAGAGCACAATGTTATGTGTACATTGGCTAATCTCCGTAGAGTAGAGCACAATGACATGGCTAATCTCGCATGAAGTAGAGCACTATGGCTAATCTTCAAGGAGTAGAGCCCAATGAAAAACTTCATTAAAACGTTAGCCCCGTATGGGCTAGTCGACACTATGGTTAGTCCCGTATGGGCTAATCGGCACATTCGAGTTTGGCCAAGACCTTTTGTCACCCCGTATGGGTCAGTTGGCAAGTTTGCAATCGACCCAGACCTTCTGTCGGATTGGTCGACCAAAAACACCAAATTGGTCGACCAATTTTGGTCTGCAACTTCTTCCCGGCCAGGGCCTCTGCCCTGGCCGGGGCTTGGCCAAGGGCCGGCCAGGGGCCCTGGCCCCTCGGCCAGGGCCTCTGCCCTGGCCGAGGCCGGCCAGGGCCGGCCATGCCCTGGCCGAGGCCAGGGCATTGGCCCTGGCCTCTGCCAGGGCTGGCCAGGCCGGCCCTGGCCACTGCCAGGGCCGGCCAGGCCTTGGCCGGCCACTGCCGGCCATGGCCAAGCCATGGCCGGTCATGGCCAAGGCCATTTGGCATTGACCGGCCATGGCCCCTTTGGCCATGGCCGGCCACCCCCTTTGAATGGGGTTGCCGTACACCCCGCCGGAGGGGTGGCCGTGGTGGTTATTGGCCGTAGCCAACCCCCTCCGCTTGGGGAGGGGCGGGGTGCATGGCCTTCATAGCCCATTTGGCCATGGTGCACATGCACCAAATTTCATCTTACCCGATGGAAATAAATACCATCATCTTCCTCGATGAAGCACCCGTTCGTCGATGAAGCACCCGTTCGTCGAGAAATTAGTTATTTTCTAATGGCCGTGTGCCAAAAAATGAAAAATAACATACTACGTGAACGATCGGTTCTTCCCGTCACGGAGAGTTCCTACCATATCCGTAATGATAGGAGACCCTAACATGAAAAGAACAACCGCTGCGTTCTCTCCGTCACGAAGCGTTCCTACCATATCCGTAATGGTAGGAGACCCATTCGTGAAAAAGACAACGACTCGTTCATAGTTTCGACGGGACGACGGTTTAACCGGGGCGAACCCATATGGCTTTGATACCAATGTTGGATCCTGCCAAAACAGAGTTAGGATCGATAAATAAAGTTGAGATTTACGCTAGCGTATGCGGCACGGTAGTCTCGGAACTTTGCCTTCGGATTCGCCACGACGGATCGAGTCTTCTCACGAACGGAGTAAGGCTACTAAATCCACAATCTAAATCTCTACTTTAGAATAAGAACTTGGATAGAGGGAGAGGAAGTATTTCGGCAGAGCTTCGCTAGAATGAAGATGCATGCATGAATGCCATGCAAAAAAGTGTAAGAAATGGCTTACCCTTGGGTCTTATTTATAGCCCCCAAGGGAGTTATTTTAGGGTAAATTGTTCCTTTGGAACAATTTAATTAAGGTGTACCATGATACATGGCACAGTATAAGCTTAAGTTGTACCATATGCATGGTACAACATAAGCTTAAGATATTACCCCTTTATTAGCCATATGTCGCATGCACTTATGCATATATAATGCGACTTTCCTACTCATCCAGAGATCCTCTCCGCAAGGGAACAGATTCCCTTTGCACACGACTTCGTGTACGTGACGTTCGAGGTCTGTATTCCCTCGTACATCCCCCACAAGGGTGTACAAACGTCTTCCATATCCAACAGATTCGACCCCGAACTCATCGAGAATGTATTGCTCTGACACCCATGCACTTGGGGTGAGGGTGTGCATACCTTTTTGGGAGTGCGTATTCTCTTAGAACAAACACTTGGCCTTCTCAATAGCAAGTGCTGGTGGCCCTGTGGACTCATGTGTCAGGTAAGGGGACCAGCGGGATGCTAAAATATCATCGTGCTCTCCAGGTTTGGAACTAGATGTGTCGCCCTTGGATACGTCATATCTATCAACCCGCTCGAGGTGGATAACCTCAATGTCTTCTCCCTCTGAATCCTCTCGTCCATCCACTCATCGTAAGAACTAGCTGTATCGGTGGGTGGGGGAGTGACGATGGTACAACCCAGCTCTGTAGTGACACCTCCCGAGTGTCTCATTGTAGTTCTTTCATCAGTGCCTGCTACCTTTGTCTTCTCAGAGGTGGGTGCATCAATGTTCTCGGTCTCTCCCTCGGACTTATGAGATAGAAGAGTCCCGTTGATATCATCGATTTTTTGTTGCACTCGATTAAGTGTCTCATTCAGGCCAGTGAAGGTTTCCTTCCGTTGAAACTCCATTTGTGCGATCACCAAATTGATGGGATGGTCAGGACTCAAGAAATAGACGCGGATTTTGTAGGGCATGTGTCCCTCCATACCGCAAGACTCACAATAGGCATAACATTCTGCATAGTGATCATATCCCTCCATCTGATAGTATGTGTCCCGTGGATAATATCCGTATTCTTCTACTGGAGCCACATACTGTACCGAATAATCATTGCCTGAATAATCCCAAAATTTCTCCAATGTATCTCAATAGTTAAAAACAAATAACCTGGAAAAGATATCAGTGGTACAAGAAGATAGAAATAATGATAAAGCTGGTGGTATGAAAAATTTCTCTTTATTTCTGTTTATAAACGAATTCTAATCAACCTAATTGTGATAAATAGATAATATGGCGATACGCCTCCCCGACAACGGTGCCAAAAACTTGATCGGTCTGGATTTAAACTCCGGATGATGTCGTCTTACTGCAAGCGCACGGTACAACGGTGAGCAGCTATCAAACACGGAGAAGCGGTGCCAAACTACCTATCTATACCTAGGTTGAGTTAGACTTGCGAGTTTTATTGGTGGATGTGGATTATGGAGTGTCGTAATGGTGTTGGATGTGAACATCGTGTCACTCGATGTTGCAAACTGACTCCACACAAAGAAATAAATAAATAAAACAAAGAGAAAAAATGAGAGAAATATCACTAGTGTTTCGGTATCCTCACTACTGCTTCGAGCACGGAATGAAGCTCATATGTGTCTAGGGATTGAATCGTCCGACGAGTCGATAATATGTTGTGCGGGCTCTTTACTTCGGTGCCACCATCATGGATCACCTAGTAAGCAATATAGGGGTGTAACGACTAAGGTTGGTGCCACTATCGTGGATCACCCACCAAGATTGACGACGTTACAACCATATCCGTACGTTAAGGGACTTCTCAAGGCGAGTGCCACTATCATAGATCACCGAGTCTATCGAATTCCTGCCACTCCCGATGATAGCAAACCACAACATAACTCTACTGTAGCAACGTGGTAGCGGTGCCAATATCTTGGATCACATTGATGCCATCATCGTGGATCATCTTTTTCGCTACGAATTACTCTCGATTATTAGGTTTATCCTTGGGTGAGTTCATCGACTACCAAGAGTTGTCAATTCAAGGGTTCTAGTGTTATCAATTCCTAGATCCGATTGTATAGAATTCCTTCCCTTGGCTAAATTCCAACATTCAAAGAACCCCAAATCGAGATGGGTTTGGTGCGAATATCTTGCATCAACATCCCCATCGAATATGATGCCCTAGCAACATGATTCAACCTAACCCTATTAATAAAACTACTTAAGCATAGCAATAGATATGAAAATAATAAAGAACATTGCTAACATCATAGAAAACATCAAAATAGATTTAAAGAACAAAATACATAGCTTGATACATGAGAGGGGGTCTAAGGCATGGCCAAGCCTCTAAAGAAAGTCTCTATAAAGCTCCAAAAATAAGATATGATCTCCCTCATAATGACGGCTACAATCTCTATGTATAGTCCCCTCAAACCCTAGAAAACCACAAAAAAAAACCCTTGAAATTCGGACCAAATCTGTTTCTGGCCGTAACTTAAGTGGTGGGCCCAAGCTGACGCGGACCAAGTGGAATTTCCACTCGGCCGAGTGGCAGATTCCAGCACTGCAATGCCTTCTTGTCGAAATTCCTCATATTTCATTCGACCTCCGTTTGAGACGTTCTTGGCGGTGTTGGAATTGTCATGAAGTCTACTATCCAAAAAAATATTAGAAAATACTTTTCCAACTGGGATGATTTCAGATCTCAAAAGAGTGAGAGGATGTTCTAAAATCCGGCTATTTTCCTTACTCAACCGAGTGCTGTTGCACTCGGTCGAGTAGCATTTGCGCTCGATCGAGTTACAGGGGGCCATGGCTTGGCCTAAAATAGCCACTCTATTGCTTGATTAACTTGATTAGCTTGGCCTGAAAGCTACTTGATCGAGTGGCTTGGTCTGCTCGGGTAAGCTGTAGAGCGTCGGATGGCGTCGAAAATATCGTTCTATCTCTTAATTAGCTCGGCCGAGTAGCAAGGCTACTCGGTCGTGCATCTTCAAGCTCGAACAGCCACTAAATCCTTCCCTTACTTTGCGCTTATACCCACTCGGACCGAGTGGCAAGTCCACTCGGTCCGAGTGGAATGGGAATGCTGAAAATGGGAGTATATTAAGAATATTCTGCTTGCTTCTCTTTCTTTTTTTATTTGTTCTTCTTCTTTGGCCTTCTTCTTGGGCATCTTAAGAATGTCATCATGAGTTTTCTTGGTGCTCCCTCATCGTCGATCATCCCTTTTAATTTCAATATCTCTCTAAATCTCTGAAATACAACAACACGCTCTCAAAGTCAAATAGTTCCAAATAGTTATATAAAAGCGTATAAAATGGGAAAATGAAGGGTGAAATGCATCATAATGATATGCGACTAATCATGTAAAATAGGAGTATATCATGGGCCGAGGCCCGCAGCATGGCTGCGAGCTTCGGCCCTATTAATTTTTTAATGACTTGGGCCTATACTCTAAGCAGATTTGGCGGAGTGGTGGGGTTTACCGTCGCCGCTCCCCATGGGGGTATACCATCATGCTGAGGAGGGGGGTTACCAAGCTGCCTTATGGGGCGACGGCACACCGCCTCGTAGGACAGTGAAGGGGGGTCGCCGGCGGCGCCGGCGTGGGGGGGGTTTTAATCCCTATTTTAGGGTTTCGCCACCTCGCTAGGCGGCGGCTTGCCACTGCCGCTTGGGTAGTGGCCGTGCATAGGGCTCAAGGGGTGGTGGGTGGGGGCCATGGTGGCCGGCAGCGAGGATGCCACCGACGGGTTGTGTTTTTATGTTATTGTTATTTTTTTTGAGTATCCATAGTTTTAGGGGTTTTAATGTTCTTCCTTAGGATCGACGGTGGAAAGCCGTCGTCTTAGATCTAGGGAGAAAAAATCGATATTTCTAATTCGATCTTATGAGATCTATATCGTAGGTATCATGATCATAATAAAAAATACATCGTTTTCGATATATCTCAAAGATCGAGGGAGACGAACACATGGAGGTGGCTGAAGTCCGCATGGGATGGATCAACCGTCTCCTCCTAGCTTTCGCTACGAACGGACCTTCGAAATTCAAGGAGAACGTGCTGATAACTTGTTGTGAAACATACATCTGAGGGAGACCCATGCCTTTATTTATAAGGGATAAGAGAGTTCATACATGGATATGATACAATCTTTCAAATAGATACACTTATGAGTGGCAATTTGGGCTGGCATGGTCTTATTGTACTGGGCCGGCCCAGATTAGTATTTCTATTATTGGTGATGTTGATTAATATTATCATTACTATTGTTAAGGCCTTAGTTAATTTTGGTAGCTAGAGTTGGGCTTGGATTATTGTTAGTTAATGTTGATTGGGCTTTAATAGTTGGGCTAGACTATTAGATGAGAGAAGAGGGTTTGATTTAATTGGGAATGGCAAACTTGCAAATACCCTATCATTCCACAACCTTCCTTTTTATTCTTTCTCTTTTTCTCTATTTCTTTTTCTTCTTCCCATAACCTGCGTACCCTCTCCCCCAAAGCTGCCATGGCCGAAACCTCCCCCCTTGCATGGCCGAAATCATCCAGCAAACAAAAAAAAGAAAAGAGAAAGGGGAAAATGTCCCCTTGTTAACTTCCTATTAAATTTCTTTTAGTCTTCTCCCAATTTCCCCAAGCCCCCATGGCTGGCCAAATTTCCCCAAGCCCCAATGGCTGGCCGAATTTCTCCAGGCCAAGAAAAAAGGAAGAAAGAAGAGAAATGGAGGGAAGAAAGAAGATGAAGAAGAGAAGAAGTAAAGACCTAGCCCAACCTCTCCTTCTACACTTCATCTTCTCCAATTTCTCTCAACTCCATGGCTAAAAACTTTCCCCCAAAACCCAAATCTGACCTGGACCGAAATTTCTGGGCTTTGTTGTTGAGTATTGATTCCCCTGATTTGGTTTTGATGATGAACAAACATAAATATTGGGTACTAATTCTTTTTGAGCGCAGTTATGGAAATCATCGCCAAATTACTTTGTAGATCCCAAGCGAAGTCCCAAGACTTTCTTAGAGCACGTGATCGTTGTGCCTGAAGCTTCGTTGAAGCTCAAGGAGTTATTAATGAAGTCAAGGGATTTGGATTCTCCATGCTGAAGCTTTGAAGACGGGTTGTCTTGTTATTTATTTGGTCTTCTAGCTTCATTTCATAGAATGTTAAGCCTTAAGTAGTACTTGCCTAGTTATCCTTATTTCTATTCTAGCTTATCTCTAGGATTGTCTTAGAAGTCACTAGAAAGTCTTTCCTTAGCTTATCGTGTCTTTTCATGACTTTCTGTGCATCTTAGCTGGTTCAACTAGAAGGACCAACTGACTAGATGACGATCTAATCGGTTGAAAATCTTCTTGAACCGACTAGTCATCCTTGTGTATTTTGGCATACTTACTGTTGACCAATTAGTCAGTCCAAGTAGGCTCACCGACTGACTAGTTGTCCAACTAGTCGGTTGGTGTTTCTTCTTAGACCGACTAGATTTCCCTCCTTATTTCACTATATTCTCTGTCAACCTTCTAGTCGATCCAAGAAGGTTCACCGACCGACTAGTTCTCAAACTAATCGGTCAGTGATCCTTCTTAGACCGATTATGCAGCTTTAATTTTCCAGACGTTGGAGATGTTGAGTATTGATTCCCCGGATTTGGTTTTGATGATGAACAAACATAAATATCGTGAACTAACTCTTTATGAGCGCAGTTATGGAGATCGTCGCCAAAATTCTACGTACATCAAAAGCGACGTCTCAAGACTTCTCAAAGCGCGTGATCGTGTGCCTGAAGCTTCGTTGAAGCTCAAGGAGAATTATTGAAGTCAAGAGATTCGGATTGAAGCTTTGAAGACGGTTCGTCTAGTTTAATTTATAGTCTTCTAACTTCTTTTCGTAGAATGTTAAGCCTTGAGTATGACTTACATTATAATCTTCATAACGCTCATATCTTAGAGCTAGGATTATCGTAGAAGCCCATAGAAACTTTCCCGAAGCTTTATGCTTCATTTCGCGGCTTCTTGTGCATCTTAGTTGGTTCAAGAAGAAGAACCAACAGACTAGATTGTCATCTAGTCAGTTAAGAATCCTTCTTGAACCGACTAGATTTCCTTGCTCAATTCAGCCTAGGCACTATTGACCAATTAGTCGGTCCAAGAAGGTTCACCGACCGACTAGTTGTCAAACCAGTCGGTTGGGAATCCTTCTTAGACCGACTAGTTATACTTTCATTTTTAAGCCTAGCTTCTGTTGACTAGTTAGCCGGTCCAAGAACATCCATTGACCGACTAGTTGTGAAACTAGTCGGTTGGAATTTGTTCTTAGACCGACTATTTCTCCTAGTGTTCAGCCAATTGAATATCAACCACTTAGTCAGTCAAAGAACACTCACCGACCGACTAGTTGTCAAACTAGTCGGTTGGCAAGTCTTCTTAGACCGACTAGTTCTATCTCCTGAATTCTCTATCTTGGCTGTCAACTTTCTAGTCGGTCCAAGAAGAATCACCGACCGACTAGTTGTAAAACTAATCGGTCAGTGATCCTTCTTAGACCGATTAGACTGCTTCAGAAATAGATCCGTTGGGCATTTAATGCTACGATTTTTTGCTTCTCTCTTCTCTCTATCCTATATATACTTGAAGTGCTTCTAACCTAGCATTCAAGGCTGCCATTATTGAGACTTAGAGAAATCAAAGAGAAGCATTCAACTCCATATCTAAAGCTATCTCTTTCTCACAAGAATCTCTCCAAACTCCTTGAGCCCTATTTCCTCAAGAGAGATTCTCTTCATTGTGAGCCACTCAAGCCAAGAGCTTGATTCAAAGTCACCAACTCCATCCTAGCCTTCGATCGCTGTTCATCTTGGTGGAGCTAGGGTTTGGTGACATTCTCTCCTTCAAAATCTTCCTTGCCCTAAAATCAATAATTTTACTCAAGGCATAGGATTTTGTTGGTAAGTGTTTTATTGTTTCATTTACTTTTCTATTAAGTTTATCTCTCGGTTGTGAGAGAAGATCGTGATCCCGGGTTATGGGAGTCACGTTTTCATTTGTGTATGATTTGATCTTGTAGAGGTTTTCTACAAGAATTTCATAGTGCAAACTTGGGTTAGAGGATTCTAACTCAAGTAGTCGGAGGGGATCCGGGTGTCTGGGACGTACGATCGCCGGTAACAAGTTGGGGAGACTTAGGTGGATCCGAACGTGTTACATCGCTTGTTAGCAATTGTCTTTCTTTGTTGTCATATTTTCATTCTGCATTGTTGGTTGAGTTTGAACAATAATTAGGAATTATACTCTTGATTATTTTAAAGTACTATTCACTCCACTCTAGTACTTATGCAGTAGCTATCAGGGCATTACATTTGGTATCAGAGCCAAGTTCATAGCTATGTCTACCAATGACAACAAGAACGTTCGTCCACCTTCAGACTATAGCACCTTCAAGAACCGTGACGGAGCTTCTTCGGTGATGGAAGGACACTCCTCAACTAGACCTCCTTACTTCAACGGTGCCAATTATGGGTACTGGAAATGCCAGATGGAAATGTTCCTCCGGAGCACTTCACTATGGAGAGCTACGTTGACAGAGTATATCGAGCCTGCCGAACAAGACTTCGCTAAGTGGACTACCGCAGAGGTCGCCGTGGAGGTAAACAATGCCAAGGCAATGAATGCCTTGCAATGTGCGTTGGAGCCCGAAGACTTTAACAAGATATGCACATGTAAGAGTGCATATCAAATTTGGAATTCACTCCTCATCTTGCACGAAGGAACGAGTAGGGTAAGAGACTCCAAACTCACTGCTGTAAATAAAGAATTCAAATTATTTCACATGCAACAGGGTGAGAAGATGAAGGAGTACTATGCTCGCTTCGTTGACATTACCAAATGAGTTGGAGGCTCTTGGAAATACTTACACCCAAAAGGAGAAAGTCTCAAAGATTATTGACGGACTTCCATCTTGTGGAGAGTCGGACGATGACCAAGTGGAGAGTCGGACGATGACCAAGTTGAGAAAGCACACATGTGCTTCATGGCTAGAGAGGAACATGATCAAGAGTCCTCCTCCGATGAAAGCGAGGATGAAGGCGAAGAGGTACTCAAGAAAAAGAAACGGAGCAACAAATCCAAATTTAGCTCCAAGGATAGGTGGATACTCGTTAGCGGGTGTTCAAAACACATGACGGGTGAAGCTCAATTGCTTTCCGGAGTGGTGCCCGTTGAAAATGGGAACCGAGTAGTCTTTGGAGGCAACGAGAGCGGAAGCATCATTGGTGTTGGTAAAGTTGGTAACCCATCTAAACCCCTTATAAGTGATGTTTACCTTGTTATAGGCTTAACTCACAATCTCATTTCAATAAGTCAACTTTGTGACAAGGGTTACAAAGTTAGCTTTGCGAAAGGAATGTGTCATACTTTGAGTAAAGATAATAATAATGTGTTATTCTCTGGCACACGCCATAAGGATATCTATATCTTAGATCTTCCAAAATCACATGAACAATGTCTCATTGCCAACACAACTGAACAACACTCATGGCATCGACGTTTTGGTCTTGTGAACTTTGGAACACTTTTCAAACTATCCAAGTCAAACTCTATAAAAGGATTTCTTAAGCTTACTTTTCAAAAGAAAAGCTTTTGTGACTCGTGTCAACGAGGCAAACTTCCAAAATCGTCATTCAAACCTAAGAAAAGCATTTCCTCTAAACGGCCGCTAGAGCTTTTACGTCTAGATCTTTTTGGGCCAACTAGAGTTGCTTCATTAGGGAATGCTCGATATGGACTTGTCATCGTTAATGACTTTTCTAAATTTACTTGGGTATTTTCTTTAACTAATAAAAATGATGCTTTTGAAAACTTTACAGTATTTGTTAAGAAAGTACAAAATCTTATTGGAACCACCATTGTCACTATTCGTAGTGATCATGTAGGGAAATTTGAGAACGAGCCTTTCTCAAATTTCTGTGATGAAGTTGGTATTACTCACACCTTTTCTTTCCCTCGCGCACCCCCTCAAAATGGTGTTGTTGAGAGAAAGAATAGGACGCTAGTGGAATGTGCTCGCACAATGCTTGATGATACGCAACTTGGCCATCAATTTTGGGCGGAAGCGGTACATACCACTTGCTATGTGTTTAATAGGATACTCTTGAGTCCCGGCACCAAACAATCTTGTTATGAATTATTGTTTGGCAGGTTGCCTCAAGTTAAACATTTTAGAGTTTTTGGTGCAAAATGTTTTATTAAAAACACGTATGGTAGTTTGGACAAATTTGATCCAAGATCCGATGAGAGGATATTTGTTGGATATTCCTCCCGTAACAAAGCCTACGAATATACAACAAAAGAACCTCAACGATCGAGGAATCACTTCTTGTTTCATTCAATGAAAATTTTGTCCCTCCTAGAATTATCAATGATTATGATTCTATGGAAGTAGTTGTGACTCTATTGGTAATTCTAATTCTATTGATTCTGTTGATACTAACCCTACTGATGATTCTTTTGAGAATGTTCCTAGTGATCAGGGAATTCCCAAACGGCTTCATACAGTTCGTGACCATCCACATAAGCAAGTCATTGGCAACATACTTGATTGTGTCTAGACGAGATCTCAAGTCAACTACTTCGCTCATTGTGTCTTTGCCTCTTCAGTTGAGCCAAAGAATATTAACGAAGCATGCGAAGACAGTGCTTGGATCCTAGCCATGGAGGAGGAACTCATTTAGTTTGAGAGGAATGAGGTCTGGGAGCTAGTTCCATTGCCTTCGAAGAATCACACCGTTATAGGAACGAAGTGGATTTTCAAGAACAAGACAGACGAGAACCAAAACGTCGTCCGGAACAAAGCTCGGTTAGTTGCTCAAGGCTACAGGCAAGAGGAAGGTATAGATTTCGAGGTATCTTTTGCACCTGTAGCTAGATTAGAATCTATTAGGTTGTTATTATCTTTTGCATGCCATAAAGATTTTAAACTCTTTCAAATGGATGTAAAAAGTGCGTTTTTAAACGGAGATGTCGTTAAGGAAGTTTATGTTTCTCAACCTCCGGGTTTTATAAATGAAATATTTCCAAATCATGTTTTCAAAACTTAAGAAAGCACTTTATGGTTTGAAACAAGCTCCTAGAGCTTGGTATGAACGCCTAAAGAACTTTCTTTTGGATTTGGGTTTTAAAATGGGTGAAGTTGATTCTACACTATTTGTTAAGTATGCGAATTATGATATTATTTTAGTTCAAATTTATGTTGATGATATCATTTTCGGTGCTACTAACTTCACTCTTTGCGAAGAGTTTTCTAATGTCATGAAGGACCAATTTGAGATGGGCCAAATGGGTGAGCTCAAATATTTCTTAGGACTCCAAATTCACAAAATGCACGATGGAATCTTCATCCACCAAACCAAGTACACGGTGGAGTTGCTAAAGCTATTTGGAATGGAGAATGCTTCTGGCAAGAAGAATCCAATGAGCACTATTACACATCTTAATAAAGATACAGGCGGTAAAGATGTAGACATTCGTCTATATGGAAGTATGATTGGAAGTTTATTATATCTTACTGCTAGTAGGCCTGATATAATGTTCACCGTATGTGTTTGTGCTCGGTATCAGTCACAACCTAAGGAATCACACTTAGTAGCGGTAAAACATATTTTCCGTTATTTAAGTTACACACTCGACTACGGATTATTTTATCCAAAGTCTAGCACAAATGAGTTAATCTCATATAGTGACACAGATTATGCTGGATGTAAATCCGACAGGAAAAGTACTAGTGGCACTTGCCATTTTATAGGAAATTCTCTTGTCTCTTGGTTTTCCAAGAA
This sequence comes from Scilla litardierei, assembly GCA_030789695.1. Lineage (NCBI taxonomy): Eukaryota > Viridiplantae > Streptophyta > Magnoliopsida > Asparagales > Asparagaceae > Scilla > Scilla litardierei. The sequence goes on from CM061142.1 coordinate 90,291,226, forward strand.
GCAGAATTCCGTATCACTTTCAACCACCGAGGCGGAATATATTGTCGCCGGTGCTGCAAGTGCACAGGTTCTTTGGATGAGACACACACTTAAAGACTTCGGTATAAACTGTGATACTTGCCCTATCATGGTGGACAACCTAAGTGCAATATGTCTCTCTAAGAATCCGGTACACCACTCCCGTACCAAACACATTGATGTCTGTCACCATTTTCTAGATGACCATGTTGCTAAAAAGGACATCATTTTAGTGTAAGTTGAAACCCAGAAGCAAATCGTCGATATTTTCACGAAACCACTCAAGGAGGATTTCTTTGTGCGGTTGCGTCGAGAATTGGGGATTATGGGTGAATCCGAGATTTAGGATTCATATTTTCAATAATCCTGTGTGATAATGATATTTATATGTTCATGCTAGATTTGTTGTGATATTCGGGATTTATAATTGGTTTCTCGATTTGCGCATCGGATTTAAGATTTTCTGGTATTTATGGGGTAGAATGAGAGTGTATGAGAGTATTTCGATGTCTCGTCCAAGTGTTCTTTGGAGAGAACTCAAAATTTCAGATTTTCAAATTTTTGGACTCTTTTAGTCGGTCCAAGTTCATTTTCCGACCGACTAGTTTCTGTTCTAGTCAGTTAGTGAATGAACTCAGACCGACTAGTTCATGCCCTATCTTCGATATATGTTGTGACATGTGTTGTATTATGTGCACCGACCTGCTGATGGTCTATACTTTTGTTGGCCGATGTATAATTTTTGTTGTATCCATATATATATATATATATATATATATATATATATATATATATATATATATATAGTGATCTTCGGTTGCGAAAAATCCCGTGCGAAAGCCCGTGCGAAAACTTTATTTTATTTTTTTGAAATTTTTTTTTTCAAAAATTCTTTTTTTGATGTTTAATCCATACAATTATATACCCCAGGGAAAATAATGGGTGAACCCGTTGGGCATTAGAGCACCCATCCACCCGTTACAAATTTAACGGTCTCAAAACGTGCGAATTTGATGAAATGGCTTGATCGAAGGCCAAATGACATTATTTCTCAACCATTATTTTTTGAGGGGTGTATAACAACATATAATGAGGGTGGAAAAAAGAATTTTTGAAAAAAAAAATTTCAAAAAAAAGATAAAAACATTTTCGCACGGTGCGAAATGTTCTCATTTGAAAATTTTCCTATATATATATATATACATCGTGTTGCCATTTACTTCAGTGTGCACATTATATTTCTTTTTGTCTCTGATGTTGACTTCATCGCTCGACGATTATATTGATTAAATAGATTTGCTTTTAGGAAAACATAGAATTGTTTTCCATGCACTAAATTTACTAAAAATGTTGATACTGGAGAGTATGTTCCATAACTCAATACGTGAAATTGATTTGAGTATTGATGATTTCATTTTTCGATATTCGACTATGGTCTCGTTGGCACACTTTGATTTTCTTCGTTATTTTACATTGGTGTCATTTGGACCGTGGTCGTATTCTTCGACTCTCTTGCTTTTATTTTAGCCATTGTTGTTGTCGTTGATCTCATCCCGCTCTTTTTGTTAATGCCAAAGGGGGAGAGAACTAATAATGACTAAAGCAATTTACCGTGAATCTAATGTGATATGTTAGATTCATGGGGAGTAAGTAAATTTCAATAATTGGGTTCATATTTTTTACTTTCCTCGTCTGCTTAATGCGTATGATTATTATTTAATACGGAATTAACGTGTCATCAATGCAGGGGGAGTAAGTAAATTTCATTTGACTCATAATTATTGATTATTATTTATGTTCGGTTGTCATCACCAAAAAGGAGGAGAATGTTGCGTATTAATTCCCTGGATTTGGTTTTGATGATGAACAAACATAAATATCGTGAACTAACTCTTTGTGAGCGCAGTTATGGAGATCGTCGCCAAAATTCTACGTACATCAAAAGCGACGTTTCAAGACTTCTCAAAGCGCGTGATCGTGTGCCTGAAGCTTCGTTGAAGCTCAAGGAGCATTATTGAAGTCAAGAGATTCGGATTGAAGCTTTGAAGACGGTTCGTCTAGTTTATTTTATAGTCTTCTAGCTTCTTTTCATATAATGTTAAGCCTTGAGTAGGACTTACATTATAATCTTCATAACGCTCATATCTTAGAGCTAGGATTATCGTAGAAGCCCATAGAAACTTTCCCGAAGCTTTACGCTTCATTTCGCGGCTTCTTGTGCATCTTAGTTGGTTCAAGAAGAAGAACCAACCGACTAGATTGTCATCTAGTCGGTTAATAATCCTTCTTGAACCGACTAGATTTCCATGCTCAATTCAGCCTAGGCACTGTTGACCAATTAGTCGGTCCAAGGAGGTTCACCGACCGAGTAGTTTTCAAACTAGTCGGTTGGGAATCCTTCTTAGACCGACTAGTTATACTTTCATTTTTTCAGCCTAGCTTCTGTTGACTAGTTAGTCGGTCCAAGAACATCCATCGACCGACTAGTTGTGAAACTAGTCGGTTGGAATTTGTTCTTAGACCGACAAGTTCACCTAGTGTTCAGCCTATTGAATATCAACTACTTAGTCGGTCAAAGAACACTCACCGACCGACTAGTTGTCAAACTAGTCGGTTGGCATGTCTTCTTAGAGTGGCTAGTTCTATCTCCTGAATTCTCTATCTTGGCTGTCAACCTTCTAGTCGGTCCAAGAAGAATCACCGACCGACTAGTTGTAAAACTAATCGGTCAGTGATCCTTCTTAGACTGATTAGACTGCTTCAGAAATAGATCCGTTGGGCATTTAATGCTACGATTTTTTGCTTCTCTTTTCTCTCTATCCTATATATACTTGAAGTGCTTCTAACCTAGCATTCAAGGCTGCCATTATTGAGACTTAGAGAAATCAAAGAGAAGCATTCAACTCCATTTCTAAAGCTATCTCTTTCTCACAAGAATATCTCCAAACTCCTTGAGCCCTATTTCCTCAAGAGAGATTCTCTTCATTGTGAGCCACTCAAACCAAGAGCTTGATTCAAAGTCACCAACTCCATCCTAGCCTTCGATCGCTGTTCATCTTGGTGGAGCTAGGGTTTGGTGACATTCTCTCCTTCAAAATCTTCCTTGGCCTAAAATCAGTAAGTTTACTCAAGGCATAGGATTTTGTTGGTAAGTGTTTTATTGTTTCATTTACTTTCCTATTAAGTTTATCTCTCGGTTGTGAGAGAAGATCGTGATCCCGGGTTGTGGGAGTCACGTTTTCATTTGTGTATGATTTGATCTTGTAGAGGTTTTCTACAAGAATTTCATAGTGCAAACTTGGGTTAGAGGATTCTAACTCAAGTAGCCGGAGGGGATCCGTGTGTCTGGGACGTAGGATCGCCGGTAACAAGTCGGGGAGTCTTGGGTGGATCCGAACCCGTTACATTGCTTGTTAGCAATTGTCTTTCTTTGTTGTCATATTTTCATTCCGCATTGTTGGTTGAGTTTGCACAATAATTAGGAATTATACTCTTGATTATTTTGAAGTACTATTCACCCCCCTCTAGTACTTGTGCAGTAGCTATCAGGGCATTACATGAGATTTTATTTCCACGATTTTTTTTGATGTGTTTTGATTCTTTCCTTTTCTGTTTGACTCGTTTCAAACATGGAAATTTGTCTATTATCAGAGAGATTTCAGATCTCGGATTTAATTCAATTCAATCATCATTTTTTTTCAAGGTTTCATCTCTCTCTCTCTCTCTCTCTCTCGCGAAAAATCTCTGGTTCTTTTTTGTGACCTAATTTTTCCAAAGGGGGTTTCGAGATCTTGTGCTGTCATTCTCCTGAGAGGTTGAATCACGACCATCTTCATTGCCCTAGCCATCTCACGCTGTTCATCTTGGTGGTTCTAGGGTTTCTTGCTCACTCTTTTTCAAAATCCTTCCTTGCCCTAAATTCGTAAGTGTTTTCTCAAGGCATATGATTTTGTGGTAAGCATTTTCTATTTCATTAAATTTCTTATATTGAGTTTATCTCTCGGTTTGTGAGAGAAGTTCGTGATCCCGGTTTGTGGGAGTCACGATCAAACCGTTGTATTGTTTGATCTTGTAGTAGTTTCTATAAGAAGTTGTTTAGTGGAACCTTGAGTTAGTGGATTTTTACTCAAGTAGCCGGAAGGGATCCGGGTGTCTGGGACGTAGGATCACCGGGAACAAGTCGGGGAGAATTGGGTGGATTCGAACCCATTACATCGCGTGTTTGCGTTGCATTGTTCTTGTTGTTATTATTTATTCCACACCGTCGTTTGTGATTGCACGATAATTAGGAATTAGACTCTTGATTATTTTAAAAGTACTATTCACCCCCTCTAGTACTTGTGCAGTAGCTTTCAGGGCATTACATTTGGTATCAGAGCCAAGTTCATAGCTATGACAAACAACGACAACAAGGCCGTTCGACCACCTTCCGACTACAGCACCTTCAAGAATCGTGAAGGAGCCTCTTCAGTGATCGAAGGACACTCCTCAACTAGGCCACCTCATTTCAACGGTACCAACTACGGGTACTGGAAATGCCGGATGGAAACCTTCCTCCGGAGCGCATCACTTGGGAGAGCCACATTAACGGAGTATGTTGAGCCCACTGAAGAAGACTCACGAAGTGGACTGCCGCGGAGGTCGCCGCGGAGGTGAACAATGCCAAGGCAATGAATGCCTTACAATGTGCACTGGAGCCTGAAGATTTCAACAAGATATGCACCTGTAAGAGTGCATATCAGATTTGGAATCAACTCCTCATCCTACACGAAGGAACGAGCAGGGTAAAATACTCTAAACTCACTGTTGCTAACAAAGAATTCGACTTATTTCACATGGAACAGGGTGAAAGAATTAAGGAGTTTTATGCTCGCTTCGTGGATATAACCAACGAGTTGGAAGCCCTTGGGAAGACATATACCCAAGAAGAGAAAGTGCAAAGATCATTGACGGACTTCCTTCGAGTTGGGAAAAACGAACTTACGCTATCGAGGAAGGTAATGATATGTCCAAATATACTGTTGTTCAACTAATGGGTACCTTGATGTCTTATGAGGTACGAAAGGATAGCAAGATCAAGATGCAGGACAAGATGAAGGCGTTCTTGAAGCAAGAAGAGCCGAAGAAAAAGGGGATTGCCTTCAAGGCCGCCCCAACCACACCTACCGATAGTGAAGAATTGAAAGATGAGTTGGACATGGAATCTTTGGCCCTCATCAAAGAAGTTCAACCGGTTCTACCGAAAAGATAAGTTCAAGAATAAATCTAAAGTTAGTTCTACTAATGCCTCTGCTCCTTTGTGTTTTAAATGCAATAAGCCAGGACACATCAAGGTCGATTGTCCACTCAACAAACAAAAGGAGAAGTGGAAGGCACCCAAGTTCGACAAGTCTGAAAGTACAAGAAGGAGTACAAGAAAGGACTTTTCGGTACATTCACCGACTCGAAAGAGGACTCCTCAAGTGGAGAGTTAGATGATGAACAAGTGGAGAAAGCACACATGTGCTTCATGGCAAGAGAGAAACATGATCAAGAGACCGCTTCAGATGAAAGCGAGGATGAAGGTGAAGAGGTAACTATGGATGACCTAAGATTAGCTAATGCACAAATTTGGTCTAAGTATTCTAAATTGGTAAATAGATATACTAAGATCAAAGATGAGTTAACTAGTCTTCAAACCACACCTAAGCCTATCATCACCAACATCGACACCGTTGTTGAAGCCTTGAGAACCGAGATTGTAAATCTCAAATCTCAACTTGAACATGTTAACATTGAGGATTCGGATGAACACGAGATATCGGATTTGATTTCTCGAAACTCAACTTTGAGCATTGAGAATGAGAATATCAAGTCTCATGTTTGTGAACTCACAACACAAGTGTCCACTTTGGATACTACAATACTTTCTCTCACTGAGAAATATGAGTCCACAATAGGCCGAATTGAGAAATTCAACAAAAGCAAGGATAAGTTGGATAATATTCTGAATGACTTACTTCCAGCCAATCATCGTATTGGTTTGGGGTATAAGAAGGAAAATTCATCCAAATCTTCCACCACCTTTGTAAGGCCATCCTCCGATGCCTCAACTAGTGGGAGTAAACACCCCATGGTAGTTCATCTACCAATGGTACTTCCACTATGTACACACCCCCCTTTGGAAAGAAACCTACTTTGGCTGGACCTCCAAAGAAGGGTCATGCATTTATGTACACAAATACTATGCCACGTAGGAACACACCTCCTACTCCATAAGTTCACACTTATGATGATTTCTATGATCCACATCCACGAGCACGTGCACACCAAGTGAGATACACTCACGCACGTGTTTCCCCACATGCATATGTTCACCCACATCATTATTATATGAATGATTATCATCACGCACCGTATCATATGTTACCACCACCATTTCATCATGTGCCGCATGCTTATCCACATCATGCATACACTAGGCCACTTCCTCGTAGAACACATGCACCACGTAGAAATCAACCAAAAGTGCATGTTCCCAATAGGAATAGGGCTCCCAAGACATTCACTATTTGGGGCCCGAAGGACACTAGCATGCATGAGAAACAAGCCTACATAAACTCGTATTTTATGAATGTCGTGCACAATGATGATTACATTGGTAAGTCTAAGTCCAATTGGACTTGGCTTCCCAAGGTCTATTCCTTAGGACCCAATGACCATGGGTACCATGATACGATATGTTTATCTTCAGGTACTCAAGAAAAAGAAAAGGAGCAACAAATCTAAATCTAGCTCCAAGAACGGGTGGATACTTGATAGCGGATGCTCAAAACACATGACTGGTAAAGCTCAGTTGTTATCCGAAGTGGTACCCATTGAAAATGGAAACCGAGTGGTCTTTGGAGACAATGAGAGTGGAACCATCATAGGTGTTGGAAAAGTTGGTAACCCTTCTAAACCCCTTATAAGTGATGTTTACCTTGTTAAAGGCTTAAATCACAATCTAATCTCAATAAGCCAACTTTGTGACAAGGGTTACAAAGTTAGCTTTGAGAAAGGAATGTGCCATATTTTAAGATATGATAATAATAATGTGTTGTTCTCTGGCACACGCCATAAGGACTTATATATATTAGATATTCCAAATTCCCATGAACAATGTCTCATTGCCAACACAAGTGAGCAACACTTATGGCATCGACGATTTGGTCATGCGAATTTTGGAACACTTTTCAAACTATCCAAGCTAGATTCTGTTAAAGGATTCCCTAAGCTTTCCTTCAATAAGAAAAGCTTTTACGACTCATGTCAACGAGGCAAACTTCCACAATCGTCATTTAAACCTAAGAAAAGTATATCCTCCAAACGGCCTCTAGAGCTTTTACATCTAGATCTTTTTGGGCCAACTAGAGTTGCTTCATTAGGAAATGCCAGATATGGACTTGTCATCGTTGATGACTTTTCTAGATTTACTTGGGTATTTACTTTAATTAATAAAAATGATGCTTTTGAAAACTTCACAGTATTTGTTAAGAAAGTACAAAATCTCATTGGAACCACCATTGTCACTATTCGTAGTGATCATGGAGGGGAATTTGAGAACGAGTCTTTCTTAAACTTCTGTGATGAGGTTGGTATTACTCACAGCTTTTCTTTTCCTCGTGCACCCCCTCAAAATGGTGTTGTTGAGAGAAAGAATAGGACGCTAGTGGAATGTGCTCGCACTATGCTTGATGATAGCCACCTTGGCCATCAATTTTGGGCAGAAGCGGTACATACCGCTTGCTATGTGTTTAATAGGATTCTCTTGAGGCCCGGCACTAAACAAACTTGTTATGAATTGTTTTTTGGTAGGTTGCCTCAAGTTAAACATTTTAGTGTTTTTGGTGCAAAATGTTTTATCAAGAACGCGTATGGTAGTTTGGACAAATTTGATCCAAGATCTGATGAGTGGATATTTGTTGGATATTTCTCCTGTAGCAAAGCCTACCGGATATACAACAAAAGAACCTCAACGATCGAGGAATCTCTTCATGTTTCATTTAATGAAGATTTTGTCCCTCCAAGAATTATCGATGACGATGATTCTATGGAAGCAGTTAGTGACTCTGTTGATATATCTAATGCTATTGATTCTGTTGAAACTAACCCTACTAATGATTTTCTTGAGAATGTTCCTAGTGACCAGGGTGTTCCCAGAAAGATTCCAACAGTTCGTGACCATCCCCATGAGCAAGTTATTGGCAACATGGAAGATGGCATCAGAACAAGATCCCAAGTCAACTTGTTCGCTCAGTGTGCTTTTGTCTCTTCCGTGGAGCCAAAGAATATCAATGAAGCGTGCGAAGATAGTTCTTGGATCCTAGCTATGGAAGAGGAGCTCATTCAATTTGAGAGGAATGAGGTCTGGGAGCTAGTTCTGTTGCCTTCGAAGAACCACAACGTTATAGGAACGAAGTGGATCTTCAAGAACAAGACAGACGAGAACCAAAATGTCATCCGGAACAAAGCTCGGTTAGTAGCTCAAGGCTACAGGCAAGAGGAAGGTATTGATTTCGAGAAATCCTTTGCACCGGTAGCTAGATTAGAATCTATTAGGCTATTATTGTCATTTGCATGCCATAAAGATTTCAAACCTTTTCAAATGGAAGTAAAGAGTGCATTTTTAAACGTATATGTCGTTGAGGAAGTATATTTTTCTCAACCTCCGGGTTTTATAAATGAAAAATTTCCGAATCATGTTTTCAAACTAAAAAAGCACTTTATGGTCTGAGACAAGCTCCTAGAGCATGGTATGACCGCCTAAAGAACTTTCTTTTGGATTTGGGTTTCAAAATGGGTGAGGTTGATTCAACGCTTTTTGTTAAGTATGCTAATCATGATATTAAATTAGTTCATATTTACGTAGATGATATAATTTTCGGTACTACTAACTTCACTCTTTGCGAAGAGTTTTGTAAAGTCATGGAGGATCAGTTCGAGATGAGCCACACGGGAGCTCAAATATTTTTAGGACTCCAAATTCGTCAAATGAACGTTGGAATCTTCATCCACCAAACCAAGTACACGGTGGAGCTGCTAAAGCAATTTGAAATGGAGAATGCCTCTAGCAAGAAGACACCAATGAGCACTACTACACACCTTGATAAAAATACGGGCGGTAAAGATGTAAACATTTGTCTATATCGAGGTATGATAGGCAGTGTAATATATCTTACTGATAGTAGGCCAGATATAATGTTTGCAGTATGTGTCTATGCTCGGTATCAATCACAACCTAAGGAATCACACTTAATAGCGGTTAAACGTATTTTTCGTTATTTAAGTCACACACTCGACTACGGATTATTCTATCCAAAGTCAAGCACATATGAGTTAATCTCATATAGTGATGCAGATTATGCTGGATTTAAATCTGACAGGAAAAGTACTAGTTGCACTTGCCATTTTATAGGAAATTCTCTTGTCTCTTGGTTTTCCAAGAAGCAGAATTCCGTATCACTTTCAACCACCGAGGCGGAATATATTGTCGTCGGTGCTGCATGTGCATAGGTTCCATGGATGAGACACACACTTAAAGACTTCGGTATAAACTGTGATACTTGCCCTATCATGGTGGACAACCTAAGTGCAATATGTCTATCTAAGAATCCGGTACACCACTCACATACCAAACACATAGATGTCCGTGACCATTTTCTAGATGATCTTGTAGCTAAAAAGGACATCATTTTAGTGTACGTTGAAACCCATAAGCAAATTGCCGATATTTTCACGAAACCACTCAAGGAAGATACCTTTGTGCGGTTACGTCGAGAATTGGAGATTATGGCTGAATCCGAGATTTAGGAGTCATATTTTCTATATATCTAATCTTGCCTGATAATGATTTTCATAAGCTCTCATTGGATTTGATGTGATATTCTTTATTTATGTTGGATTTATGATCGGTTTTTCGAACTGTGCGTCGTGTTTTTGGTTTTCTGGATTTATGGGGTAGAATAAGTGCACATGAGAGTGTTTTGATGGGTTGTCCAAGTGTTCTTTGGAGAGTACTCAAAATTTCTAATTCTCAAATTTTTGGACTCTATTAGTCGGTCCCAGTTCATCTCCAGACCGACTAGTTCCACTTCTAGTCGGTTAGACATTGAACTCAGACCGACTAGTTCGTGCCCTATTTTAGACATCACTTGCTGTCTATCATTAGTCGGTCCAAGTTCATTTACCGATCGATTAGAATGCATTTTAGTCGGTCAGCTCTTGAACTGAGACCGACTAGATGTGCATGGGCAAATCCGTCTTTGGCCCTACTTAAATCGACTACTCCCCCTCCGTACCGATTAGAATTCATTCTAATCGGTGCGCCCCTCTTTCCTAAAACTCTAAACCGTCACCCGCTCATCTTCCTCCGCCGTCCGACGTCTTCTCCGGCCGCATCCAGTAGCCGCCGGTCTCCTTTCTTCCTCCAGGGTCGTTCTCCTCCTTCCTAGGGTATCTCCTCCTACTTTTTCTCCATTTTAGGGTTCGATTTCTTTCGATTTCTTTCGATTTTGTGTTGTCTCGACTCGAGTTCATGGTGAGAACTCGAATCCCTATCTGCCCTTCCGGTCCCTCTCCGATGACCGTAGATCCTCCATCCAACCCTAATCTTCCCAAACGTCGCTCCAAAACCACTCGTCCGCAACCTTCGTCGCCTACTTCTCCATCATCTTCTTTGCCTCCTCTCTAGAAGAAGAAGGCGGCTCCCTCTAAACCTATAACCCAATCTGCTTCCAAGCCCCGGTCCAAGCTCAAACAAAATATTTTGACCCCTGGACCCTACCGTGCCCCTACACCACCCTCTGACTCCGACGATGACTATATCCTAGAGACTGAGGCTGCCGAGAAGGAACCTACCCCTCCTCCTCGCACTTCCTCACGTCCGTCAAAGGGGAAGGCTCCCATGCCTTCTGGTGGGGTGGATATCTCTCTATGTCGCAATGACCCGTTGTGTCTAGCCACCTACAACCGTATCGAGCATTGCCCATTGATCCTCGAGCACTATGTTCAGTTCTCTGATTTTCTTAAGCTCGCCGATCTCTTAACCTATAGCGGGCTCCTTGATTATCTTCGCCACGACCCCAAGGCAAATCCTCATCCTTACCCTGGCTCGTCAAACTCTTATATGCAAATCGAGTTCGGGGTGAGTATGACGACAAGTATTGTATTGAGACCACTATTTTGGGGACGCCCATTGTCCTCACGGCAGATATCTTAGGACAAATACTTGGGGTCTCCTTGTCTGGTCTGCTCCCTTCTGACATCTCTGTGGATAATATCCACGATCTCGATCAGTCCCTCTTAGCCGACATGCTCCACGTTATTCCTCCCGTCATGATTGGCGTTCCTTCCAAGTCTTACAAACCGAATGCGTGGGTCCTGAATTTGATTCTGAAGTCGTGTCTTCTCCCGAAGTACGGCTCCTCCAGCTTACCGTCCCAGCCCTTCCTGAAGCCCATCTATGCCTTCTTTGATGGGAGCGAGATAAATTGGGCTCGCATCATTTTGGACAAGATGGACTCATTTGAGTTCATCAGGAAGTCGACCAAGGCTGCGCATATTCCCTATCAGTGCCTCTTGACTTTGGTCTTTTGTCACTTCGGAGTTCCCCTCCCTCCTGACGATCAGCGTCCCTTGGGTCCTCCCCTGAACGCGACCGCCATAATCTCTTGCGGCCTTACGTCACGTTCAGCGGACCACCCCTTCTATTCCTCCTCCGTCATCTCGCTCTACCTCTTCAGCTTCCACGAGCCGTCAGGAGGCTCGTCTTTTGCGATGTGAGGAGATGCTCGTGCGTATCTGTGAGCATTTGGGTGTTGAGATCCCTCCGACAGTTTTCGATGAGGAAGCCATGGATGCTGCCTAGGCTGAGGAGCATGTTGTGGCTTCTCCGTTTCATGCCCCAGAGGGTACTCCTGCGCTGCTTCGTCTGTTCGTGCTCCTGAGAGCACTCCTGCTGCCACCATCCCTTCGGTGGATACATCCGTTGCTCCCGAGACCACCACTCCATCTGCACAGCCTGCTGCTGGTGCAGATCCTGCCTCTGCCTCCTGAGCCTTTCTTGGAGGACTCTCCTTTCTGCTCTTTTGATGATCCATCTTGTTGTGAGAGAGTGGGGTTAAGTTAGATGGGTGGTTGTTTTGTATGTTTTGTGCTACTTTTTGATGTATGTTGGGTTGTTATATGCTGTGCACCACATACTGTTATCTGATGATGATCAATTTTTTTGGTAGTCTGGATGTATCAATTTTGATGTTTATATATATATATATATATATATATATATATATATATATATATATATATATATCCATCATATTGCATTTCGTATCTGTGTGCATATTGTACTTTTGTCTCTGATGTTTACTTTATCGCTCGTCGATTCTGTTGCATATATAGCTTTATTTGAATGGAAACATGAGTTGTTTTCCATGCAATCAATTCGCTAAAAATGTTGATATTGGAGAGTATGTTCCATTCATCAATACGTTGATTTGATTTTGTTTTTGATGATTTCTCTTTTCGCTTTTCGACTATGGTCTAGTTGACACACCTTGTTTTCTTCGATATTTTCCTTGGTGTCATTTGGACCGTTGTCCTAGTCTTCGTCTCTCTTGTTGTCACGCCCCGCTTCCTAAAACGACGGAGGCGAAACGTGACTAAGGCCCGCTTAGGCCGGAGCTGAAGAGCTCGGACCTAATAAGCGTCTGTAGGGGTACCATTTTAAAAGATTTTCAGGTTTTTGCATTAATATAGTTCGTAACAACAGAAAGTACGGAAAGGAAGTTGCATTCATTAAATTAGAGATATAATATCCAACAAGTACAAAGTCTAAAAAGAAGCCTAAGCGTGGCAACAAACTATCTACAAGCAAACTGAAAGTAGTAACCTCTGAAAGTGACGACTAAAAGACCTCAAGGTCTGGTCCTTGTCAAACACGTACTCTGGGTCGACGTCCTCGACTCCTCGTACTCCAGTGAGTCTGCCTCGTCCACGAACTCTGGCTGAACACCTGACGTACAGCACCCAAGAGAAAGGAACTGTACGTCAGGTAAAGTCTACAAGAAAGGTTAGAATTTACTGCAAGTGCACCGAACTTTAAACAACGGTTTACTGGTTGATTAGCATACTGAGGTTATAACAGAGTAACACAACAGGAAGTAACGCAGCAGGAAAGTAAAACGGGACAGGTAGTAGTCATAGCGTGTGCTACTGACTACGGGACTATCCTAAAGGTGTCAGGACAAGAAAGAACTAGACAAGTCAAGACAGGACACGACACGACTGACAGGACTAGTAAAACACGAAGGGTTCATGCCTTACGGTTCGAGGGGGATCAGACCCTCTCACCGTACACACGCTCAACCCTACCCCAAACCCTAGAACTCAGGACAGGAAGCACAGAGATCACTTTCGCAAGGAAAGCACCTGAAACGCCCGTAGGCTTTTTGTAACACAGAGATCACTTCCGCAAGGGAAGCACCTGAAATGCCCGCAGGCTTTTTGTATCACTGAGATCACTTCCGCTCGGGAAGCATCTGAAACGCCCGAAGGCTTTTTGTATCACGGAGATCACTTCCGCCCGGGAAGCATCTGAAACGCCCGAAGGCTTTTTGTATCACGGCGATCACTTCCGCTCGGGAAGCATCTGAAACGCCCGAAGGCTTTTTGTATCACGGAGATCACTTCCGCTCGGGAAGCATCTGAAACACCCGAAGGCTTTTTGTATCACGGAGATCACTTCCGCTCGGGAAGCATCTGAAACACCCGAAGGCTTTTTGTATCACGGAGATCACTTCCGCTCGGGAAGCATCTGAAACGCCCAAAGGCTTTTTGTATCACGGAGATCACTTCCGCTCGGGAAGCATCTGAAACGCCAGAAGGATTTTGTGTAATAGTGACATGACATGACAAGTGTAGGAAAGGTTATTCTAGGGTGTCCACACGCATGCACGCACAAGATAATCCTACGGTGTCAAAGTAGTTGTTTGTCGGGCTTAGACTTCGTCGTCAAGTCTAAGTCGTCAAGGCGACCCAGACGCTATCATTTCATGTCCGGCTCTATACACTCACAGTCTAACAGTTCTAACAATTTAAGACCAAAACGCGGTCAAAAACGTAAGTGGGTACACTTGCCTGCGGTGGCGAGTGTGTCGTCCGTCCGGGGCGTCTCGTCCAGGCGTCTCGTCCGCGGTAGTCCGTCTGAAACAGTGTCACGACGACGGTGTCAGGCCTCGTTTTCAATAAATCCTATTTAGGTTCGTTTCTAGGTTGTCAGGACTACCCTAATCGTCGAAAGTCACATTTTGGTGTTTATTCAACCTAGATCGACTTCTACCCTATGTGCACAGAAAAATTATCCGATCGTCGATCTTTCCTACGGTGGGCAACGTTTTACAGATGCTGAAAATAAATTTAGTTCGAGTTGACCAATTTTAGTTTAGGTTTTGGTTAGCTACGGTGTGGGTTTTACTACTCGTTAGGGAAACTAACCTCGTGATGTCGTCCAACAAGCGGAAGTCGGGTCTAAACGGCGAAACGTCGACGTCGTCTGGAAATCCTCGGCCGCGGGTAGCGCAGTGAGGTACCTCTGGACAGCGGGGTGATGACGTGAAATCAGCGAACTAAACAGTGATCTCCTTCCCGTTGCGAGTAGCGCAACGGTTCTTCACGATAACAGCGACGTTGGCTAAAAGTACGTGCGTGCGGAAACGCACGTGAACTCCCAGAGTCCAACGGGGCTGTAGGTAGATGAAGTGGGACCAAAGGAAGATGCTCGGCCCGGTGGATGGCCGACGGCGTGAGCGCACGGCGGTGGACGGCCGTGAGAATCCGGGGAGGACAGATTCGCTCCACGTCCGTTGTCGCGCGTCTCAGTGAAATTTCGGAGACGAACAGCAGAAACGGGAAGCTGCAGTGGGTAAAGGACTTCAAGATTAAGCCAACGGCAGTGGAGTTGTCACCGGGGGTGGTCGGAGGTGGCCGTGCGCAGGCGGCGAAGTTCAGCTTCCAGATCTGTGAAAAACAGCCGATACGGCGTGTTCCGACGAGGATTCCGGGAGCTACAGGTGGGCTATGAGCGTGAGGGAAATTGCAGTTGGTAGGGGGTTTCGATAGGAATCCAACAGCGGTAGGGTGGTCGTCGTAGGTGGTCGGATGGCCGGTGGGTGCAAGTTTTTCCGGCGGTGGTGCAGATCTGTAAAACTGTCGTTTGGGTTGTGTTTGAAAGCGTTTTGAGGGAGATAGAGATGAGGAAAGAGGGTAAGGGGAGTTGGAGATGCTTGGGGGTTCAGAGAGGAGTTGATCGGCGGTGGTGGTCGCCAGAGGGGGTGGCCGGAGGTGGCCGGCCGGAGGTGTTTTCCGGCGGGGCGCAGTTCTGGCCTGGGCTGTGTTTTGTGTGGTTTTCATGGAGTTTTTGATGTCTTGGAGAGGTGGAGATGGAGGAGAAGGAGGAGGAGAAGGTGGTGGCCGGTGGTGGGAGGCTAGGGGCGGCCGTCGGTGGCTGGAGGAGAAGCAAGGAGGCGGCTCAATGGGTTCATGCGTGAGAAATAGGGTTTGAGGTTGGATGTTGTTAAAAAGAGATGAAGGTTGCTATTTGGCTTTGGGATTTTGGTTAATTGGGAGAGAGAGATAGGGATAGAAGGAGTGGAGTTTGAAATAAAGGAGGGTGACATTAGAGGCTGATGCAAGATTCCCTCTTACGTTAGAGAGAAATGGGGGATTTGATTAGGATACTAATTAATCTGAATTTGAAAAAAGACAAAGGTTAATTAAGGAAGGAAAATTGATTAGGGGATAATTCTCGCTACGGGCATCGAAAAAATAATCCGAAAATACCGGGACGATCGTGGAGACGAGAAGTACGGGGCTACAGTGTCCGATCGTGTGTAAAGCCTACCAAGAAATTACGTAAAATTGGAAACGGCGTTTCGAGTCAAAATGACTAAAACGCCCCCATCATTCAAAGTCATTTCGCGCGGAAACGAGCCATGAAAGACGTTCCCAAAAATTACCATAAAATTCTACACTTCCATACGGTCACAACGGCATATCACATCGTATATACCGAAAACAAGAAAGAGTCAAATAAAATACGCGCAGAAAGGTACGTGCACGTAGAAAATACGAACGGTCGGAAAGCGGCCGTTACATTCTACCCACCTTAGAAATGATTCCGCCCTCGGAATCACTTACACTAATAATAATACTATCTACCTAATCTCATACCCGCAACTCTCATATCTACACATAAAGATCACTAATCCTATTACTCCAAACTACGTTCTTCAATAATCCATCACAATGCGTCTCTTCACTGGATAATGCTACAACTAGAATCACGCCCTAGCATCTGACTATAGATCCATATTACCGTCCACAATTCAACAATCATTATGTCCCCAATATATCATCCGTCACCTTAGCTCATAATTCTTTTCCCCAAAATCAATGAACCAAAAACTACATCTATCTTTACTCTTAACATCTAACCTCATAATAATACTAAAATCCATCTTCATAACATCTCATTCATCTCGACGTGTCGTATTACTTTCAATGTCTTCTCACGTCAACTTAATCATCGAACTTGATGCTTTAAATATTCTACTCATTCTCATGATCACTCCAAATCATACTATCCCGGCCTAGCTACTCTTATCTATCACTCGTCCAAGTTTCAGATCGATTAAGTACTCATCTCCTATACATAATTTCATCCAATTAGAGTTCTCCATTGGGTCCTTCACACCTCGGTATAATAAATAAGTCTTGGACAGCCCATTCTTTTCATCCGAAAGAAATCTATTCCACTATCCCATTGTTCCAAAATCGGCTAATCAGTGCTATAACAAATCTCATCTCTCCCTGAGCCTACCCGCAAACAAAATTCTACCACAATAATAGCTAGTCCCGAAACTATAACTACCATAACATAATATTTCTAAAAGGAGAGATAGAGAAGAAAAGGGAAACTTAAAACCAGTGACACATTTAAAACATTTGGAAAAACGTGTGGAGTCGAGGTAATGGACGAGGAAGATAATTGATTTGTGATCTTGTGAGCTAATTTCAAAAACTTTAAAGGGGTTGGTTTAAAAGAAAACAAAGTTTTGATACAATCACATTCAGTCAAAGTTAAGCTATTCTATAATCGCGAAAACTACGTCTAAGGAAATTGTCTGCTATGACCCTATTCATATACGTATGAATACCATCATTCAGACAACTTCAATCATATCATGGTTAACACTGAGTACACATTCAAGACACAAAAGGCAATCATCGAGATCCTAAATAACACACACTCGTACAGGTCTACGCACTCTACCTATACTCATGCACCACAACGACATCACCTACCAAAAGGGCCTTCTCCTAAACCGGAGATCACATAGACAACTACAAGGACTAATGTCTACACAACCTAAGGAAAAATAGAAGCCAGGAGTGTAACGAAATGAATCGGAAGGAAAGAGTTCAAATAAGGCGGGATAAGGAGATAGTTGGTTGGATGGAACAAAAATATTTCTCAAAATAATTAAATAGATGGAAGAAGAATTACGTGTAAAATATGGTATCATATACTTTTATACTTATTAAAAAAATACGTAGAAAAGTGGGCAGATGTAGTAAATTACAATTCTGGGAAAGAGTGAGACGAAGGAAAGAAAGGTAGGGTGAGAAGTGATTATTTTGCAAATGAAAATAAGTTTACACAAATATTTTGAAATGTGGTCACGAAGAACATAGAACTGATATAACAATAATAATTAAATAATAATTGGAGTTCCCTCTGGTTTAGAAAATATTTTAAAAGTACGTGCGGTAAGTGATTAGCAATAAAAATTTTGTAGTTTGGAAAAGTAATATATATATATTGGATTATAGAATTTGATAACAAGGTTTAAAAAAAACTGAAACACGAAAGATGCCGATTTGAAAATAGGTACAAGATAGTAAAATAATTTTACAACCAGGGAGGTTTCAAGATTAGCGAAAGAATTTTAACTCAACCGAAAAACAAGAATTTTGAAATATATAACATAGGGGTTTTCAAAGAAGTTAAGCTGAGCGAAAAACTTAATAGGAATTTCAAAAATACTTTTAGAGGTAGCAGACTTGGCAAGGGAAAATACTCGAAGGATCAACGACACTCGTCAGGAACGATTACTTGAATTGGAAGAAAGGAAAAGATCGCATGATGGATACTCTTAGGATACGATTCACTAAGCTACGATGGAACTCTACGGTCGATATCACGAAAAGGGTAATGATCAGGGAGACGCTAGAAGTCAGGGATTCTAATTATCGGGTCGTCTGAAGATCAGGAGAGCTCGGCGCTAAGATTTCCTAACGAGCTAAACTACAATCAGGATCTAGGGGGAAAGTTCCTAAGAGAATCAAGGTTACGTTCTGCTGGGCTCGAAGTCAATGGAGCTGGGCGAGCGACTAAACTAAAAGGAGGACTCTAGAAATCTAATTTGGTCAGAGTCAAGTGGCTACTAAGGTATCCTAGGACGAGGATGTCTAATTCCTAACTAAGGTGTCAGACTGTCAAATTGGGACGTCTACCTAAGTCTTCCTACTATCTAAGACTGGGAAACTATTTCAGACTTGTACGTGGATATTAGATGAATGCGGTACTTTTTATTGTTCCGAACTTTTGCATGACCTGCATGGGCCACCACTAAAACCTGTCACGCCCCGCTTCCCAAAATGACGGAGGCGAAACGTGACTAAGGCCCGCTTAGGCCGGAGCTGAAGAGCTCGGACCTAATAAGCATCTGTAGGGGTACCATTTTAAAAGATTTTCAGGTTCTTGCATTAATATAGTTCGTAACAACAGAAAGTAGGGAAAGGAAGTTGCATTCATTAAATTAGAGATATAATATCCAACAAGTACAAAGTCTAAAAAGAAGCCTAAGCGTGGCAACAAACTATCTACAAGCAAACTAAAAGTAGTAACATCTGAAAGTGACGACTAAAAGACCTCAAGGTCTAGTCCTTGTCAAACACGTACTCTGGGTCGACGTCCTCGGCTCCTCGTACTCCAGTGAGTCTGCCTCGTCCACGAACTCTGGCTGAACACCTGACGTACAGCACCCAAGAGAAAGGAACTATACGTCAGGTAAAGTCTACAAGAAGGGTTAGACTTTACTACAAGTGCACCGAACATTAAACAACGGTTTACTGGTTGATTAGCATGCTGAGGTTATAACAGAGTAACACAACAGGAAGTAACACAGCAGGAAAGTAAAACGGGACAGGTAGTAGTCGTAGCGTGTGCTACCGACTACGGGACTATCCTAAAGGTGTCAGGACAAGACGGAACTAGACAAGTCAAGATAGGACACGACACGACTGAAAGGACTAGTAAAACACGAAGAGTTCACGCCTTACGGTTCAAGGGGGATCAGACCCTCTCACCGTGTGCACGCTCAATCCTACCCCAAACCCCAGAACTCAGGACAGGAAGCACGGAGATCACTTTCGCAAGGAAAGCACCTGAAACGCCCGTAGGCTTTTTGTAACACAGAGATCACTTCCGCAAGGGAAGCACCTGAAACACCCGCAGGCTTTTTGTATCACTGAGATCACTTCCGCTCGGGAAGCATCTGAAACGCCCGAAGGCTTTTTGTATCACGGAGATCACTTCCGCTCGGGAAGCATCTGAAACGCCCGAAGGCTTTTTGTATCACGGAGATCACTTCCGCTCGGGAAGCATCTAAAACGCCCGAAGGCTTTTTGTATCACGGAGATCACTTCCGCTCGGGAAGCATCTGAAACGCCCGAAGGCTTTTTGTATCACGGAGATCACTTCCGCTCGGGAAGCATCTGAAACGCCCGAAGGCTTTTGTGTAATAGTGCAAGACATGACAAGTGTAGGAAAGGTTATTCTAGGGTGTCCACACGCACGCACGCACAAGATAATCCTACGGTGTCAAAGTAGTTGTTTGTCGGGCTTAGACTTCGTCGTCAAGTCTAAGTCGTCAGTGCGACCCGGACACTATCATTTCATGTCCGGCTCTATACACTCACAGTCTAACAGTTCTAACAATTTAAGACCAAAACGCGGTCAAAAACGCAAGTGGGTACACTTGCCTGCGGTGGCGAGTGTGTCGTCCGTCCGGGGCGTCTCGTCCAGGCGTCTCGTCCACGGTAGTCTGTCTAAAACAGTGTCACGACGACGGTGTCAGGCCTCGTTTTCAATAAATCCTATTTAGGTTCGTTTCTAGGTTGTCAAGACTACCCTAATCATCGAAATTCACATTTTGGTGTTTATTCAACCTAGATCGACTTCTACCCTATGTTCACAGAAAAATTATCCGATCGTCGATCTTTCCTACGGTGGGCAACGTTTTACAGATGCTGAAAATAAATTTAGTTCGAGTTGACCAATTTTAGTTTAGGTTTTGGTTAGCTACGGTGTGGGTTTTACTACTCGTTAGGGAAACTAACCTCGTGATGTCGTCCAACAAGCGGAAGTCGGGTCTGAACGGCATAACGTCGACGTCGTCTGGAACTCCTCGGTCGCGGGTAGCGCAGCGAGGTACCTCTGGACAGCGGGGTGATGACGTGAAATCAGCGAGCTAAATAGTGATCTCCTTCCTGTTGCGAGTAGCACAACGGTTCTTCACGATAACAGCGACGTTGGCTAAAAGTACGTGCATGCGGAAACGCACGTGAACTCCCAGAGTCCAACGGGGCTGTAGGTAGATGAAGTGGGACCAAAGGAAGATGCTCGGCCCGGTGGATGGCCGATGGTGTGTGCGTACGGCGGTGGGCGGCCGTGAGAAGCCGGGGAGGACAGATTCGCGCCACGTCCGTTGTCACACGTCTCAGTGAAATTTCGGAGATGAACAGTGGAAACGGGAAGCTGCAGTGGGTAAAGGACTTCAAGATGAAGCCAACGGCAGTGGAGTTCTCACCGGGGGTGGTCGGAGGTGGCCGTGCGCGGGCGGCGAAGTTCAGCTTCCAGATCTGTGAAAAACAGCCGATACGGCGTGTTCCGACGAGGATTCCGGGAGCTACAGGTGGGCTATGAGCGTGAGGGAAATTGCAGTTGGTAGGGGGTTTCGATAGGAATCCAACAGCGGTAGGGTGGTCGTCGTAGGTGGCCGAATGGCCGGTGGGTGCAAGTTTTTCCGGCGGTGGTGCAGATCTGTAAAACTGTCGTTTGGGTTGTGTTTGAAAGCGTTTTGAGGGAGATAGAGATGAGGGAAGAGGGTAAGGGGAGTTGGAGATGCTTGGGGGTTCAGAGAGGAGTTGAACGGCGGTGGTGGACGCCGGAGGGGGTGGCCGGAGGTGGCCGGCCGGAGGTGTTTTCCGGCGGGGCGCAGTTCTGGCCTGGGCTGTGTTTTGTGTGGTTTTCATGGAGTTTTTGATGTCTTGGAGAGGTGGAGATGGAGGAGAAGGAGGAGGAGAAGGTGGTGGCCGGTGGTGGGAGGCTAGGGGTGGCCGTCGGCGGCTGGAGGAGAAGCAAGGAGGCGGCTCAATGGGTTCATGCGTGAGAAATAGGGTTTGAGGTTGGATGTTGTTAAAAAGAGATGAAGGTTGCTATTTGGCTTTGGGATTTTGGTTAATTGGGAGAGAGAGATAGGGATAGAAGGAGTGGAGTTTGAGATAAAGGAGGGTGACATTAGAGGCTGATGCATGATTCCCTCTTACGTTAGAGAGAAATGGGAGATTTGATTAGGATACTAATTAATCTGAATTTGAAAAAAGACAAAGGTTAATTAAGGAAGGAAAATTGATTAGGGGATAATTCTCGCTACGGGCATCGGAAAAGTAATCCGAAAATACCGGGACGATCGTGGAGACGAGAAGTACGGGGCTACGGTGTCCGATCATGTGTAAAGCCTACCAAGAATTTACGTAAAATTGGAAACGGCGTTTCGAGTCAAAATGACTAAAACGCCCCCATCATTCAAAGTCGTTTCGCGCGGAAACGAGCCGTGAAAGATGTTCCTAAAAATTACCATAAAATTCTACACTTCTATACGGTCACAACGGCAAATCACATCGTATATACCGAAAACAAGAAAGAGTCAAATAAAATACGCGCACGAAAGGTACGTGCACGTAGAAAATACGAACGGTCGGAAAGCGGCCGTTACACTTGTTTATAATTTCTTTTAGCCTTGGTTGTTGCCGTTGTTTCCTCTCGCTCTTTTTGGATAATGCCAAAGGGGGATAGAATTAATAATGACTTTGTGCTTAATGATAATTTAAACAATTACCGTGAATCTAATTTCATATGTTAGATTCAGGGGGAGTGAAGATATAAAAATGGATTCCGATCCTATATTTCAATAATTGGATCATGTCTTATACTTTTATCTTCTGCTTGATGCTTATGTTTAATATTTAATATGGAACTAACGAGTCATCAATGCAGGGGGAGCAAGTAAATTTCATTTATCTCATTATTATTGATTTATATTTATGTTGGTTTGTCATCACCAAAAAGAGGGAGAATGTTGAGTATTGATTCCCCTGATTTGGTTTTGATGATGAACAAACATAAATATTGGGTACTAATTCTTTTTGAGCGCAGTTATGTAGATCGTCGCCAAATTACTTTGTATATCTCAAGCGACATCCCAAGACTTTCTTAGAGTGCGTGATCATTGTGCCTGAAGCTTCGTTGAAGCTCAAGGAGTTATTAATGAAGTCAAGGGATTCGGATTCTCCATGTTGAAGCTTTGAAGACGGTTTGTCGTGTTATTTATTTGGTCTACTAGCTTCATTTCATAGAATGTTAAGCCTTCAGTAGTACTTGCCTAGTTAACCTTATTTCTATTCTAGCTTATCTCTAGGATTGTCTTAGAAGTCACTAGAAAGTCTGTCCTTAGCTTATCACGTCTTTTCATGACTTTCTGTGCATCTTAGTTGGTTCAAGTAGAAGGACCAACCGACTAGATGATGATCTAATCGGTTGGAAATCCTTCTTGAACCGACTAGTCATCCTTGTGTATTTTGGCATACTTAATGTTGACCAATTAGTCTGTCCAAGTAGGCTCACCGACCGACTAGTTGTCCAACTAGTCGGTTGGTGTTTCTTCTTAGACCGACTAGTTTTCCCTCCTTAATTCACTATATTCTCTGTCAACCTTCTAGTCGATCCAAGAAGGTTCACCGACCGACTAGTTCTCAAACTAATCGGTCAGTGATCCTTCTTAGACCGATTAAGCAGCTTTAATTTTCCGGCCGTTGGAGATTTTATTTCCACGATTTTTCTGATCTGTTTTGATTCTTTCCTTATCTGTTTGACTCGTTTCAAACATGAAAATTTGTCTATTATCAGAGAGATTTCAAATCTCGAATTTAGTTCAATTCAATCATCATTTTTTTTCAAGGTTTCATCTCTCTCTCTCTCAAAAAATCTTTGGTTCTCTTTTGTGACCTAATTTCTCCAAAGGTGCTTTCGAGATCTTGTGCTGTCATTCTCCTGAGAGGTTGAATCATGACCATCTTCATTGCCCTAGCCATCTCACGTTGTTCATCTTGGTGGTGCTAGGGTTTCGTGCTCACTCTTTCTCAAAATCCTTCCTTGCCCTAAATTCGTAAGTATTTTCTCAAGGCATAGGATTTTGTGGTAAGCGTTTTCTATTTCATTAAATTTATTATATTGAGTTTATCTCTCGGTTTGTGAGAGAAGTTCGTGATTCCGGTTTGTGGGAGTCACGATCAAACAGTTGTATTGTTTGATCTTGTAGTAGTTTCTACAAGAAGTTGTTTAGTGGAACCTTGAGTTAGTGGATTCTAACTCAAGTAGCCGGAAGAGATCCGGGTATCTGGGACGTAGGATCACCGGTAACAAGTCGGGGAAACTTGGGTGGATCCGAACCCATTACATCGCGTGTTTGTGTTGCATTTTTCTTGTTGTTATTATTTATTCCGCACCGTCGTTTGTGATTGCACGATAATTAGGAATTAGACTCTTGAATATTTTAGAAATACTATTCACTCCTCTCTAGTACTTGTGCAGTTGCTTTCAAAGCATTACATTTGCTTTCAATCTCAAGTAGTTGTGGGAGTTTGAGATCTAGAGGAGTTAGGGTTTGGAGCTTGAAGAGGGTGATCCATGGGGGAATTTCGAAATTAGGGCTTGAGCTTGACATCATTGGGGGATTTCATCTAATTGGAAGAGGATTTGAGTCTCTACAAGAGGTAGGAGTCCAATCCTTACTCATATGGTTGATTTCATTGCATTTTAGTACAAAGCTTGCATTTTTGGGGGTTTTGGTGAAATTGCTTGACATGGAGTATTTGATTTGATTTCATAGGTTGGGTAGAGTAATTTGATGCCATGAATATGTTGAAGGTGTATATGAATGAATTATTTCACCAATTGCGTGAAATTGCCCCTTTATTGAAATTGCTCTCATATTGAAAATTTTCCTCTTTGGGATGTTGGAAAATTATCTTTCAACTTATTCATTTAGGAATGTTGGGATGTTTATAATAGTAGGGAATTACTTTCATTTGGAAATTTCCTCACTTTGATTATTGGAATTGCCTTGATTAATTATGAAATCATTAATTACTTATGTTGGATTGCCTTGATTGCCATCTTGAACTAATTAATCATCAATTAATTAACAATTGATTGCCAACATGAAATTGCCTCATTTTGAAATGAAACTTAATTAAGAAGAAAGTAGGGATCTTAAGTTTGCATTTCATAAATAAAAGATTGCATCATCTCCTTTCGTAAATTATTTTGTGGTTCACATAAAGGAGTTGCTCTCATTTTGGTGATATTGCTCTCAATTTATGGAATTGGTCTCATTATATGAGATGCTGAGTTCTTGTATGCTTTGATTTTGGGTTGTTATATCAATTTTGTGAAATTAATTACTCATGATGCAATTGAAGGCCTTGGGCCCTAATTTTGTCAAATTTTGTAAAATTGCGTTCATTTGGGTTGGTTGGAAGCTTTAATAATCAATTTTCATGTGGTGGTGGAATCTATATGATGCTTTGAAATCACTTGATGTTATAATTTGATTCATGTTGCCTTGATGGACTCATTTCAAAAATTATGTGAAATCACTCTCATTTACAATGTTGGAAGTTATATTCTTCATTCTTCTTTGCATGAAGTGTGTGAGATAAGTTGTTGTGAAAATTGGGTGAAGATGCCTTGAATGCTTGTTTCTAAATGCATGTAAAAAAATGCTCTCAAATGGAAAGTGGAAATTTATTTATTATTAAATTTCTTTGTATGAAAATGAGGTTTATATGAAATGCAAATGAGATGGAAAATTGGCGGTGTGGCGTTGTATACACGTGGAATGTGGAATGATGTGTTTGGATGTTATTAGGACACGAACGGTGGAGTGCATGGACATGGACAAAGTTGCCACGGTAGGAAGCAGGTGAAGTCGCCGTGGGCAGCCTCTTGATACCATTAGGTGGCTCCACGTGATAATGGAGTAGGTGTACGATACACTTGCACGCCGCCTCATTCATGGGATCCCCTTGCATTTCATTGCAATGCATTACTTGTGCATCATATGCATCATGGCATCATTTAGCATGTTTGGGTGATTTGTGGTTGTATGTATGTGATGGTTAACTTTTGAGAATGCATGTTGCCATGGATGCATTTGGTGCTTGAATGATGGTATGTTGGAAAGTGTGGTTTGTTAGTTGTTAACAAATATTATTATTCTTGTTGGTATTGTTAATGGAATTATTAATGATATTGGTGTTGGAATTGGTGATGTTGTTATTGTCGATGTTGTTGTCATTATTGTTGTCTCCTTGATTGGGCCTTTAGGCTAAATTAGTGGATAGAGTTGGTTGGACTTGCTATTTCTTGTATGTATGTTGCTCACTTGTAATTGTTCTAAGTGCATTAAACTTGAATTCGGGAAAGATGGAAGGAATCTTAGCACTAGTAAATTAAAAGTTGGAGTGTTTAGTGGAATTCTAGTGAAAGCTAACATCTCCCTTAATTTCCATGACATATTTGTTCCCTAGGTGATATCTTTTATGGCCTTAGTAGCTAGAGTTAGCATTTTTTTGTTAATTAAGTCCATATGCAAACACAAGGGTATCATTGGCTTTGTAAGTGTTACATAGGGTGGGAGTTGTGAAATTTAGCAAGTAGCCGAACTAAAGCTTGTTCTTCCTTGAAATTGTTGTAGGATTTTCACCACACTTCCAATATGAGGTTATATGTAGAACTTTATGATTTTGTGCGTCCACCTTTTGTAAAAGTTGTTAATTAGATTAAATTGAGTAATGGGACAAGCTTAGTTTTGTTAGATTTCATGTTTTGATATTGGTTATTACTTCTCCTATGATTCTTTGAGAAAGACTATATGTTTGGGGTTATAGCATGTTTTTCCTTAAATATTACTTATGTTGTAATTGGAAACTTTTGATAAATACAAGAGAAACTCTGCCGAAATTTTTGTGAGTATCTCATAAGAATTTCCATAACATCCTAAGCCTTAGGAACTTAAGTTAGGAACACTACACGTGATGCCTCTTATTAACCCCCCAAAATTATATGCAATGTTAGTTTAGTGGCCATATTACAAGATGTCCTTTATGGTTTGCTAACTTTACGTAGCATCTTTATTCAAGTTCATGAGCAAACATAAGTGCATCATTAGTTTGATAGGAGTCACTTATGGTAAACGTTGTGCCTTATGGTGAAATTCCCATCTAGCTTGCTAAGTCACTAAAGTTATATGTTAATTTCTAAAGCTTGCCCAAATTTGCTCGTGGATGCTTTAGGGTTGTTAGAAAGTACTAAAGGGCTTAAGGCTTGCAAGTTGAATTAATAAATTGCTAATGTTCCATCTTGATAATGAACCATGTTGCATGCCAATATTTAACTCCTTAGACTTTCCTTTAAATTCGTACAAAAGGTTACTAGCATTTTATCCCATAATGATTCATGCTGTAGGTTAGACTTTCACCCAATTGCATGCTAACCTCTTAAGGTTCATGTTGCATAGTGACTGGTTCATTTTGCATCAAGAATGGGTTATGTTTCACTCGGATATTTTATGGGAAATGGGTTGAGAGAGTTGCTGTTTACTTCATCGTGGTACTCACTCTGTTTTGCAGGCTCTTCCCTTGCCACAGGTATGTGATTCCATTATGTTTGTCATTCTCGTTTTTATATGTGCCGAGGAAGTTTGTTTATGCCCATTTCTTTCCATGATATGCCATTAGTTGGTTTCCAGTTCCTTGCATGAGAGCATGTCATTTTATTGCACCATGTGAGTTGGGTTTAGAATTCCTACTGGGTCACGATGTGACGTGTCCCCGTTGATATTTTTCAGGTGCTGGTTCGTGGAGTTGGAGGCCCACTAGTCCAATTGGTTGGTGTTGGTTGGAGTTGAGGGGTTATAGAGAGAGAGAGAGTGAGAGTTTTGGGTGGGTGTGATTGTATTTTGGTGATTTGTGGGATTTTTGTTGTATATGAGATTTGGCGTAAATGTTGTATATGTATAAGTGTTGTATATTTGCATTTATTAGTGTTTTTATTTATCAGTGCTGAGTTATTATTTCTCTTTAGAGTTTTGGGCATGTGCTGTCCGGAATGCTACAGGTACTACCGCAGCGGTGCGAAGTGGACCGGCTCGAGTTTTGGACCCTTGTATTTTCTTCCGTCGCACCCGCCTCTTCGGGAATACCTGATACAGATTTGTACTTATCGGGTATCCCGAGGAGCGGGGCATTACATTTGGTGGCCCATGCAGGTCTCCGCACTGCGACTGTGTTGGGGTTGTGCGTGTAGTGTTCTAAGCAGAGCTTAGACTTAAGGTGGTTAGAGTCCAGCCTTAGGATGAGACCGGATAGCAGGAACTTGAGGTATGCACACTAAGGTTTGATATTTAAGAGTTGAATCTGTATGAATGCATGTACATATTTAGGTGTGTAGATATGTATGAATGTACATCTATAGTTTTATGAGAGTTGAATATGGCTTGTTGAGTATATTGAGATGATATACTCATGTGCATATGATTGTAATATATGTACGAATGATTATATGGCTATGTGATCGTATTTAAAGTGTATGTGTTAATAAGTGGTTGACATATGAGTAGCATATAAGTTGAGTTATATACTTGACTGAGATGCAGGCAAAGTATGGATGTACTGTGTTGTAACTATATACTGTATGCGATCAAGTAGAGTGTGCAGATGCATGAGTAGATCCCTGAGTTCCACCCACGTATGTGTGGATATGTCTTGATAGTAATATTGTTATGAATGGATTTAAGTGATGAGTATTAATACATGCATGGCTGTGAGCTAGAACGCTTACACCTGTATCTGGATGATTATAGTTTTGTAGGTATATCTGTGTATTGATATTGATATGTAAGACTCTGTATGAAGATACCCGTGCGAATGTTAGATGGATATTAATGGACATACATGATTGTATGTCTGGGTATAAGAGGTGCATGTGTTTATGTGTTAATGAATGGTTGCCTATGAGTAATGTGTGTCATGAGATTCTCTGATTGATTGATCTCTAGGACGTCTATAGATATGGTGTGCTGTTTGTATTTGTATAATGTGATAAATATGTACATAGATATGGTGTGTTGTTTGTATGGATCCTTGTGTTCCACTCAGCTATGAGTGGACATGCCCCGAATGTACTAGAGTTGTGTGTTTGATATATGTATTTATGTGAGATGTATACGGTTGCATGTCTGGTTGTAAGCGAGTACGCTTACACCGGTGTTAGGATAGATATAGTAATATCTGGGTGTATTGATGTTGATGTGTAATACTTTATGTATGCCATGTGTTGTATGTTTAAATGTGTACAAGGTAACATGGGTGGTTGTATGTCTCAGGATATTAGTGCATATGGGTATATTTGAAATGTTATACTTGTGCATATTTGAACTAGTAAAAGTGTTGGTAAATGAATGAGCTTTATCGATATGATGGGGTAGAGTGACCCTATATATATGTCTCTATTCACCCTCAGCTATGTCCTTAGTTAGAAAGTTCGAGGACGAACTTTATTTTTAAGGTGGGTAGATTGCAATGCACGTATGCGTTTAATACTATTTGCTTGTGTGTGTATAGTAATTTTGTTGTGTGTATAGTAATTTCCTACATGTATGGCTATAAGGTGACTATGATATGCTTTGGATTTATAAGTGAATGCGTGTGGTTGGATTGTAAATCGATATTATTGTTAACATGCGATTAGTGATATTAGCGCGCTTGGCGATTTTCGTTGGTAAGTGTGTATAGTAAAATGGTGTGTTCATGATAATTGGTGATACTGGGATAGTTATTAATGAATGATATTATTATTATTATTGATGTTTGGTTGTTATTTTTGGTGATGTTGGTATTATTTTTGGTATTAGTATTTCTATTATTGGTGATGTTGTTTATTATTATCATTACTATTGTTAAGGCCTTAGTTAATTTTGGAAGATAGAGTTGGGCTTGGATTATTGTTAGTTAATGTTGATTGGGCTTTAATAGTTGGGCTAGACTATTAGATGAGAGAAGAGGGTTTGATTTAATTGGGAATGGCAAACTTGCAAATACCCTATCATTCCACAACCTTCCTTTTTATTCTCTCTCTTTTTCCCTATTTCTTTTTCTTCTTCCCATAGCCTGTGTACCCTCTCCCCCAAAGCTGCCATGGCCGAAACCTTCTCCCTTGCATGCCCGAAATCATCCAGCAAACAAAAGAACAGAAAAGAGAAAGGAGAAAACATCAACTTGTTAACTTCTTCCCCTTCTTCCTATTAAATTTCTTTTAGTCTTCTCCCAATTTCCCCAAGCCCCCATGGCTGGCCAAATTTCCCCAAGCCCCCATGGCTGGCCGAATTTCTCCAGGCCAAGAAAAAAGGAAGAAAGAAGAGAAATGGAGGGAAGAAAGATGAGGAAGAAGAGAAGAAGTAAAGCCCTAGCCCAACCTCTCCTTCTACCCTTCATCTTCTCCAATTTCTCTCAACTCCATGGCTAAAAACTTTCCCCCAAAACTCAAATATGACCTGGACCGAAATTTATGGGCTTTGTTTTCAATCTCAAGTAGTTGTGGGAGTTTGGGATCTAGAGGAGTTAGGGTTTGGAGCTTGAAGAGGGTGATCCATGGAGGAATTTCGAAATTAGGACTTGAGCTTGACATCAATGGGGGATTTCATCTAATTGGAAGAGGATTTGAGTCTCTACAAGAGGTAGGAGTCCAATCCTTACTCATATGGTTGATTTCATTGCATTTTGGTACAAAGCCGGCATTTTTAGGGATTTTGGTGAAATTGCTTGACATGGAGTATTTAATTTGATTTCATAGGTTGGGTAGAGTAATTTGATTCCATGAATATGTTGAAGGTGTATATGAATGAATCATTTCACTAATTGTGTGAAATTGCCCCTTTAGTGAAATTGCTCTCATGTTGAAAATTTTCCTCTTTGGGATGTTGGAAAATTATCTTTCAACTTATTCATTTAGAAATGTTGGGATGTTTATAGTAGTAGGGAATTACTTTCATTTGGAAATTGCCTCACTTTGAATATTGGAATTGCCTTGATTACTTATGTTGGATTGCCTTGATTGCCAACTTGAACTAATTAATCATCAATTAATTAACAATTGATTGCCAACATGAAATTGCCTCATTTTGAAATGAAACTTAATTAAGAAGAGAGTATGGATCTTAAGTTTGCATTTCATAAATAATAGATTGCCTCATCTTCTTTCGTAAATTATGTTGTGGTTCACATAAAGAAGTTGCTCTCATTTTGGTGATATTGCTCTCAATTTATGGAATTGCTCTCATTATATGAGATGGTGAGTTCTCGTATGCTTTGATTTTGGGTTGTTACTTCAATTTTGTGAAATTAATTACTCATGATGCAATTGAAGGCCTTGTGCACTAATTTTGTCAAATTTTGTAAAATTGCTTTCATTTGGGTTGGTTGGAAGCTTTAATAATCAATTTTCATGTGGTGGTGGAATCTATATGATGCTTTGAAATCACTTGATGTTATGATTTGATTCATGTTGCCTTGATGGACTCATTTCAAAAATTATGTGAAATCACTCTCATTTACAATGTTGGAAGTTATATTCTTCATTCTTCTTTGCATGAAGTGTGTGAGATAAGTTGTTGTGAAAATTGGGTGAAGATGCCTTGAATGCTTGTTTCTAAATGCATGTAAAAAAATGCTCTCAAATGGAAAGTGGAAATTTATTTATTATTAAATTTCTTTGTATGAAAATGAGGTTTATATGAAATGCAAATGAGATGGAAAATTGGCGGTGTGGCGTTGTATACACGTGGAATGTGGAATGATGTGTTTGGATGTTATTAGGACACGAACGGTGGAGTGCATGGACATGGACAAAGTTGCCACGGTAGGAGGCAGGTGAAGTCGCCGTGGGCAGCCTCTTGATACCATTAGGTGGCTCCACGTGATAATGGAGTAGGTGTACGATACACTTGCACGCCGCCTCATTCATGGGATCCCCTTGCATTTCATTGCAATGCATTACTTGTGCATCATATGCATCATGGCATCATTTAGCATGTTTGGGTGATTTGTGGTTGTATGTATGTGATGGTTAACTTTTGAGAATGCATGTTGCCATGGATGCATTTGGTGCTTGAATGATGGTATGTTGGAAAGTGTGGTTTGTTAGTTGTTAACAAATATTATTATTCTTGTTGGTATTGTTAGTGGAATTATTAATGATATTGGTGTTGGTATTGGTGATGTTGTTATTGTCGATGTTGTTGTCATTATTGTTGTCTTTTTGATTGGGCCTTTAGGCTAAATTAGTGGATAGAGTTGGTTGGACTTGCTATTTCTTGTATGTATGTTGCTCACTTGTAATTTCTCTAAGTGCATTAAACTTGAATTCGGGAAAGATGGAAGGAATCTTAGCACTAATAAATTAGAAGTTGGAGTGTTTAGTGGAATTCTAGTGAAAGCTAACATCTCCCTTAATCTCCATGACATATTTGTTCCCTAGGTGATATCTTTTATGGCCTTAGTAGCTAGAGTTATCATTTTTTTGTTTATTAAGTCCATATGCAAACAGAAGGGTATCATTGGCTTTGTAAGTGTTACATAGGGTGAGAGTTGTGAAATTTAGCGAGTAGCCGAACTAAAGCTTGTTCTTCCTTGAAATTGTTGTAGGATTTTCACCACACTTCCAATATGAGGTTATATGTAGAACTTTATGTTTTTGTGTGTCCACCTTTTGTAAAAGTTGTTAATTAGATTAAATTGAGTAATGGGACAAGCTTAGTTTTGTTAGATTTCATGTTTTGATATTGGTTATTACTTCTCCTATGATTCTTTGAGAAAGACTATATGTTTGGGGTTATAGCATGTTTTTCCTTAAATATTACTTATGTTGTAATTGGAAACTTTTGATAAATACAAGAGAAACTCTGCCGAAATTTTTGTGAGTATCTCATAAGAATTTCCATAACATCCTAAGCCTTAGGAACTTAAGTTAGGAACACTACACGTGATGCCTCTTATTAACCCCCCAAAATTATATGCAATGTTAGTTTAGTGGCCATATTACAAGATGTCCTTTATGGTTTGCTAACTTTAGTTAGCATCTTTATTCAAGTTCATGAGCAAACATAAGTGCATCATTAGTTTGATAGGAGTCACTTATGGTAAACGTTGTGCCTTATGGTGAAATTCCCATCTAGCTTGCTAAGTCACTAAAGTTATATGTTAATTTCTAAAGCTTGCCCAAATTTGCTCGTGGATGCTTTAGGGTTGTTAGAAAGTACTACAGGGCTTAAGGATTGCAAGTTGAATTAATAAATTGCTAATGTTCCATCTTGATAATGAATCATGTTGCATGCCAATATTTAACTCCTTAGACTTTCCTTTAAATTCATACTAAAGGTTACTAGCATTTGATCCCACAATGATTCATGCTGTAGGTTAGACTTTCACCCAATTGTATACTAACCTCTTAAGGTTCATGTTGCATAGTGACCGGTTCATTTTGCATCAAGAATGGGTTATGTTTCACTCGGATATTTTATGGGAAATGTGTTGAGAGAGTTGTTGTTTACTTCATCGTGGTACTTACTCTGTTTTACAGGCTCTTCCCTTGCCGCAGGTACGTGATTCCGTTATGTTTGTCATTCTCGTTTTTATTTGTGCCGAGGAAGTTTGTTTATGCCCAATTCTTTCGATGATATGCCATGAGTTGGTTTCCAGTTCCTTGCATGAGAGCATGTCATTTTATTGCACCATGTGAGTTGGGTTTAGAATTCCTACTGGGTCACGCTGTGACGTGTCCCCGTTGATATTTTTCAGGTGCTGGTTCGTGGAGTTGGAGGCCCACTAGTCCAATTGGTTGGAGTTGGTTGGAGTTGAGGGGTTGGAGTTGAGTGTGAGAGTTTTGGGTGGGTGTGATTGTATTTTGGCGATTTGTGGGTTTTATGTTGTATATGAGATTTGGCATAAATGTGGTATATGTCGTGCCCTGTGGTAGCTACTGCACACGTACTAGAGGGGGGTGAATAGTACTTAAAATAATCAAGATAGTTATTCCTAATTATTGTGCAAGAAACAAACGACAATGCGGAATTAAACAACTATCAACAAGAATTAAAACATACGCAAACAAACAATATTACTGGGTTCGGATCCACCCAAGTCTCCCCGACTTGTTCCCGGTGATCCTACGTCCCAACCACACGGATCCCCTCCGGATACTTGAGTTAGCAACCCTAACTCAAGATTTCCACTATGAAGTACTTGTGAAAAACCTTCACAAGTCAAATCATACACAAAGTAATTTGTGACTCCCACAACCCGGGATCACAACCACACTCTCACAACCGAGAGTGAAACTTACAATTCAAATATGAAATGAAATAAACACTTACCTACAAAATCCTATGCCTTGAGTAAATCTTACCAAATTAGGGCAATGATGGATTTTGAGGAAGAGGATGTCACCAAACCCTAGCTTCAAGAAGATGACCAGCAATGGAAGCCTATGGTGGAGTATGGTGACTAGGATCAATCTCTTGGCTTGAGAAGCTCACAATGGAGAGAATCTCTCTTGAGGAAGATGGCTCAAAGTGTGAAGGGAGATATTCTTGTGAGGGAGAGAGAGCTTTGAATTAGCTTGGGAGAGCTCTTCTCTTAGGTCTGAAATTGCTTGTAAAATGGACCTTCAACCTTGCCTCAAACGTATCAAGATTGTATTTATAGAGGCAAGGAAAATCGTATTGGAAAAGTTCCCAACGGCTCTTTTCTGAACCCAACTAGTCGGTCATAGAACAACCACCGACCGACTAGTTCATCAACTAGTCGGTCGGTCAATCAACGTAGACCGACTAATGAAAGAACAGCCAAAAGTCGAAGTTCCATGCAAAGACAACTAGTCGGTCTAAGAAGACTTGCCGACCGACTAGTTTCACAACTAGTCTGTCGATGAATGATCTTTGATCGACTAACGTCGAAAAAGAATAGGCAGACTTCAAGTTGACTTAGTCGGTTTAAGAAAAAATGCTGACCGACTAGTTTCTCAACTAGTCGGTCGGTAAACGTTCTTTGACCGACTAACTCGAAACAGTAGCTCAGGCTGAAAATGAGTGTACACAACTAGTCGGTCTAAGAAGGATTACTGACCGACTAGATCGTCATCTAGTTGGTCGGTGACTCTTCTTTGACCGACTAACTGTAGTCATGGAAAGAGCTGAATAAAGAGAGGCAAACTAGTCTGTTCATGTAGAGTTACCGACCGACTAGATCGTCATCTAGTCGGTTGGTGACTCTTCTTGAACCAACTAACATGCACTCGAAGCCGAGGGAAGAAGCGATAGGCTTTGGGAAAGTTTCTAATGGCTTCTAAGATTATCCTAGCTCTAAGATATGAGCGAAATGAAGTTTATAATGTAAGTCCTACTCAAGGCTTAACAATCTAATCTATGAAGCTGGAAGACTACAAAAATAAACCTTACGAGCCGTCTTCAAAGCTTCAATCTTCATTCCTTTTGTCTTCAATATAACTCCTTGAGCTTCAACAAAGCTCCAGGCACACGATCACGCGTATTGAGAAGTCTTGAGGCGTCGCTTTTGATGTTCGTATTCTTTTGGCGACGATCTCCATAACTGCGCTCACAAATAAGTTAGTATACATTATTTATGTTTGCTCATCATCCAAAACCAAAT
This sequence comes from Scilla litardierei, assembly GCA_030789695.1. Taxonomy (NCBI): domain Eukaryota; kingdom Viridiplantae; phylum Streptophyta; class Magnoliopsida; order Asparagales; family Asparagaceae; genus Scilla; species Scilla litardierei. Next base: position 90,326,449 of record CM061142.1, read on the forward strand.
CCGGGGAATCAATACACAACATTCTCCCCCTTTTTGGTGATGACAAACCAACATAAATAATAATCAATAATAATGATTCAATTGAAATTTACTTACTCCACCTGCATTGATGACACGTTAGTTCCATATTCAATAATATTCATATGCATCAAGCAGCGAGGGAAGATATGAAATATGAACCACATATTGACATATAGGATCTAAATCCATTTTATATCTTTACTCCCCCTGAATCTAACACATCAAATTAGATTCATGGTAAATTCCTTTGAATTATTAATTAGCACATTGTCATTATTATATCTCTCCCCCTTTAGCATTAGCAAAAAGAGCGGGAGGAGACAAAACCAATGGCTAAAAAATAACGCATGGGAGTCGAAGAATACGACCAAGGTCCAAAATAACACCAATGCAAAATATCAAATGCAAAATACCGAATAAAAGCAAAGCGTGTCAAGGAGACCAAAGTCGAAAATCGGAAACTGAAATCATCAAACCATAGGCGAAATACGAAAACCGAAATCATAAAATCATCGGTGAAAATCGGAAAACGAAATCACCAAGCCATAGGCGAAAATCGAAATACAAAATCATCAAGCCATAGGCGAAAAACGAAATCCGAAATCATCAAAACTCAAATTGATTTCACTTATTGAGTTTTGGAACATACTCTCCAAAATCAACATTAGAGACAAAAATTCCAAAGAAAATACCAAATGTAGCATGCAAAAACATTTGAATGGCATACACTAATCTAGCATACTAGGATTCAAATTGAAACAAAATGATACCAAACGTAATATATTCTACCAATGGATACCAATGTGAATCAAAAGTATGAAAATACTTACAACATTAAGCTCCCCCTACTTTGGTGCATCACTTAAGCACCAACAACTCCATTTGAATGAAAATCCTTGCAAATCACGGAGTTGGTAGGGTTGGTATCCCATGGTGAAATTAACCTACAAAATATCATTTTGGTATCCAAAAATCTCTTTGGATCCTATGGGTTAGGCAATAAATTTAACGAACTAAATTCAAATTAAATGTAACCCAATCTTACCACAATTGCTTTGGTACCCATAAAAATGAAATTAAACTTATGGTACCAAGCAATGAAGGGTCAAAGGAAACTAACCCTTTGGAAACCAAGTCCACGAGGAACTTGATTTCCCAACATAATCATCGTTCAAGATAACATCATTAATAAACGATTTCACATACAAATTCTTATTATGCATGCTTGTGTTCTTCGGACCCCAAATGGTGTATGTCTTGGGAGTCCTAATCCTATTGGGAACATGCATATGTTGTTGATTTCTATGTGATGCATGTCGTGGGTAAGCATATGGCATGCGATGCAATGGTGCATGACGATAATTATTCATATGAGAATGAGGATGAACATATGAATGTGGAGGAACACGTGCATGAGTGTGTCTCACATGGTGTGCACGTGCTCGTGGGTGCGGAGCATAAAAATCATCATTTGTGCTAGCATGTGGGGTAGGATGTGTGTTCCTACGTGGCATGGCATACATGAAGGCATGACCCTTCTTTGGAGGTCCACCCAAATTGGGTTTCTTTCCAAATGGGGGGGTGTTCCTAGCGGAAGCACCATTGGTAGAAGAACTACCCATGACGTGTTTACTTCCACTAGTAGAAGCATCGGACGTTGGCCTAACAAAGGTGGCGGACGAGTTTGATGAATCTCCCATCTTATACCCCAAGCCAATGTGATGATTGGCCGGAGGCAAGTTATTTAGGATATTATCCAACTTGACCTTACCTTTGTTGAATTCATGAATTCGGCCCAATGTGTTCTCATGCTTCTCGGTGAGAGAATGCAAAGAAGCATCCAAAGTGGACACTTGCGATGCGAGTGCACAAACACGTGACTTAAGATTTTTATTCTCAATACTCAAAGTTGAGATTTGAGACGTCAAATCCTCTATCACATGTTCATCCGAATCCTCGACATGAACATGCTCAAATTGAGATTTGAGATTTTCAATCTCATTTCTCAACCCTTCAACAACGGTGTCGTTGTTGACGATGATAGGCTTAGGCGAGTTTTTAAGACTATCTAGCTCATTTTTAGTCTTATTAAACCTAGTAGCCAAATTAGAAAATTTATTCCAAAGTTGTTCATTGGCTACTCTAAGTTGATCATTGGTTACCTCTTCGCCTTCATCCTCGCTTCCATCCTCACTTTCATCGGAGGAAGTCGCTTCATCACGATCCTCTTTGCCCATGAAGCACGTGTGTGCTTTCTCCACTCTTTCATCGTCCGACTCTCCACTTGAGGAATTGGAGTCGGTGAAAGTGCCGACAAGCCCTTTCTTGTGCTTTCTTGACTTGTCGCGCTTGGATGCCTTCCATTTCCCATTGTGTTTGTAGAGAGGACAATCCGGCTTGATATGTCCTGCCTTATTGCATTTATAACACACTGGAGTAGAAGCATTAGTCGAACTAACTTTAGATTTATTTCTAAAGTTACCTTTTCGGAAGCATAAGTAGAACTCCTTTGCCATTTTGGCTAGAGTTTCCATGTCCAATTCTTCTTCCGATTCTTCTTCCGATTCTTCATCATCGATAGATGGAGCGGTCTTGTATGCAATCGCCTTTTTCTTAGGCTCGTCTTGCTTCAAGTACGACTTCATCTTTTCTTTAATCATGAGCTTGCTATCCTTGCGTACCTCGTATGACATTAAAGTACCCATTAGTTGAACAACGGTATAGGTTTTCATGTCATTACCTTCCTCGATGGCGAAGGTACGCTTCTCCCAACAAGAAGGAAGTCCATCGATTATCTTCGAGACTTTCTCCTTTTGGGTGTAGGTCCTCCCAAGAGCTTCCAACTCGTTTGTGATGTCGACGAATCGAGCATAATACTCTTTCATCTTTTCACCCTGCAGCATATGAAATAATTCGAAATCTTTATTCACTACCACGAGTTTAGAATCTCTTACCCGACTCGTCCCTTCATGTAAGATGAGGAGGGAGTTCCATATTTGATATGCACTCTTACATGTGCATATCTTATTGAAGTCCTTAGGCTCCAATGCGCATTGCAAGGCGTTCATTGCCTTGGCATTACTTACCTCCGAGGAGACCTCCGCGGGAGTCCACTTCGCGAAATCTTGTTCGGAGGGCTCGACATATTCATTCATCGTGGGTCTCCAAAGTGAAGCGCTCCGGAGGAACGTTTCCATTCGGCATTTCCAGTACCCGTGGTTGGTACCGTTGAAGGAGGGAGGCCTAGATGAAGATTGCCCTTCCAAGACTGAAGAAGCTCCTTGACGATCCTTGAAGACGTTGTAGTCGTTGTTCGTCATAGCTTTGAACTTGTAGCTTTAACCTTGGCTCTGATACTAATTGTAGTGCCCTGTGGTAGCTACTGCACACGTACTAGAGGGGGGGGTGAATAGTACTTAAAATAATCAAGATAGTTATTCCTAATTATTGTGCAAGAAACAAACGACAATGCGGAATTAAACAACTATCAACAAGAATTAAAACATACGCAAACAAACAATATTACTGGGTTCGGATCCACCCAAGTCTCCCCGACTTGTTCCCGGTGATCCTACATCCCAACCACCCGGATCCCCTCCAGATACTTGAGTTAGCAACCCTAACTCAAGATTTCCACTATGAAGTACTTGTGAAAAACCTTCACAAGTCAAATCAAACAAAAATTAATTTGTGACTCCCACAACCCGGGATCACAACCACACTCTCTCAACCGAGAGTGAAACTTACAATTCAAATATGAAATGAAATAAACACTTACCTACAAAATCCTATGCCTTGAGTAAATCTTACCAAATTAGGGCAATGATGGATTTTGAGGAAGAGGATGTCACCAAACCCTAGCTTCAAGAAGATGACCAGCAATGGAAGCCTAGGGTGGAGTATGGTGACTAGGATCAAGCTCTTGGCTTGAGAATCTCACAATGGAGAGAATCTCTCTTGAGGAAGATGGCTCAAAGAGTGAAGGGAGAGATTCTTGTGAGGGAGAGAGAGCTTTGAATTAGCTTGGGAGAGCTCTTCTCTTAGGTCTGAAATTGCTTGTAAAATGGACCTTCAACCTTGTCTCAAACGTATCAAGATTGTATTTATAGCGGCAAGGAAAATCGTGTTGGAAAAGTTTCCAACGGCTCTTTTCAGAACCCAACTAGTCGGTCAAAGAACAACCACCGACCGACTAGTTCATCAACTAGTCGGTTGGTCAATCAACGTAGACCGACTAATGAAAGAACAGTAAAAAGTCGAAGTTCCAGGCAAAGACAACTAGTCGGTCTAAGAGACTTGCCGACCGACTAGTTTCACAACTAGTCGGTCGGTGAATGATCTTTGACCGACTAACGTTGAAAAAGAATAGGCAGACTTCAAGTTGACTTAGTCGGTTTAAGAACAAATGCTGACCGACTAGTTTCTCAACTAGTCGGTCGGTAAACGTTCTTTGACCGACTAACTCGAAACAGTAGCTCAGGCTGAAAATGAGTGTACACAACTAGTCGGTCTAAGAAGGATTACTGACCGACTAGATCGTCATCTAGTCGGTCGGTGACTCTTCTTTGACTGACTAACTGTAGTCATGGAAAGAGCTGAATAAAGAGAGGCAAACTAGTCGGTTCATGTAGAGTTGCCGACCGACTAGATCGTCATCTAATCGTCAGACAAAGTACGGAAATATCAAATCAAACAAAGAACGTCTAAGGAATGGGGAATCCCCGCTACTCACCGTATCCCGTCAATGTGGTTCATTGGTATCAAAGTTGCTAGGATAAAATTTGGATGAACTAGTTGCAACTGAATGTAGAACCTAGCTCACGCTCTCGCGCTGTTGCCGGTCTATAGCTATCCTAGGTTCGGGTCCAATCTCTTGCAAACCCTAGCCTAGGGAAGCTAGCATTAGGATCAACATCATCGTTCAATCGCGCCCCGAGCCCACTCTCGTGCAAACTCGGGCCACGACCTAGGTTGGGATAGTTCCTACCCGTCCAATCTCTTGCAAATGGGTATCGGCACGGAATTGCAACCGGAAACCCTAGTATCGGTCCAATCTCTTGCAAACCGATACTACGGAAATTCGACTCCAACCCAATTCGGATTTCTAGGGTTTCCTATCGAATTGGGATCCAATCTCTTGCAAATCCCAATCGATGTGAATACCTAGCCATCCGTAGTAAATTGATCCCAATCTAATCCCTAATAGCAATTCTAGCAAAATTTCTACCAATTTATCACAAATCTGAAATTGGGCTCGTAGGGTTCATCCCCACGCCCCAAGACGTAGAGACTACTCACAATTCATAGCACGAACACAAAAATAATCAATGAAATTAATAAGAGAATTCATCACAATATTGAGATATGCAATAAAAATAGAATTTTTAGAGAAGAGAGACTCAAACCAATGAAGTTCTTCCAATAATTCAACAAAAATCAACTTTTGTCTCCTCTCCTATCACAAGAATAAAGCTAAAAAGTTAATCTAAAAAGCTGCAAAAATCTAAAGGAAAAGCTATCCAAACTAGGGTAAAAACAGGGGTTAAATACCCCCCAAAATCGTCCAAAAACTGTGACCAAAATACCCCTGTGCAGCCTGAAATCCGTAATTTTCGCTACAGGCAGCGCGTCGGACTCGGCCGAGTGACAAAAGTCGCTCGGCCGAGTGAGAAACCCTGTAAATTTCCAGTAAGTCGGGGCCTTCAGGGGTCTTCACTTCGGGAGTCGCTCGGCCGAGTGAGTTGTCGTCACTCGGCCGATGGCTTCTTGGTACTCGGGCGGTCGGCAATTGCCACTCGGCCGAGTGGGTCTTCTGAAGCTCAGGCAGACGAAAAAACAGTAAGTTTGCGATTTTTGACATGCGTCGTCTGGGTGCCACTCGGGCGGACGGGATCTCGTCACTCGGCCGATGTGGCTTCCGTCGCTCGGCCGAGTGCACGTCTGAAGCGTATCTGATCTGGTCGGCCGAGCGGTGTCCCGCTGGTCGGCCGAGCGGCTCCTTCACTCGGCCGTGTGGGACACCAAAAATGCCTAAACAGCTTGTTTTGGCCTCCTCGTCGCTCCTGCGACGTTCTTTCTTCTTCCGCTCCTCTCCAACAGCAGAATACCCCTCGGGGAGGTCATCGGTGACACTCTGGAGTAGGCGTATCTCGAGATCACTCCAAATCGCTCCAAATCACCTGAAATGCGACAAAAACAACAAATCGTGAAAAGCATCGCAATATCGTCGATATATCATGAAAAACATGATTTGGGCGATCTAAATGGCATGCAAACATGCGGGAAAAAGGTGTAAAATAAGGAGTGATCAAAATCCCCCAAGCTTACCTCTTACTCGTCCTCGAGGAAGATAAGTAAAAGGTGAACCCGGTGGATTCGGAAAACGAAAATGGCGAAAAATGAAAAATGAAAAACGGAGAAGAATGAAAAACGAAATAAAAATAAAGAAGAAAGAAAGAAACGAAGAGGGAAGCTGCTAGATCATTTTCTCAGGACGTGGGTTTCACTTACTCATATAGCATGCTCCGAATGAAAAATACATGTCAAAGAGTTTTATTTTGATATCATAGTATAATAGTGCAAATAGAAATAGAAAACCCACGAACAACGATATAATCATGAAAAACGGAATAATTTTAGAATTAACATCGTCTGAATCATCTAAAGCGGTATACAAATCGCAGATCACACACTTTTCAATTGAATGCTTTCTATGAGGAGTATAAGAGTATCACACAATAGAATAGAGAGAATAGAAAAGTGTGGATTTCATGATATGAGTGCTAGGCTTAGATTTCTGGACTTCGTAAAGCTAAAAATAATCTCACCGAGTATAGAATATTACTTAGCCTAGGTTGTCGTGCAACGTCAAGTAGTCACTCTCTCACACATCATTGGATTCCCTCCCCCAAGCTTATCTATAAGCATGGTGGCATAAAAAATATTCACATCCCCATTTTTATAAAGCTCCAAAAGTAATGAAAATGAACACGAAAAGAGAGAAGAAAGGAAGAAAGTGAGATGGGATCTTTTATTGAGGATTTTTCCTCTTTTCTTTTTGTTTTTCTTTTTCTTTTGTTTTTTTTTCTTCTTTTTTTTGATATAGCATATATACACAATGGTCCCAACTCAAAGAGAGATAATGATATACAAGAATATTTTCTCTTTTTTTTTGAATTCGGGAAATTTGGAGCTAGGAATTAATAGCGGGGGAAATGCCATATAATAGAATCGCTAAGGGGAGATTCACCAATGATTTTAAAAGTAGAGAAATGATGTTCAAGATTTGTGGAGAAAGAAATAAATATATCTCTAGGTTCACTCTATAAGACATGCACGACAACTTCAGCAGGGTAATCTAATCTACTCAGTTTCGATCACAAAAAAGCTAACTAATCCAGATTTATCATAGCTAACATCATTCAATCATCCTGAAGTGAAATGTACAAATCATGCATATAGAAGTGACGTAGGAAAAGAAATCGGTACTCCAGATATAGGCATTCAATGCGTGAATCTTGGTGTGTTTTCTGCGATAGCATACATATGAATATTCAGACTAAGCTAATAATAAAATTTCATCCATTTTCATGTGGAAAAAGTGTGGGTTACTATCTTTAGATGCAAGGCAAGTCATAGCATATGATATCAGAAATAAAATCTAGGACATGACAAATATAGCATGCATATAGAGGAAGCTAACTCCACGTTATCATCATCATAGAAAAGTCATCTCTGGCATGAGATGAAAAAGAAAATAAAGATAAAGGGGAAAATAGAACTATTTACAATGCGGCACACAGAAAAATAAGAAAAATGTGATGCATGGTAAAATAAAAGAAAAAATGATGAAAATAAGTGCAAAAGCGGAAAATGGCGTGAAAAACAAAAAATAAAGGTGGTAAATCAAAAAAAGAGCGTGAGAACTCACTCCCCCAAGCTAAATGGCACAGTGTCCTCAATGTGCAAAGTGTGGTGCACCGAGAGACAAGTAATGTGAGGGGTAAGTGAGGATGCATGCATGATGGAAGGAAAAAAAAAGAAAAATAATGAAACGAAAAATATGATGCGGACATGATGCATGTAGATATAGGAGTGATACAGATATATAGGCGTGGCACCAAAAACTCTCCTCCTCTCCAAAAAAGATATATAAAGATACGATCAGAATGAGAATCCCAAAATAAGTGAGGGGAGGGGGGTGGTCAAAAAGCATCAGGACCCAGCAGAAACGGACAGCATAACGGCAAAAATAATCGATGACATCAAGGGTGCCTAAGAAGGTGGTGCTGCGCCGTCTCCGTCCTGAGGCGGAGGTGGGGGTGGTGGTGGTGCAGGCTGCTGAGCGGGTGTGGGTGTGGAAGTGGTAGCAGGCTGAGTGTGTGTGGAAGTGGGGGTGGGAACCTGCTGGGTGGGCGGGGTTACGCGTGGGAGACGCTCCAGGACCTGGGTAAGACAGTAGTGAATGTGTGGGAGCAGGTCAAAGCGGCCAGCCATCGCAGTGACGGTGGCGGACAAGGTCCGAAGGTCTCCTCTGAGGCCACTCACCGCCCCCTCGAGAGCACGAATGCTCTGAAGTACAGTGTTAGGGGGAGGTGGTGTAGAGGGACACACCGGTCGGGGCTGTGCAGGTCGGGGCTGGCGTACTCTGGTGGCGTAGGTGACGGGCTCAGCAGGCAAGGGAACAAAAGGAGCTGCACTCGCAAGTGGGGGCCTGGCCTCAGTGCGAGGCAGGGCAGGGCGGTGAGAAGTGGAGGCAGCAGCAGCGAAAGAAGAATACAAAAGTGGCGGTGAGGCAGCCAGAGAGGTCGGTGGCACAGAAGTGTGGACAGACGTCGCGACACTCTCGGAAAATACAGCAGCGGTGGAGACAGAGGGCTCTCCACACTCAACTATGGTCGGCGGGTGCTCGGGTGGGGCAGAGGAAACGGGCTCGGAAGACAGAGGGCCAGTGGTGGTGGTGACAGGCGTGGAAGTAGTGGAAGTGGGCTCAGCTAAGGTACTCCCGACACCGACAGCAGTGTGGACAGAGGTGTCGGGGGCGGCAGGAATATCAGGGATAGGCTGAGGGGCCACGGGGTCAACAGGGGCAGCAGGCTCGGCAGGTGAAACAGGGTCTGTGGGGGCAGCGTGGGCAGCATGGGCCTGCTCGGCCTGCTCGGCCTCGAGCACGTAAGCGGCTGGGATCAGAACATCCATCGCAGGGAGCCAGTCCACATGGGCCGGTGCAATCTGAGTCCGAGCTGGGCTCGGAAGAATCATGTAATCGGCACCGTAAGGGCCGTGCGGACGCAGCATCTTCATCCGGGCCATAGCATCAATCGACAGAGAAGTGGGGCCCGGTGCTCGTCGTAGGTCGTCAGGGAAGTCCTCGCCGGTCATAAGGGCGAGCAAGGTGATCAGGCCACCGTAGCATATCGGTGAGCGAGCGCCCACCGATACAATGATGCGGTCCAAAAACCAAGCCGCGACATCAATCACGACGGCGGGGACCAGCTCATCGCCCTCCCTAGATAGAGCTCTGGGCCGTGTCATCGCGTAGAGCATATAGAGCTCTGGCGTGGACATCGTACCCAGCTCATATCTGGCCAAAAAGGTCGTCGCCATAAGGCGCTGAGCTATACGGAGGCAGGGATGGACAATGGCCGAGGCCTTGGCCCTACTAGGGTCAAAGGCAGCGTGAAGACCCGTAATCCGGGCCCAGAATGCACCAGCGTCGAAGGAAGGTGGGGGGATATGGGTGGGGGCGTAACCTCGATCGGCCCCGGGGACATCGGGCCACGAGAAGAAGGCTCTCATCATACCGAGAGTGACCTGGCACTCCCGGTCCATGAACCGAAACGAGCATCCCTCGTCGGTCCGGGCGATCAAACTAAGTACCTCAAGTGTCGGGCGGATAAACGTGTCTGCCGACACCTGAAAGAAATCTCGCCAGCCCACATTGTCGTATAACGTGAGCATCCCCTCTAGTACCCCCAGGCGTCCTAGGTCGGCAAGGTGTGCAAACCTGGAGGGTACGATCGAGCGCTGGGAGATACGCTCGAAAGAGACGCGGTGTGCGTCGTTCCAGAACGTGATCCCCAGCGGCCCGATAAGTGGAGCCGGAGGTGGTGGCTGTGGAGCGGTAGGGAGCGGCTGTGCGGGGTGTATGGGCTGTGTGGGCGCTGCAGGCTGTGCGGGGTGTGGGGGGCCTGCAGGGTGAACGGAGTGTGGTGGAGAAGGCGGAGGAGAGTCCTCCACCTCGTGGGAGGGGCCGGCATCATCCGACCGCTTCCGCTTGGCGGAAGCTCTCCTCGACCGCGGCCGTGTCCGGGGCGGCATATGGGCCCCGAGCGCGCGCCGAAAAGCGTGAAAAGTGCGGCGTGCGTAAAGTAAAGGAAAGAGTGTACCACGACACGCCGCGAGTGCAAATATGTGGAAGCGTGCGAAGACGACGCCTCCACGCAGCCCAAATCAGTCCATGGAAGCTCCCCTGGGCTCCCCTAAGCTCCCAAAAATAACCTGCGCATGAAATGGAGATATCAGCGAGTAATATTCAAAACGTATGGAGCATTAGGGGTATAATAGATAGAAATAGAAATCAATTTGGGTTTGGGGTTCGTTAGGCACATGGATCCTCGAAAAATACACAAAAAGAGGAGAAATAGGCTAAATAAGCGATACCGGAGGTGGCCGGAGACGTGGCCGCCGGCGGCGACTCGGGCGAGGAGCGGCAGCGGCTCGGCCGGCGGTGGGTAGCCGAGCGGCGGTGCAGGGACCACGGTCGGGCGAGTGAATGAGGGGTTCGGGCGAGGGAGCTGAGGGGTCGGGCGATCTGCGGTTTGTGTCGTTTCGAAAAACGAGCCCGACCCCGCCCCCTTTTATAGGAAAAGTTACGACTCGGCCGAGTGACTGGGTCACTCGACCGAGCGAGATCAATGGAAAATCTCTACCCGCTTACGCTTCGGTCGAGTGGCCTTGCCAGCCTCGGCCGAGTGGAGTAAGTCCAGTCGACCGAGTGGCTCAAGCTACTCGGCAAGACTCGCCTTAGGAGCGTATCCGTTTTACTCGGCCGAGTGAATATATATACTCGACCGAGTATCAGTTATACTGAAATCAGGAAAATAAACAGAGAGTTGGGTACAGCAGACTTCCCTCGTTCGTGAGCGGCTCGGCCGGACGAACTTCTGTGCTCGGCCGAGTGACTAGTATACTCGGCCGAGTGAGCCTTGTTTTCTGCTGTTTGTGTTCGTTTGGGCTCTAAACTCCGTCTTTCTTCCTCCAGTCGATTTCATCTTCCTCCTAAGCATCGAGCGCCTTCCTGGGGCACTCCTCGTCACCTTGTGCATCCTCCCAATGATGGGTACCTCATTCTCCTCTCCTGTCAGGAAAAATAGGACCCGTTATCACAAGATTTTTGGGCGAACGACTCAAAACACTGAAAATTTCTAAAAAAATAATAAAAGAAAAGTGAAAATAAAGCAATAACCGTCGGGTTGCCTCCCGACAAGCGCTCATTTAAGGTCGTGAGCTCGACCCCCTATGATTTTCAATTAATGCGGGATGTTTGGTGCATATGAGATGCACCCATCAAACTTTCCGGGGAGAACGCTTGGATTCGGAAGTTGCGGCGGCGTGTTCTCCCTCGGTGGTCTCCCGTCTCGAATAGTGTTGGGGGGAGGCTCCCCCAAGCTAGCGTTTGCTCCGGTCAACGGCTTCACCGGTGACGCCGATTTCTGTATCGGCGGAGCTTTCTTCGGAGACTTTAATTTCGAGAGCTTGCAGAGCTCTCGAATCCTTGCGACATCAGCGTCGCCTTCATCATTTTCAGCGGAGAGGTCGGGGGAATCATCTATCTTCTCATCTTGGCCTAAATCCGGGCCTTCCTCGAAATCCTCATCAAATAGAGCGCCAATCGAGTGGGGGATCGCCTCCTCAATTACCTCATCAAGGAGGTCCATGTAGTCAAGCTCCTCGTGGTAAGACATGTGTTTCATAGCCTTAGGAATGTGAAGCTCCACCTCGATGTTGCCGACGTTCAAAGTTAGGGTACCTTCCCGCACGTCGACAATGACACCGGCGGTGGCGAGGAACGGGCGTCCAAGTATCAATGACGTATCTCCCTCCTCCTTAACGTCCATGATCACGAAGTCACATGGAAAGCATATGCCCCCCGGGACTTGTAGCGGGATGTCTTCGGTGATCCCTACCGGCCTTGTTATCCGTCCATCGGCTAATTGTATCCGCATGTCGGTGGGCTTCAATTTCGTCCCGGTGTTTAGCCTTAGGAACATGGAGAGAGGCATGAGGCTAACACTAGCCCCTAAATCCACCAACGCCTTTTGTAGAGGGACGCCGCCCAAGGTGCAAGGAATTCGAAAACTCCCCGGATCTTTGAATTTGGCCGGCTCCTTTTCTCTCTTGGTGAACCAAGAGCCCTCCTCGGCTAGCATAATTTTCTCCTTCCTCTTTCTCCCCGAAATCAAATCCTTTAGAAATTTAGCATATGTGGGGATTTCCACGATGGCGTCGAGGAAGGGAATGTTAAGGCTAACTCCTCTCAGATACTCGAGAAACTTTGCTAGCCTTTTCTCCATTTTCGCTCTAGCAAGCCTTTGGGGGAAGGGTACCGGTGGCATGAAGCGCCTCTCCTCAATCAATTGCTCCGCTCTAGATTTCTCCTTTTCTTGCGGCTCTTTCTCCTTTTCAACGTCGACTACCGGCTCTATCGGCTCTAAACTTTCCTCCACGGGCTCCTCGGTAGGAATCATGGCGGGGGTGGTGTCCTTCCCGCCTCTAATAGTGACGGCAACTACGGCATTGATGTGGCCGGTGTTGCCCCGTGGGTTTTGCTCGGGTTGCGCCGGCAATTGTTGAGTATTCCGATTGAGCAACGCCAATTGCTCCGAGATTTGAGCGACAACGGTTGTAAGGGAGTCTTGGCCCGCCTTCAAGGTAGCATTGACCTTCTTTTGCTCGACCATAAACGCCTCCACTCTAGCTTCGAAGTCGGATTGTTGTTGAGCTTGTGGAGGATTTTGATTTTGATTTCTCCACCCTTGGTTGTATCCGGGCGGCCTATAAGGTGGAACTTGTTGCTTCGGTTGGAAATTTTGTTGTGGAGGCCCCCTCGGCGGATAGTGTTGTTGTTGGGGTGGTGGTGGTGGTCGAGCTTGTTGAGGTGGTTGTTGTGGCGGGTTTAAAGCTCCTTCATTGTTGGCGTAAGAGAATCCGGGATGATTTCTTGTGGCCGGATTGGCCCAATACCCTTGGTTCCCCGCGACATATTGTACTTGCTCCAAGGATCCTTCTCCTTGCTCTCCTCCCGAATACATGGCTTGAGATTGCTCTTGCCAATCACACATTTGGTTCGTTGGTGCGGAGGTGGAAGGGGTTCCTTGGGGCTCCGTGATAAACTTCTCCAGTCTCTCCACTACCTTGTGGAGAGAATCAAACTTGCTTGTAAGCTCCGCTACGGCCTTCGCTTCATAGATACTAGTGGGCTTCAAGGAGGACGTAGAGTGTCCTCGCTCATCGCCCCATTGTTGATTGTTTGAGGCCATCTCCTCAATTAGGGCCGTAGCTTCTTCGGGAGTCTTTGATAAGATAGCACCATTCGCCGCGGCATCAATAATTTGTTTGGTCCCCGGTTGGAGACCATTGTAGAAGCTATGGACTAGCTCCCAATCTTCAATGCTTTGGTGCGGGCATTGATGCTGCAGATCTTTAAAACGCTCCCAAGCCTCATAGAGCGTCTCTTGGGGTCCTTGCTTGAAGGACATAAGAGCGCTCCGGATCTTCACCGTCTTGGAGGGCGGATAGAACTTGTCAATGAATGCACTCGCCAACTCGTCCCAAGTGGTGAAGACTCCCTCAGCTTGCGTCCTCAACCAATAAAGTGCCTTGTCCTTTAGTGTGAAGGGGAAGAGACGCAGTCTGATGGCATCGATGGAGACCCCCGGCATCTGAAATGCGACGCACTTTGACAAGAATAACTGGATGTTGTAGTGGGGATTTTCATGGGCATTCCTATGAAATGGATCCTGCTGCATCAGAACCACTAGTCCAGTCTTCAGCTCAAAGTTCTTGTCGGCCGCCAACTCCGGCATGGCAATGGATGAGGTCGTAGAAGAGGTCTTAGGCCGGAGCCTATCGCGAATAGAAATTATCCTCGCCATTCTTGCCGCTAATTGGTCCGCAGTTTCCGGGTAGGTCATAAACCTCCCTTCCCGATCTTGTCTCCTCTCCGCTCTAATTCTCCGTGAGGTACATTCGATCTCGGGATCAAATAATATACCTTCAGGGTCTGCAGTGGATCTCGTGTACATACACCGGAGAACAAAGTTTCAAAGAAGCGATTAGCACAATGGAAGGGTTAGGTAAAAATAAAGAAATAGAATAAAAAAAGAAATAGCAAGGGTGGTAAGATCAAACGCAATCGCCTCCCCGGCAACGGCGCCAAAAACTTGATCGCTCTGGAATGTAACCCAAAGAACGGTTGTAGTTTTACCGCAAGCGCACGGTATAGCGGCGAGCGGGTTATCGAACACAGGGAGGACGAATGACCGTGCTTGTTCCAATCAACCTGGCTATTAAGAAGAGAGAAATTTCCCTTTGGCGATCCTGTCACAATCGTCAGACAAAGTACGGAAATATCAAATCAAACAAAGAACGTCTAGGGAATGGGGAATCCCCGCTACTCACCGTATCCCGTCAATGTGGTTCATTGGTATCAAAGTTGCTAGGATAAAATTTGGATGAACTAGTTGCAACTGAATGTAGAACCTAGCTCACGCTCTCGCGCTGTTGCCGGTCTATAGCTATCCTAGGTTCGGGTCCAATCTCTTGCAAACCCTAGCCTAGGGAAGCTAGCATTAGGATCAACATCATCGTTCAATCGCGCCCCGAGCCCACTCTCGTGCAAACTCGGGCCACGACCTAGGTTGGGATAGTTCCTACCCGTCCAATCTCTTGCAAATGGGTATCGGCACGGAATTGCAACCGGAAACCCTAGTATCGGTCCAATCTCTTGCAAACCGATACTACGGAAATTCGACTCCAACCCAATTCGGATTTCTAGGGTTTCCTATCGAATTGGGATCCAATCTCTTGCAAATCCCAATCGATGTGAATACCTAGCCATCCGTAGTAAATTGATCCCAATCTAATCCCTAATAGCAATTCTAGCAAAATTTCTACCAATTTATCACAAATCTGAAATTGGGCTCGTAGGGTTCATCCCCACGCCCCAAGACGTGGAGACTACTCACAATTCATAGCACGAACACAAAAATAATCAATGAAATTAATAAGATAATTCATCACAATATTGAGATATGCAATAAAAATAGAATTTTTAGAGAAGAGAGACTCAAACCAATGAAGTTCTTCCAATAATTCAACAAAAATCAACTTTTGTCTCCTCTCCTATCACAAGAATAAAGCTAAAAAGTTAATCTAAAAAGCTGCAAAAATCTAAAGGAAAAGCTATCCAAACTAGGGTAAAAACAGGGGTTAAATACCCCCCAAAATCGTCCAAAAACTGTGACCAAAATACCCCTGCGCAGCCTGAAATCCGTAATTTTCGCTACAGGCAGCGCGTCGGACTCGGCCGAGTGACAAAAGTTGCTCGGCCGAGTGAGAAACCCGGTAAATTTCCAGTAAGTCGGGGCCTTCAGGGGTCTTCACTTCGGGAGTCGCTCGGCCGAGTGAGTTGTCGTCACTCGGCCGATGGCTTCTTGGTACTCGGGCAGTCGGCAATTGCCACTCGGTCGAGTGGGTCTTCTGAAGCTCAGGCAGACGAAAAAACAGTAAGTTGGCGATTTTTGACATGCGTCGTCTGGGTGCCACTCGGGCGGATGGGATCTCGTCACTCGGCCGATGTGGCTTCCGTCGCTCGGCCAAGTGCACGTCTGAAGCGTATCTGATCTGGTCGGCCGAGCGGTGTCTCGCTGGTCGGCCGAGCGGCTCCTTCACTCGGCCGAGTGGGACACCAAAAATGCCCAAACAGCTTGTTTTGGCCTCCTCGTCGCTCCTGCGACGTTCTTTCTTCTTCCGCTCCTCTCCAGCAGCAGAATACCCCTCAGGGAGGTCATCGGTGACACTCTGGAGTAGGCGTATCTCGAGATCACTCCAAATCGCTCCAAATCACCTGAAATGCGACAAAAACAACAAATCGTGAAAAGCATCGCAATATCGTCGATATATCGTGAAAAACATGATTTGGGCGATCTAAATGGCATGCAAACATGCGGAAAAAAGGTGTAAAATAAGGAGTGATCATTGACTTCAATATAACTCCTTGAGCTTCAACGAAGCTCCAGGCACACAATCACGCGTATTGAGAAGTCTTGAGGCGTCGCTTTTGATGTTCGTATTCTTTTGGCGACGATCTCCATATCTGCGCTCACAAATAAGTTAGTATACATTATTTATGTTTGCTCATCATCCAAAACCAAATCCGGGGAATCAATACACAACAGTATATGTATAAGTGATGTATATTTGAATTTATCAGTGTTTTTATTTATCAGTGCTGAGCTATTATTTCTCTTTAGAGTTTTGGGCATGTGCTGTCCGGAATGCTACAGGTACTACCCCAGCGGTGCGAAGTGGACCTGCTCGAGTTTTGGACCCTTGTATTTCCTTCCGTCACACCCGCCTCTTCAGGAATACCTGATACAGATTCATACTTATCGGGTATCCCGAGGAGCGGGACGTTACATTTGGTGGCCCATGCAGGTCTTCGCACTGCGACTGTGTTGGGGTTGTGCGTGTAGTGTTCTGAGTGGAGCTTAGACTTAAGGTGGTTAGAGTCCAGCCTTAGGATGGGACCGGATAGCAGGAACTTGAGGTATGCACCTTGAGGTTTGATATTTAAGAATTGAATCTGTATGAATGCATGTACATATTTAGGTGTGTAGATATGTATGAATGTACATATTTGATTTGATTTCATAAGTTGGGTAGAGTAATTTGATGCCATGAATAAGTTGAAGGTGTATATGAATGAATTATTTCACTAATTGCGTGAAATTGCCCCTTTATTGAAATTGCTCTCATATTGAAAATTTTCCTCTTTGGGATGTTGGAAAATTATCTTTCAACTTATTCATTTAGGAATGTTGGGATGTTTATAATAGTAGGGAATTACTTTCATTTGGAAATTGCCTCACTTTGAATATTGGAATTGCCTTGATTACTTATGTTGGATTGCCTTGATTGCCAACTTGAACTAATTAATCATCAATTAATTAACAATTGATTGCCAACATGAAATTGCCTCATTTTGAAATGAAACTTAATTAAGAAGAGAGTATGGATCTTAAGTTTGCATTTCATAAATAATAGATTGCCTCATCTTCTTTCGTAAATTATGTTGTGGTTCACATAAAGAAGTTGCTCTCATTTTGGTGATATTGCTCTCAATTTATGGAATTGCTCTCATTATATGAGATGGTGAGTTCTCGTATGCTTTGATTTTGGGTTGTTACTTCAATTTTGTGAAATTAATTACTCATGATGCAATTGAAGGCCTTGTGCACTAATTTTGTCAAATTTTGTAAACTTGCTTTCATTTGGGTTGGTTGGAAGCTTTAATAATCAATTTTCATGTGGTGGTGGAATCTATATGATGCTTTGAAATAATCACTTGATGTTATGATTTGATCTATGTTGCCTTGATGGACTCATTTCAAAAATTATGTGAGATCACTCTCATTTACAATGTTGGAAGTTATATTCTTCATTCTTCCTTGCATGAAGTGTGTGAGATAAGTTGTTGTGAAAATTAGGTGAAGATGCCTTGAATGCTTGTTTCTAAATGCGTATAAAAAACGCTCTCAAATGGAAAGTGGAAATTTATTTATTATTAAATTTCTTTGTATAAAAATGAGGTTGATATGAAATGCAAATGAGATGGGAAATTGGCGGTGTGGTGTTGGATACACGTGGAATGTAGAATGATGTGTTTTGATGTTATTAGGACACGAACGGTGGAGTGCACGGACATGGACAAATTTGTCACGGTAGGAGGCAGGTGAAGTTGCCGTGGGCAACCTCTTGATACCATTAGGTGGCTCCACGTCATAACGGAGTAGGTGCACTATACACTTGCACGCCGGCTCATTCATAGGATCCCCTTACATTGCATTGCAACGCATTACATGTGCATCATATGCATCATGGCATCATTTAGCATGTTTGGGTGATTTGTTGTTGTATGTATGTGATGGTTAACTTTTGAGAATGCATGTTTCCATGGATGCATTTGGTGCTTGAATGATGGTATATTTGAAAGTGTGGTTAGTTAGTTGTTAGCAAATATTATTATTCTTGTTTTTATTGTTAGTGGAAATATTAATGATATTAATGTTGGTATTGGTGATGTTGTTATTGTCGATGTCGTTGTCATTATTGTTGTCTCCTTGATTGGGCCTTTAGGCTAAATTAGTGGATAGAGTTGGTATGACTTGCTATTTCTTGTATGTATGTTGCTCACTTGTAATTGTTCTAAGTGCATTAAACTTCAATTCGGGAATGATGGAAGGAATCTTAGGACTAATAAATTAAAAGTTGTAGTGTTTAGTGGAATTCTAGTGAAAGCTAACATCTCCCTTAATCTCCATGACATATTTGTTCCCTAGGTGATATCTTTTATGGGCTTAGTAGCTAGAGTTAGCATTTGTTTGTTTAATAAGTCCATTTCCAAACACAAGGGTATCATTGTCTTTGTAAGTGTTACATATGGTGGGAGTTGTGAAATTTAGCAAGTAGCCAAACTAAAGCTTGTTCTTCCTTGAAATTGTTGTAGGCTTTTCACCACACTTCCAATATGAGGTTATATGTAGAACTTTATGTTTTTGTGCGTCCACCTTTTGTAAAAGTTGTTAATTAGGTTAAATTGAGTAATGGGACAAGCTTAGTTTTGTTAGATTTCATGTTTTGATATTGGTTATTACTTCTCCTATGATTCTTTGAGAAAGATTATATGTGTGGGGTTATAGCATGTTTTTCCTTTAATATTACTTATGTTGTAATTGGAAAGTTTTGATAAATACAAGAGAAACTCTGCCGAAATTTTTGTGAGTATCTCGTAAGCATTTCCATAACATCCTAAGCCTTAGGAACTTAAGTTAGGAACACTACATGTGATGCCTCTTGCTAACCCCCCTAAAATTATATGCAATGTTAGTTTAGTGGCCATATTACAAGATGTCCTTTATGGTTTGCTAAATTTAGTTAGCAACTTTATTCAAGTTCATGAGAAAACATAAGTGCATCATTTGTTTGATAGGAGTCACTTATGGTAAACGTTGTGCCTTATGGTGAAATTCCCATCTAGCTTGCTAAGTCACTAATTTATATGTTAATTTCTAAAGCTTGCCCAAATTTGCTATGTGGATGCTTTAGGGTTGTTAGAAAGTACTAAAGGGCTTAATGATTGCAAGTTGAATTAATAAATTGCTAATGTTCCATCTTGATAATGAACCATGTTGCATGCCAATATTTAACTCATTAGTCTATGCTTTAAATTCATACTAAAGGTTACTAGCATTTGATCCCAGAATGATTCATGTTGTAGGTTAGTCTTTCATCCAATTGCATGCTAACCTCTTAAGGTTCATGTTGCATAGTGACTGGTTCATTTTGCATCAAGAATGGGTTATGTTTCACTCGGATATTTTATGGGAGATGGGTTAAGAGAGTTGTTGTTTACTTTATCGTGGTACTCACGCTGTTTTGCAGGCTCTTCCCTTGCCACAGGTACGTGATTCCGTTATGTTTGTCATTCTCCTTTTATATGTGCCGAGGAAGTTTGTTTATACCCATTTCTTTCCATGATATTCCATGAGTTGGTTTCCAGTTCCTTGCATGAGAGCATGTCATTTTATTGCACCTTGTGAGTTGGGGTTGGAATTCCTACTGGGTCACGCTGTGACGTGTCCCCGTTGATATTTTTCAGATGATGGTTTGTGGAGTTGGAGGCCCACTAGTCCAGTTGGTTGGAGTTGGTTGGTGTTGAGGGGTTAGAGAGAGTGAGAGAGTTTTTGGTGGGTGTGATTATAATTTGGCGAGTTGTGGGTTTTATGTTGTATATGAGACTTGGCGTAAATGTTGTATATGTATAAGTGTTGTATATTTGCATGTATCAGTGTTTTTATTTATCAGTGCTGAGTTATTATTTCTCTTTAGAGTTTTGGGCATGTGCTGTTCGGAATGCTACAGGTAATACCCCAGCGGTGCGAAGTGGACATGCTCGAGTTTTGGACCCTTGTATTTCCTTCCGTCGCAACCGCCTCTTCAGGAATACCTGATACGAATTCGTACTTATCGTGTATCCCGGGGAGCGGGGCGTAACAAGCATAGTGGACACACGGATGTATGATAGATGTTGATTTTGATCGGCACAGATTAAAATGGGGTAGGCTTGTGATTTACGACCAGAAGTGATCAGAATTAAAAGAAGATGTATCAGTGTCTGGTGCATATGTTATATCAGGATCGGGGATGGGAGGCCAGCTAAAGAAGGCTCAGAGCATGTCGTAGGTCACCTCTACATCATGATCCAAGATCTGAAATGAGATACCATGAGGGGTTCTAAAAATAGAACTCAAATCCTCTAGGGTGAGACGAACGTAAGTGTTCACAGTTACCGACAAGAAATCCCCCCAACCTATAGCTTGGTAAAGCCTACACACACCCCAATCAACCCTAAGCTCTCTAGGGCAGAGATGTCGGCAAGCCTGGTAGGGATGATAAAGATGATTTGATATAGCCTCAAACTTATGAAGGTGTACGTCATCCTTAAATGTGATGCCATAGATTTCCAAAGTGCCCTGATGGGGTTGAGGTGGAGGTGGGGCTAGAGATGGTGAGGGCTCATATGGGGGTAGAGACGGTGTGTGTGCACGTGCTGGCCAAGAGGAAGCAGCACCAGTGTCGTCGGTCCTTTGCCTCTTATTTGGGGGTTTTGGACCCAGTGTTCTAGGCAGCATAGCTAAAAATGATGCGACAAAGGTGCAAATACGAAATAAAAAGCATGAAAATAGTACGCTCGAGTAAAGGAGTGAATATGGGGAATTATTTCGTGAAGCGGAAAGATCGTTTAGAAAGCGATGGGTTTGCGCGATGCCTAGAAGCCAATTCTCTCCCAAGCGTGGTTGAAACTAATCCAAGTATAACGACTGGTTTTTGGTCTATGTATTGTCTATTATATATATATATATATATATTGGTTGTTCTCTTCCTTGTGTGTTTTTTCCCCTGTTGGACGTTTTCTTCTGATCTTCTACATTCCGTTGCATATCATGATGAGCTTCATAGTGTCCATATCATAGAGCTAGGTGGATCTTAGAAGCCATAGGAATCTTCCCGAAGCTTCGCGCTTCAATTCAAAACTTTTCATGACTCTTAGTTGGTTCAAGGAGGAGAACCAACCGACTAGATTGCAATCTAGTCGGTCGATAATGTTGGATATTGGACTCCCCGGATTTGGTTTTGGATGATGAACAAACATAAATATAACGTGAACTAACACTTTGTGAGCGCAGTTATGAAGAGCGTCGCCAAATTCATATGAATATCAATTACGACGTCTCAAGACTTCTCAAAGCACGTGATCGTATGCCTAAAGCTTTGTTGAAGCTTATGGACCTTTTTAGAAGTCATGAAGATTCGATTGAAGCTATTGAAGACGGTATCGTCAAGTTTTATTTATAGTCTTTAAGCTTCTTTCGTAGAATGTTAAGCCTTGAGTAGATCTTACGGTTTAATTCTTCATAACGCTCATATCTTAGCTCTAGGATCTTAGTAGAAGTCCATACAATCCTTCCCGAAGCTTCGCGCTTCGATTCGTGACTTCTTGTGCATGTTAGTTGGTTCAAGAAGAAGAACTGACCGACTAGATGGTGATCTAGTCGGTCGGCAAAGCTTCTTGGACCGACTAGTTCTTCTCAGTCATTTCCAAACTCTTTACTGTTTACAGTTAGTCGGTCTAAGTTGACTCACTGACTGACTAGTTTGTGAACTAGTCGGTCAGTAATGCTTCTGTGACTGACTAGTTGAGCTTTCCCTATACATGCACTTTTGAGCCTTAGCTACTGTTTATCATTAGTCGGTCTGTGTTCGTTGATCGACCGACTAGTTGATGAACTAGTCGGTCAACTTTTCTTCTTGGACCGACTAGTTTAGTTTACTGTACATGCCAATTTTTCACCTAACTTACTGTTTATCGTTAGTCGGTCTATGCTCATTTGGTGACCGACTAGTTGGTGAATTAGTCGGTCAACATTTGTTCTTGGACCGACTAAGTCTATTTTTGCTCAGACTTCAGTTTTATCTGTTAGTCGGTCTCAGTTGAGTAACCGACCGACTAGTTGTGAAACTAGTCGGTCAACTACTCTTCTTAGACCGACTAGTTCCTCTTGTCAGTGCTTTGATCTTTTCTCTGTTCACTCATTAGTCGGTTTACGTTAATTGACCGACCGACTAGTTGATGAACTAGTCGGTCGGTGGTTGTTCTTTGACCGACTAGTTGGGTTGAGAAAAGAGCCGTTGGAGCATTTAATGACTCGAATTTCTTTCTCTCTCTCCTCTATCCTATAAATAGTTGTTGGGCTGCATTCATTGCTGCCAAGGCTGATATTATTGCAAGTTTAGAGATCAAGAGAATTCATTCCAAGCTCATTCAAAGCTCATTCTTTCCATTCAATAATCTCTCCTAACTCTTACTTCCAAAGAGAGATTCATTGAGTGTGAAGCCTTCCAAGCCAAGTGCTTGATTCTAGGTCACCAACATCCCCATAGCTCTCCATCGCTGATCTACATCTTGGAGCTAGGGTTTGGTGCCACTTCTTCTTCCTCAAAATCATCCTTGCCCTAATTCGTAAAGCGTTACTCAAGGCATAGGTATTTTGTCGGTAAGAAGTTTCTTATTTCATTTCATATTTGAATTGTAAGTTTCACTCTCGGTTGTGAGTGTGTGGTTGTGATCCGGGGTTGTGGGAGTCACAAATTACATTTTGTATGATTTGAATTGTGGATGTTTTTCACAAGTATTTCATAGTGGAAATCTTGAGTTAGGGTTTCTAACTCAAGTATCCGAAGGGGATCCGGGTGGTTGGGACGTAGGATCACCAGAAACAAGTCGGGGAGACTTGGGTGGATCCGAACCCAGTAATATCTCTTATTAGCATTGTTAATTTTGTTGTTGTCTTCAATTTAAGCTTCTGCAAATTGATTTAGTAGTTTTTTGCACTATAATTAGGAATTATACTCCTCGTTATTTTTAAAGTACTATTCACCCCCCCCTCTAGTACTTGTGCAGTAGCTTGTAGGGCATTACATTTGGTATCAGAGCCAGATACTTAGCTATGTCTGCCAACGACAACAAGATCGTGCGTCCACCTTCCGACTATGGCACCTTCAGGAACCGTGAAGGAGCATCTTCGGTGATGGAAGGACATTCCTCAACGAGGCCTCCATTCTTCAACGGTACCAACTACGGGTACTGGAAATGCCGGATGGAAACTTTCCTCCGGAGTGTATCTCTATGGAGGACCACGATGAAGGAATATGTCGAGCCCGCCGAAGAAGACTTTGAGAAATGGACAACCGCGGAGGTCGCCGCGGAGGTAAGCAATGCCAAGGCAATGAACGCCTTGCAATGCACATTGGAGCCCGAGGACTTCAATAAGATATGCACATGTAAGAGTGCATATCAAATTTGGAACTCCCTCCTCATTCTACATGAAGGGACGAGTAGGGTAAGAGACTCTAAACTCGTAGTTGTTAACAAAGATTACGAGATGTTTCATATGCAACATGGCGAGAAGATGAAGGAGTATTACGCTCGCTTTGTCGACATCATAAACGAGTTGGAGGCTCTCGGCAAAACCTACACCCAAAAGGAGAAGTGTTCGAAGCTTATCGAAGGACTTCCTTCTTCTTGGGAAAAGCGTACCTTTGCCATCGAGGAAGGTAATGATATGAATAAGTACACCGTAGTTCAACTAATGGGTACTTTAATGTCATACGAGGTACGCAAGGATAGCAAGCTAAAATTGCAGGAAAAGATGAAGTCCTACCTAAAGCAAGACGAGCCAAAGAAGAAGGCTATTGCTTTCAAGGCAGCTCCATCCACATCCACATCAACCGATGATGAAGACTCGGAAAACGAGTTGGACTTGGAGTCCATGACACTCATGGCCAAGAAGTTCAACCGTTTCTTCCGAAAAGGTAACTATAAGAACAAAGCTAAATTTGGTTCTTCTAACTCCTCCTCCTCTCCTTTGTGTTTCAAGTGCAATAAGCCAGGACACATGAAAGCTGAGTGTCCTCTCAACAAGCAAAAGGAGAAGTGGAAGGCGCCGAAATTCGATAAGTCCAAGAAGTACAAGAAATGAAACAAGAAGGGACTTGTCGGAGCAACATTCACCGACTCCGAGGATTCCTCAAGCGGAGAGTCGGATAATGAGCAAGTGGAGCAAGCGCACATGTGCTTCATGGCAAGAGAGGAGCATGATCAAGGATCCTCCTCTTCCGATGATAGTGACGATGAAGGCGATGAGGCAACTATGGATGACCTTAGGAATGCTAATTCTCAATTATGGTCTAAGTATACTAAATTAGTAAATAGGTATACTAAAGTAAAAGATGACCTAGCTAGCATTCAAACCTCGCCTAAGACTATCATCACCAACAACGACACCGTTGTTGAAGAGTTAAGAAATGAGATTGTTAATCTCAAATCTAAACTTGAACATGTTAGCATTGAAGATCCGGAGGAACACAAGATAGCGGATTTAACTTCTCAAAACTCGACTTTGAGTATTGAGAATGAGAATCTTAAATCTCGTGTTTATGTGCTCACATCGCAAGTATCCAACTTGGATATTTCTATGCGTTCTCTCACCGAGAAATATGAGAACACATTAGGCCGAATTAATAAATTCAATAAGGGTAAGGACCATTTGGATAAAATCCTAAGTGACTTACTTCCGGCCAATCACCACATTGGCTTGGGGTATACGATGGGATGTTCATCCAAATTGGCCACTACTTTTGTTAGGCCAACTTCCGGTGACTCAACGAGTGGTAGCAAACACTCTATTGGTAGTTCTTCTACCAATGGTGCTTCCACCTCGTCCACACCCTCTTTCGGAAAGAAACCCACTTTGGGTGGACCTCCAAAGAAGGGGCATGCTTATATGTACACCAATACCATGCCACGTAGGAACACATGTCCTACTCCACCGGCTCACACATATGATAATTTTTATGCAACACATTCACGGGCACGTGCACACCATGTGAGACACCCTCACGCACGTGTTCCCCCACATGCATATGTTCACCCACCTCATCATATGAATAATTCTCGTCGTGCACCATTCCATCATGTTCCTTATGCCTATCCACAACATGCATCACGTAGAAATCAACGTCGCATGCATGCACCCAATAGGATGAGGGCTCCCAAGATTTTCACTATTTGGAACCCAAAGGACACAAGCATGGATGAAAAACAAGTGTACATGAATGCTTATTTTTCGGATGTTGTGCATAGTAGAAATTACGTGGGGAAGTCTAAGTCCAATTGGACTTGGCTTCCAAAGGTCTAATCTTTTGGACCCAATGACCTTGGGTACCATGATATGAAATTTTCTATCTTTAGGTACTCAAGGAAAAGAAAAAGAAAAGGAGCAACAAATTTAAATTTAGCTCCAAGGGGAATTGGATACTCGATAGCGGGTGTTCAAAACACATGACGGGTGACGCTCAATTGCTCTCCGGAGTGGTTCCCATTGCAAATGGAAACCGCGTCGTATTTGGAGGCAACAAGAGCGGAACCATCATAGGTGTTGGTAAAGTGGGTAACCCATCTAAACCCTTAATTAGTGATGTTTATCTAGTTAATGGCTTAAATCATAATCTTATTTCAATAAGCCAACTTTGTGACAAAGGTTACAAAGTTAGCTTTGCGAAAGGATTGTGTCATATGTTAAGAAAAGATAATAATAAATTATTATTTTCCGGCACTCGTCATAAAGATATTTATATTTTGGATCTTCCTAAGTCTTATGAACAATGTCTCGTTGCCAACACAAGTGAACAACACTTATGGCATCGACGCTTTGGACATGTGAACTTTGGAACACTTAATAAGCTTTCAAAATTAAATTCCATTAAAGGTTTTCCGAAGCTCGTTTTTGAAAAGAAAAGTTTTTGTGATTGTTGTCAACGTGGCAAGCTTCCTAAATCTTCATTTAAACCTAAGAAAAGCATTTCTACTAAACGGCCACTAGAGCTATTACATCTAGACTTATTTGGGCCAACTAGAGTTGCTTCCTTAGGAAATGCAAGATATGAACTTGTCATCGTAGATGATTATTCGAGATTTACATGGGTGTTTTCATTATGTAATAAAAATGAAGCTTTTGAAAACTTCACAATTTTTGTTAAGAAAGTACAAAATCTCTTAGGAACCACCATTGTCACTATTCGTAGTGATCATGGAGGTGAATTTGAGAATGAGTCTTTTGAGACATTTTGTGATGAAGTTGGTATTACACACACCTTCTCTTTCCCTCGTGCACCTCCTCAAAATGGTGTAGTTGAGAGAAAGAATAGGACGCTAGTGGAGTGTGCTCGCACTATGCTTGATGATAGCCAACTTGGCCATCAATTTTGGGCAGAAGCGGTACACACCGCTTGCTATGTGTTTAATAGAATACTTTTGAGGCCCGGCACTAAACAAACTTGTTATGAATTGTTGTTTGGTAGGTTGCCTCAAGTTAAACATTTTCGTGTTTTTGGTTCGAAATGTTTTATTAAGAACACGTATGGTAGTTTGGACAAATTCGATCCAAGATCCGATGAGGGGATTTTTGTTGGATATTCTTCACGTAGCAAAGCCTACCGGATATTCAACAAACAAACCTCAACGATCGAGGAGTCGCTTCATGTCTCATTTAATGAAGGATTTGTTCCAACTAGAATTTCAAATGATGATTCTATGGATGTTTTATGTGATTCGTTTGATAATTCTAAGTCTAATGATTCTAATGATTCTATTTAGACTAACCCATCTAATGAAGTTGTTGAGAATGTTCCTAGTGACCAAGGTATTCCCAAACGGCTTCATACCGTTCGTGACCATCCTCATGAGCAAGTCATTGGCAATATCCATGATAGTGTCAAGACGAGATCGCAAGTGAACTACTTCGCTCATTGTGCCTTTGCCTCCTCGATAGAGCCAAAGAATGTTAATGAAGCATGCGAAGATAGCGCTTGGATCTTAGCCATGGAGGAGGAACTCATTCAATCCGAGAGGAATGAAGTTTGGGAGCTTGTTCCATTGCCATCGAAGAACCACACCGTCATAGGGACAAAGTGGATCTTCAAGAACAAAACCGACGAAAACCAAGTCGTCGTCCGGAACAAAGCTCGGTTAGTTGCTCAAGGCTACCGTCAAGAGGAAGGTATTGATTTCGAAGAATCCTTCGCTTCGGTAGCTAGATTAGAATCAATTAGATTACTATTGTCTTTTGCATGCCATAAGGATTTTAAATTATTTCAAATGGATGTTAAAAGTGCATTTTTAAATGGAGATGTTGTTGAGGAAGTTTACGTTTCTCAACCTCCGGGGTTTATTAATGAAAAATTTCCAAATCATGTTTTTAAACTAAAGAAAGCGCTTTACGGCTTGAGACAAGCTCCTCGAGCTTGGTATGATCGCCTAAAGAATTTTCTTTTGGATTTGAATTTTAAAATGGGAGAAGCCGATTCTACACTTTTTGTTAAGCATTCGAATAATGATATAATTTTAGTTCAAATATATGTTGATGATATCATTTTCGGTGCTACTAACTTTGCTCTTTGCGAAGAGTTTTCTAATTTTATGAAGGAACAATTTGAGATGAGCCACATGGGTGAGCTCAAATATTTCTTAGTTCTCCAAATTCGCCAAATGGACGATGCAATCTTCATCCACCAAACGAAGTACACGGTGGAGTTGCTAAAGCGATTTGGAATGGAGAGTGCCTCCGAGAAAAAGACTCCAATGAGCACGACTACGCATCTTGATAAGGATACGGGCGGTAAGGATGTAGACATTAGTCTATATCGAGGTATGATAGGTAGTTTACTTTATCTTACCGCAAGTAAGCCCGATATTATGTTTGACGTATGCGTATGTGCTCGTTATCAGTCTCAACCTAAGGAGTCTCACTTAGTAGCGGTAAAACGTATTTTTTGCTATCTAAGTTACACTTTAGATTTTGGATTACTTTATCCGAAATCTAGCACATATGAGTTAATCTCATAAAGTGATGCCGATTATGCGGGATGCAAATCCGACAGGAAAAGTACTAGTGGCACTTGCCATTTTATAGGAAATTCCCTTGTCTCTTGGTTTTCCAAGAAGCAAAATTCTGTATCACTTTCAACCACCGAGGCGGAATACATTGCCGCCGGTGCCGCGTGTACTCAAGTTCTTTGGATGAGACACACACTTAAAGACTTTGGTATAAATTGTGATACTTGCCCTATCATGGTTGACAACCAAAGTGTAATATGTCTTTCCAAGAACCCGGTACACCATTCCCGTTCGAAACACATGGATGTCCGACACCACTTATTAGATGATCATGTCAAATCGCCGATATTTTCACGAAACCCCTAAAGGAGGACTCCTTTGTGCGGTTGCATCGAGAATTGGGGATTATGGGTGAATCCGAGATATAGGATTCATGTTTCATTCAATAATCTTGCATGCTATTATATTTCGAAATATTTCGTTCATGCTAAACTTATTGGATTTTTCGGGATTTTATCTGATATTTTGAATTTTTGCTCGAATTCATGTTTGAATGTCGTATTTGAGATTTCGATGTTTAATGGGGTAGTTTAGATGATTTTTGAGAGGATTGCGATGTATCGTCCAAGTGTTTTTAGGAGAGAACTTAATTATCAATTTTTGGACTCATCTAGTCGGTCTCAGTTCATCAACCAACCGACTAGATTCTCATCTAGTCGGTCAGCTAATGAACTCAGACCGACTAGCTTTATCTCTCAACTTTTGAACTCCTTTAGTCGGTTTCCGTTCAATCACCAACCGACTAGATTCGTATCTAGTCGGTTAGTAAGAGAACTCAGACCGACTAACTCAAGCTATTTTATATTTCCTCTCCAGCTTAACTCTTTAGTCGGTTCATGCTTACTTATCGACCGACTAGATTGAGTTCTAGTCGGTCAGTACTTGAGCGCAGACCGACTAATTCTTGTTCAGGAAATCTTCGACTGTTCTCTGTTTGCAACTAGTCGGTTCAAGCTCATTGACCGACCGACTAGATCGTGATCAAGTCGGTCAGTGCTTGAACTGTGACCGACTGGTTGTGCCAGGGACTGTTTGGTCTTTTGAGCTCTCGACCGACTTAAGTTCATTTTAGTCGATTCGTTTTCATTCTAGTCGATTGTTTTTTAATTCTCCAGCTCGAAACCCCCGAACCTCCCTCGTGACCCTTCGTCTTCCGGCCACTTTTCCGATCATCTCCACCGTCACCGGCCGTCGTCTTCCTCCTAGGGTAACCCCTCTCACTCCCTCTCCTGTCTAGGGTTCAGATTTCAGCTTAGGGTTAGGTTTTTGTCTAGGTTTGATCTCCTAGGGTTTCGATTAGGGTTTCCTCTATTCGGCTAGGGTTTCTTCGCTTTGATCTCTCGTGCGTCGTGTCTTGCATCGATTATGGCAAGAACACGTATACCGATCACTCCCTCTAGCCCCTCGCCGTTGACCATAGAACCAAACCCTTCGGATCCCGTTCAACCTTCGAGAACCCCTCCAAAATGCCGTGCCAAGACCACCCAACCCTCTTCGTCTTCGCCTCCTCTTAAGCGTAAGAGGACGACGACTGCGAAACCCCGAGCCAAATCTCAGCCCAAGCCCAAGCCTGTAGTTTTTCGTGCTCCCACTCCACCCGGTGCTTCGGATTCTGACACTGAGTATATCCCCGAGCCTGAGACTCATAGGGAACCCACTCCTCCTACCCATCCCGAGTCTAGCTCCCGACCTCGTACGTCTACCCGTAAGCCTAAGGGAAAGGCTCCGATGCCGGTTGGCGGTGTCGATATCTCGTTGTGTCGTGACGACCCTATGTGTCTCGCGGCTTACAACCGTATCGAACATTGCCCGTTGCTTCTGGAGCATTTCGTCAAGTTCAGTGACTTCATAGGGTTAGCTGATCTTCTTTCGTCCTCGGGTCTTCTCGATTACCTTCGATATGACCCGAAGGCGAATCCTCACCCGTACCCTCGATTAGTGAAGCTATTCTACGCCAATAGGATCCGGGGTCAGTACGATGAGACCCACTCTGTTGAGACGACTATTTTGGGGACTCCTATCGTCCTCACAGCAGAAATCTTAAGAGAGATCTTGGGTATCTCCTCGTCTGGCCTCCTCCCCTCAGACATCTCTGTTGATGATATTTCTTCCCTTGATCTGATTGTCCTTTTTGAGATTTTCCATCAGATTCCTCCCGCCATGATTGGCGTGCCTTCTAAATCCTTCAAGTCGAATGCATGGGTCCTCAACTTGATTCTGAAGTCGTGCTTGCTTCCCAAGTACGGCTCCTCATCTCTACCGTCCCAGCCCTTTTTGAAGCTGATCTATGCCATATTCATGGGGAGCTCGATTAATTGGGCTCGCATTATACTCGATAAGATTGACTCTTTTGAGTGTATTCGCAAGTCCTCTAAATCGGCTCATATCCCATTTCTGTGCTTGTTGACCCTTGTTTTCCGTCACTTCCGTGTCCCCTTACCTCGTGACGATGAGCGTCCCCTTGGTCCTCCCCTGAATGCGACGGCCGTCAAGAAATCTCTTGTAGCGCTCCGTCACGTTCAGAGGACGACACCTTCAGCGTCTGCCTCTGCCTCTGCCTATGCTGCTCCCTCTGCCACCCTTGATGATGTCGTTCGGTTACTTCGTCGTCACGAGTCTCGCTTGGCTCGTACTGAGGAGGTAGTTTGCCGTATGGCTAGTCTGATGGGTGTTCAGCTTCCTCCTTCTGTTTCTGAGGATGAGGAGATGGATGAGTTGGCTGAGGAGGACGTTGAGGAGCTTTATCGTGCTTCCACTCGTGCCCCCGAGGGCACTCCTGGTACTGCTGCTGCTGGTGCTTCCTCTTCTGGTGCTGCTGTTGCTGCTTCGTCTGCTGGTGCCCCCGAGAGCACACTTGTTGCCACCGCTCCTGCGGTGGATACTCCGACTGGTGCTCCCGAGGCCACTACTGTTGCTGCTCCAGAGATTGCCACTTCTGCCGTCGCTCCTGCTGATATTCCAGACGTTCCTGCTGATCCTGTTGCCACCACTTCTCCTGCAGAGCCTGCTGCTGCTGCAGATCCTGCCGGTTCCTCTTGAGCTTCTTTGAGGACTCTCTGATGCTCCTTAGATGATACATCTAGTGTGAGAGAGTTTGGTTAGGATAGGGTGGGGTTTTGGATCATTCTGATGTGTTTTGGATCATTTTGATACTTTTGATGATGTATTTTGATGTATATTGATGTTGTTGTATGCTTTTCGACACTCCGATATCTGTGATATGATGATGTATTTTGTGCACCGATCGGTTGATCGATGTTTTTGTATGTCAGTGATGTTTATATTTGATGTACTCTGGTTCATATCTTTTATATATATACATCGCAGTTGACATTTCATTCTATTGTGCACATTTTATAATTTTTTATGTCTCTGATGTTTGATTTCGTCGCTCGACGATATTAACTTGGTTTAACAGAAATTTCTTCTATGGAAACATAGAATTATTTTCCATGCACTAAATTAACCAAGCATGTTGATAATGGAGAGTATATTCCATAACTCAATCCGTAAAAATGATTTGAGTTTTGATGATTTCGTTTTACGATTTTCGACTATGGTTTTATTGACACGCCTTGATGATATTCTTATTTCTTTTTGGTGTCACTTGAACCGTCGTCGTATTCTACGACTCCCGTGCTTTTTTATTTGAGGCCATTGTTGTTGTCGTTGTTATCCTCCCGCTCTTTTTGCTTATGCCAAAGGGGGAGAGATATAATAATAACGATGTGCTAAATGATAATTTAAAGCATTATTCCAAGAATCTAACTTGATGTGTTAGATTCAGGGGGAGTTAAGATAATATAAATGGATTTTCAAATCCGATATTTCAATAACCTACATTTGGTATTCAATATTTCAATACTCGATTCTCATTTTTTATACTTTACTCGTCTGCTTGATGCGTATTATTTTTGTTTAAATTGGAATTATCGTGTCATCAATGCAGGGGGAGTAAGTAAATTTCATTTGAATTATTATTTTTGATTATTATTTATGTTGGTTTGTCATCACCAAAAAGGGGGAGAATGTTGGATATTGGACTCCCCGGATTTAGTTTTGGATGATGAACAAACATAAATATAACGTGAACTAACACTTTGTGAGCGCAGTTATGGAGAGCGTCGCCAAATTCATATGAATATCAATTACGACGTCTCAAGACTTCTCAAAGCACATGATCGTATGCCTAAAGCTTCGTTGAAGCTTATGGACCTTTTTAGAAGTCATGAAGATTCGATTGAAGCTATTGCAGACGGTATCGTCAAGTTTTATTTATAGTCTTTAAGCTTCTTTCGTAGAATGTTAAGCCTTGAGTAGATCTTACGGTTTAATTCTTCATAACGCTTATATCTTAGCTCTAGGATCTTAGTAGAAGTCCATACAATCCTTCCTGAAGCTTCGCGCTTCGATTCGCGACTTCTTGTGCATGTTAGTTGGTTCAAGAAGAAGAACTGACCGACTTGATGGTGATCTAGTCGTTCGGCAAAGCTTCTTGGACCGACTAGTTCTTCTCAGTCATTTCCAAGCTCTTTACTGTTTACAGTTAGTCGGTCTAAGTTGACTCACCGACCGACTAGTTTGTGAACTAGTCGGTCAGTGATGCTTCTGTGACCGACTAGTTGAGCTTTCCCTGTACATGCACTTTTGAGCCTTAGCTACTGTTTATCATTAGTCGGTCTGTGTTCGTTGATCAACCGACTAGTTGATGAACTAGTCGGTCAACTTTCCTTCTTGGACCGACTAGTTTAGTTTACTGTACATGCCAATTTTTCACCTAACTTACTGTTTATCGTTAGTCGGTCTATGCTCATTTGGTGACCGACTAGTTGGTGAATTAGTCGGTCAACATTTGTTCTTGGACCGACTAAGTCTATTTTTGCTCAGACTTCAGTTTTATCTGTTAGTCGGTCTCAGTTGAGTAACCGACCGACTAGTTGTGAAACTAGTCGGTCAACTACTCTTCTTAGACCGACTAGTTCCTCTTGTCTGTGCTTTGATCTTTTCTCTGTTCACTCATTAGTCGGTTTACGTTAATTGACCGATCGACTAGTTGATGAACTAGTCGGTCGGTGGTTGTTCTTTGACCGACTAGTTGGGTTCAGAAAAGAGCCGTTGGAGCATTTAATGACTCGAATTTCTTTCTCTCTCTCCTCTATCCTATAAATAGTTTTCGGGCTGCATTCATTGCTGCCAAGGCTGATATTATTACAAGTTTAGAGATCAAGAGAAATCATTCCAAGCTCATTCAAAGCTCATTCTTGCCATTCAATAATCTCTCCTAACTCTTACTTCCAAAGAGAGATTCATTGAGTGTGAAGCCTTCCAAGCCAAGTGCTTGATTCTAGGTCACCAACATCCCCATAGCTCTCCATCGCTGATCTACATCTTGGAGCTAGGGTTTGGTGCCACTTCTTCTTCCTCAAAATCATCCTTGCCCTAATTCGTAAAGCGTTACTCAAGGCATATGTATTTTGTCGGTAAGAAGTTTCTTATTTCATTTCATATTTGAATTGTAAGTTTCACTCTCGGTTGTGAGAGTGTGGTTGTGATCCCGGGTTGTGGGAGTCACAAATTACATTTTGTATGATTTGACTTGTGGAGGTTTTTCACAAGTATTTCATAGTGGAAATCTTGAGTTAGGGTTTCTAACTCAAGTTTCCGGAGGGGATCCGGGTGGTTGGGACGTAGGATCACCGGGAACAAGTCGAGGAGACTTGGGTGGATCCGAACCCAGTAATATCTCTTGTTAGGATTGTTAATTTTGTTGTTGTCTTCAATTTAAGCTTCCGCAAATTGATTTGGTAGTTGTTTGCACTATAATTAGGAATTATACTCCTCGTTATTTTTAAAGTACTATTCACTCCCCCTCTAGTACTTGTGCAGTAGCTTGTAGGGCATTACAGGCAACTTTTCTGGAACCGACTAGTTCATCTTGATTATTTCAACAGAGTTACCGTTTCCCCTTAGTCGGTCTAAGCACATCCACCAACCGACTAGTTATGAAACTAGTCGGTTAGAACTTGTTCTTAGACCGACTAATTCTGAGTTCTTTCTGACAGCCGAGTTACTGTTTACAGTTAGTCGGTCAAAGAACGACTATCGACCGACTAGTTGAGAAACTAGTCGGTTAGAGTTTCATCTCAGACCGACTAACTCTCAATACTTATTTGTCTATCATATTCAACCCTTAGTCGGACTATGAACATTCACCGACCGACTAATTCCCAAACTAGTCGGTTGACAAGCCTTCACAGACCGACTAAATCTGTCTACCCTGTATTGACCATGTTCACTGTTTGCCTTTTAGTCGGTCTCAGTTGGACAACCGACCGACTAGTTTCCAAACTAATCGGTCGACCATTCTTCACTGACCGACTAATATGCCCAGAAACCCTAGGTTAAGTTGCAGCCGCCGCTTATTCTTTCTATTTAAACCCTATACGTTTTCACTTCTTCCCTCACTTTTCCTAGCCAACCTTCTTCCCCAATCATCCCCCATCTTCCTCTTGCCTTTCTTCCTCCTCCCGTGCTCCCTCTCACCCCCATTACACCGGCAACCACCTCACGAGCCGCCGGCCGACTCTAAAACCCCCAAATCTCTTTTTGCTCCAGTTTTCTCCCATCTCCAGATCCGTTATATCTCAGCCGCCAGCAGATCTCTCCAGCCGTAGTTTCCCCGGGATCGCTTCTTCTGTTGTCGTGCTAGATCAGATTTGGCGACGGCAAATCGGATACGTCGAGATCCTCTCCTACCTGTAGATTCGTAGGCGTCTTTGATCGTCGTTTATTCTGCTTCACATACGGTTAGTGATCTACCCTTAATCTTTCCATAACCCACACTATAAATTTAGAAAACCTAATAAAAATGGATTACTAGACGTTGTAAGATCCCAATACAAATCCGGATTAGATCATCCAATTCTGATTTTCTATTTTGCCATAACAATGACCCATCCCTGTAGAATAGCAATTTTTGAGACAACTCTCGTCGATCAACAACTTCGGTACCAGGCAAGTGAAACTTACCAACCTTGTTTTAGGCCATGCTTTAGGCCATTTCCTTGCTTTTAGCGTGAAAGAGACTAGACCGTGAAATGATAGCGGTCTAGGCGCAATTTCAAGTTCTAGCTTGAGAACGAAGCTAGAACTGCCTTTTGTCATGTCATGTCATGCATTTGCCTGTCACGTTTAATTTCTCTAACGGTACACTTTTTTATTTGAATATCTGCCATGCATTTGCATTCTTTACATGTCATCTGATTTGCATGTTGCATCGTAGCACACGCTACAAAAATACTTGTACAATCCGTGTTTCCGGCTAGGCACCTGCTATACGGGCATAACCCTACGACATACTTGTTAAAAACACTTCCTGGCTCGTGATCCAGAAGCGGGCCACATGTGTTGGTTGAAAACCAATGCCCGATACACGTGGAGGGGTAGGGATAAACGATCACTTGAGCGTAAGAGTTGGTCCGTACAGCCACTCTAGCCAAAAGGCGGAATCTCTGTGCACGACGTGCTTACTATACTTGTACTTGTCCTTGTGAATGTTTCTTGCAAAACTTGACATCAATGCCATGCTTGTACTTTACTTTACTTTACTTTACGTGTTGCACTCTTACTTTAACTGCCATGTCATTGCACCATGCTAGAATTGCTAGGTTGCCTTTACTTTTCTACTAGTTTCCTTGCACAAAGTCTTGTAGACTTTGCTGACATGTGCCCCTTCTCTTTGGGTGTCGCATGTTAGTTGCTGAGCCAGAGCCTGTAGTTGAGGACGACGAGTTCGTGGAGTTCGTGCCTGATTCCACCGTTGACGTTGAGTACGAGGACACGGGTGACCAGTCTTAGTTCCCTCCGCTGTTTCTTTGTTAGTTGTCGTAGTTTGGCAGTGAGTAGCACCATTTTGTTAGTTGCTTTCTTTGTTGGCCATGCTGGGCCCTTTTTAGACTCTTTTGTTAGCCTGGTGGTTTTTCTGGTGTTTGTTGAACTTTTATTTGGACATTTGAGATTGATAATTTATTATTCGTCTCTTTCTATTATTCTTGTCTTTGTTCTGTGTCACATTACAGGGATCTGCGTGGTAATTCTAGATGCTTTACAGGCTAAGAGCCTCACAGTTCCCAGCCTGAGCGGGCCTCGTCACGTCTCGCCTCCATTTTGGGGAAGCCGGTCGTGGCAGGTTTTGTTGGTGGCCCATGCAGGTCTATATTCTGTAACTGTGACTTAATCGGAACAACGAATAGAATTATAGAATGTCCGATAAATAATTTCGATACCCGAGTCATAGGCTGAGAGTCTGATTATTTTGTTTCTGTGTTATTAGATGGCAGGAAGACGGAATACCCGAGCTGTTGGTGGTGTGCTCCCTTGCGTCGAGGAGCCGGACCGAGAGCCCACTAACGGGGAGATTATGCGGATGATGCATCAAATGATGCAGGTGCAACAGGGCATGCTTCAGAATGCCCAGAATGTTCCGACTGCTCGAGGAGCACGGCCAGTCCAGAATGCCCCTCGCTCCGAGCCAGGAGCGAAGCAGTTTCGGGAGCTGGTCCCCACATACTTTGATGGGATCAAAGGACCTCTAGCTGCTGATGCGTTGATCAGGAATATGGAGGACAACCTGAAGATGTCGAAGGTCGACCTGGCTGGATGGGTTGACTTGGCGAAGATGCAGCTTAGGGATACTGCTCGAAACTGGTGGGATGCAAAGGAGGAGATGCTGGTGAATCCGATATCTTGGGCTACTTTCAAGTCCAGATTCGATGAGGAGTACTTTTCGAAGGCTGCCAGGAGGGAGATGGCGCAGCACTTCATCCACCTGAAGCAGGGGAGCATGACTGTGGACCAGTACCACCAGGAGTTCACCAGGCTGAGCCGTTTCGCACCAAAGATGGTGCAGGATGCTGATGAGAGGGCCCAGAGGTTTCTGCAGGGGCTCTCTTTAGATCTTTAGAGCTTTGTGTCTTCTTCTGATTTGGAGTCCTATCAGAAGGTTCTGATTTCAGCGAGGAGGCAGGAGCTGATTGTGAACCAGAAGAGAGGATGTGCTTCTGGAGCTGGGAAGAGGCCTGTGGAGCAGGCCAGGGCAGTGATGAGACCAGGGTTCAGGCCCAATCAGCCGGTATAGTTCAAGAGTCCAGGAGGACCTCCTACTCCGAAGACTTGCCTTTTTTGTGGCAAGACTGGGCATGTCAAGGATCAATGCCGGAAGATGTTGGGACAGTGCTTGGTTTGTGGTGATCCAGCGCATGTCATGAGGGACTGCCCGAAGTACAAGCAGCCTTGGAAGGGACCAGTTGCAGCTCAGCCGTTGCAGCAGAGGGCACCTGTACCTGCTAGGCGTGGAGCACCTCTCGTTCCACAGAAGCAGGCCTTTCAGCAGGCCATGCAGCCGAGGAGGCAGGCTTTCCTGATCACTGCAGTTGAGATTGAGGCGGTGGATGAGGTTATTGCAGGTAACCCTCAGTCTAGTTGTTTCTTTCTTAGTTAGTCTTATTTGTTGGAAATTGTTTGGCTGCTTGTTATGTTTGCTAGAATAGGATCTGATTGTTAGATTGCTTGTTAGGCGTGAGTTTGGTTTGCACATTTCCTGCACAAGTCCTCTTCGACTCTGGTGCATCGATGTGCATTATTTCCCGGAGCTTCGTGGACAAGCATTCCTTGTCGACTTTCCCTCTTCCCAAGAGTTGGGATATCGTTACAGGAAATGGCGTGATCTCGGTGCATCATGGTTTCAATTCTTGCCCTTTGGTGGTATGTGGACATGAGCTCTACGCTGTTTTCATCGTCCACGACATCATCAACTATGATGCTGTCCTTGGGATGGACTGGCTTGGGAGTTTCTGTGCCACGATCGATTGCCGGAGGAAGAAGGTGGTGTTCGAGATTCCCGGCCATCTGGTGTTCGAGTTCAGCCGTGGCAGCAGTTTGCTTGGTCCGGTCAAGTTTCGGGCCAAGCCGGTGGAGATCGTTGATATGCAGATGGAGCAGTGTAGACCAGCGGTAGTGCTTGACTTCGACGACGTTTTCCCCGAGGAGATGTCTGGATTGCTGCCCGATCGAGCTCTCGAGTTTACGATCGACCTTATTCTGGGAGCGCAGCCTATCTCGAAGGCGCCCTATCGCATGGCACCAGTAGAATTGGAAGAATTGCGGAAGCAGCTGGACGAACTTCTTCGAAAGGGTTACATTCATCCCAGTGTGTCTCCGTGGGGACACCTGTCTTGCTGGTGAAGAAAAAGGATGGTTCACGTCGCATGTGTGTGGACTACCGGGAGTTGAATGCGGTGACCGTCAAGAATCGATATCCGTTGCCTCGTATAGATGACATCTTTGATCAGCTTGGAGGATCGAGGGTATTCTCTAAGTTGGATCTGAGGAGTGGTTATCCTCAGCTGAAGGTGAGGAAGGAAGATGTTCCGAAGACAGCATTCAGGACGAAGTATGGACACTACGAGTTCATGGTTATGCCTTTCGGCGTAACCAACGCACCCGCAGTTTTTATGAATCTGATGAATCTGATCTTCTATGACTTGTTAGACAAGTTTGTCGTTATCTTCATTGACGACATTCTGATCTACTCAAAGTCAGAGGAGGAGCATGCATCGCACTTGAGGACAGTGTTGGAGATCTTGAGGAAGCATCGGTTGTATGGTAAGTATTCCAAGTGCGAGTTTTGGCTGGACAGAGTTGCTTTTCTCAGGCATGTGGTGTCAGGAGATGGTATTTCAGTGGACCCCGAGAAGATCAAGGCTATCAGGGAGTGGCATGTTCCGTAGTCAGCATCTGAGATCAGGAGTTTCCTTGGATTGGCTGGTTATTACCGATGGTTCATTAAGGACTTCTCCCGTATTGCTGAGCCGATGACCAGACTGACGCGGAAGGATGTACCATTTGTTTGGTCTGATGGCTGTGAGGAGGCTTTTGGTGTTCTGAAGGAGAGACTGACGACTGCCCCTGTTCTTGCTGTGCCTGATCGGAGTGGAGGATTCGAGATCTTTTGCGATTCTTCCTGCAAGGGTCTCGGTTGTGTATTGCATCAGCATGGGCACGTGGTAGCGTATGCTTCCCGTCAGCTTAAGACCAATGAGAAGAATTACCCGACGCACGACTTGAGTTGGCAGCAGTCGTGTTTGCGCTGAAGATTTGGAGGCACTTCCTGCTGAGTGAGAAGGTGAAGATCTTCACCGATCACAAAAGCTTGAAGTACATTTTTACTCAGAAGGAGCTCAACATGCGACATCATCGGTGGTTGGAGCTCATGACAGACTATGAGATCGATCTGCAGTTTCACCCTGGCAAGGTGAATGTGGTTCCGGATGTGCTGAGTAGGCTTCCAGCAGTGATGTTGTTGACTTCGCAGTGGAGATTGCAGCAAGATTTTTGCGAGTCTGGTATTGAGATTATTCTTCCTGGAGAGGCCTCTTCGTTGATGTGTATGCAGATACAGTCGACGATCGTGGATAGGATCAAGGCTGGACAGGCTGGAGACCTGAAGTTGGTGAAGATACGGGAGCAGGTGGAAGCCGGTCTGCGGATTGACTTCTTGATTCATGAGGATGGCTCGCTGAGGTATGGAGCCAGGTTGTGTGTGCCAGCTGGAGACATCATAGAGGAGCTGTTGGTTGCGGCACACAGTTCACCGTATTCTGTGCATCCTGGTGGTACCAAGATGTATAAGGATCTTCGCCTAAACTATTGGTGGCATGGTATGAAGAGGAGTGTGGCTCGGAGTGTAGCCAAGTGTCTGTTTTTCTAGCAGGTAAAGGTGGAGCATTAGCGTACGGCAGGGTTGCTACAACTGCTTCCGATTCCAGAGTGGAAGTGGCAACACATCACTATGGACTTTGTGAGTGGACTGCCTTGGAGTCCGAAGCAGAATGACGCAATTTGGGCGATCGTGGACCGATTAACCAAATCTGCGTACTTTATTCCTTTCCGAGTAGGAAAGTCCACTGAGACGCTGGCGAGGAGATATATGGAGGTAAACCCCTTTTACTTTCCATTTCTAATCCTTTTCCCTAGTTTAGATAGTAATGTAACGTGAATCATGCAGGAGATTGTATGACTTCACGGAGTCCCTGTGAGTATCGTGTCGGACAGAGACACGAGGTTCACGTCTCAGTTCTGGCAGAGTCTGCAGAAGAGTTTGGGTACGAGTCTGAGTTTCAGCACGGCGTACCATCCGCAGACAGATGGCCAGTCCGAGAGGACGATTCAGATCTTGGAGGACATGCTGAGGGCATGCATGTTGGACTTCAAGGGATCTTGGGAAGAGCATCTCCACCATGTTGAGTTTGCCTACAATAACTGCTACCAGGCGAGTATTGGCATGACACCTTTCGCCGCGCTATATGGGAAGAAATGTCGATCGCCACTGAGCTGGGATGACATTGGAGACAGGGAGCTGTTAGGACCTGAGATGATCGTGGAGGCAGTGGATGTTGTGGGGAACATATGGGAGAAGATGAGGATTGCTCAGGACCATTTCAAGCATTGGGCAGATGCTAAATGGCGTCCTTTGGAGTTTCAGCCAGGTGACCATGTGTTCCTGAAGATTTCACCGAACCGAGGAGTGACTCTCTTTGGAAAATGAGGGAAGCTGAGCCCGAGATACATTGGACCGTTTGACATTCTGGAGAGAATTGGCGAGGTAGCCTACCGCTTAGCCTTGCCGCCATCTTTGGAAGGAGTTCACGATGTATTCCATGTGTCACAGCTTCGTCGGTACATCAGTGATCCATCTCATACTTTGGATTTCTCGGAGATCACCGTTCGCCCCGATCTGACGTATGACCAGCAGCCAGTACAGATTTTGGACAGGCGTCAGAAGTCACTCCAGAACAAGACAGTCGATCTTGTTAGGGTGATGTGGCGACACGGCTCGCCAGGAGAGTCTACTTGGGAGAGAGAAGATGAGATGAGAGAGCGATACCCACTTTTGTTCCCTGACACGTGAGTGTTAGGAAATTCCGAGGGCAGAATGTTTCTTAAGGTGGGTAGGATGTAACGACTGGTTTTTGGTCTATGTATTGTCTATTATATATATATATATTGGTTGTTCTCTTCCTTGTGTGTGTTTTCCCCTGTTGGACGTTTTCTTCTGATCTTCTACCTTCTGTTGCATATCATGATGAGCTTCATAGTGTCCATATCTTAGAGTTAGGTGGATCTTAGAAGCCATAGGAATCTTCCCGAAGCTTCGCGCTTCAATTCAAAACTTTTCATGACTCTTAGTTGGTTCAAGGAGGAGAACCAACCGACTAGATTGCAATCAAGTCGGTCGGTAACTCTTCAAGAACGGACTAGTTCATCTTGATTATTTCAGCTGAGTTACTGTTTCCCCTTAGTCGGTCTAAGCACATCCACCAACCGACTAGTTGTGAAACTAGTGGGTTAGAACTTGTTCTCAGACCGACTAATTCTGAGTTCTTTCTGATAGCCGAGTTACTGTTTACAGTTAGTCGGTCAAAGAACGACTATCAACCAACTAGTTGAGAAACTAGTCGGTTAGAGTTTCTTCTCAGACCGACTAACTCTCAGTACTTATTTGACTATCATATTCAACCCTTAGTCGGTCTATGAACATTCACCGACCGACTAATTCCCAAACTAGTCGGTTGACAAGCCTTCACAGACCGACTAAATCTGTCTACCCTGTATTGACCCTGTTCACTGTTTGCCTTTTAGTCGGTCTCAGTTGGACGACCGACCGACTAGTTCCCAAACTAATCGGTCGACCATTCTTCACTGACCGACTAATATGCCCAGAAACCCTAGTTTAAGTTGCAGCCGCCGCTTATTC
Organism: Scilla litardierei; assembly: GCA_030789695.1. NCBI lineage: Eukaryota > Viridiplantae > Streptophyta > Magnoliopsida > Asparagales > Asparagaceae > Scilla > Scilla litardierei. The sequence continues at coordinate 90,368,640 of CM061142.1, forward strand.
TTTCTATTTAAACCCTATACGTTTTCACTTCTTCCCTCACTTTTCCTAGCCAACCTTCTTCCCCAATCATGCCCCATCTTCCTCTTGCCTTTCTTCCTCCTCCCGTGCTCCCTCTCACCCCCATTGCACCGGCAACCACCTCACGAGCCGTCGGCCGACTCTAAAACCCCCAAATCTCTTTTTGCTCCAGTTTTCTCCCATTTCCAGATCCGTTATATCTCAGCCGCCAGCAGATCACTCCAGCCGTAGTTTCCCCGGGATCGCTTCTTCCGTTGCCATGCTAGATCAGATTTGGCGATGGCAAACCGGATACGTCGAGATCCTCTCCTACCTGTAGATTCGTAGGCGTCTTTGATCGTCGTTTATTCTGCTTCACATACGGTTAGTGATCTACCCTTAATCTTTCCATAACCCACACTATAAATTTAGAAAACCTAATAAAAATGGATTACTAGACGTTGTAAGATCCCAATACAAATCCGGATTAGATCATCCAATTCTGAGTTTCTGTTTTGCCATAACAATGACCCATCCCCGTAGAATAGCAATTTTTGAGACAACTCTCGTCGATCAACAACTTCGGTACCAGGCAAGTGAAACTTGCCAACCTTGTTTTAGGCCATGCTTTAGGCCATTTCCTTGCTTTTAGCGTGAAAGAGACTAGACCGTGAAATGATAGCGGTCTAGGCGCAATTTCAAGTTCTAGCTTGAGAACGAAGCTAGAACTGCCTTTTGTCATGTCATGTCATGCATTTGCCTGTCACGTTTAATTTCTCTAACGGTACACTTTTTTATTTGAATATCTGCCATGCATTTGCATTCTTTACATGTCATCTGATTTGCATGTTGCATCGTAACACACGCTACAAAAATACTTGTACGATCCGTGTTTCCGGCTAGGCACCTGCTATGCGGGCATAACCCTACGCCATACTTGTTAAAAACACTTCCTGGCTCGTGATCCAAAAGCGGGCCACATGTGTTGGTTGAAAACCAATGCCCGATACACGTGGAGGGGTAGGGATAAACAATCACTTGAGCGTAAGAGTTGGCCCGTACAGCCACTCTATTCAAAAGGCGGAATCTCTGTGCACGACATGCTTACTATACTTGTACTTGTCCTTGTGAATGTTTCTTGCAAAACTTGACATCCATGCCATGCTTGTACTTTACTTTACTTTACTTTACTTGTTGCACTCTTACTTTAACTGTCATGTCATTGCACCATGCTAGAATTGCTAGGTTGCCTTTACTTTTCTACTAGTTTCCTTGCACAAAGTCTTGTAGACTTTGCTGACATGTGTCCCTTCTCTTTGGGTGTCGCATGTTAGTTGCTGAGCCAGAGCCTGTAGTTGAGGACGATGAGTTCGTGCCTGATTCCACCGTTGACATTGAGTACGAGGACACAGGTGACCAGTCTTAGTTCCATCCGCTGTTTCTTTATTAGTTGTTGTAGTTTGGCGGTGAGTAGCACCATTTTGTTAGTTTCTTCTTTGTTGGCCATGCTGGGCCCTTTTTAGACTCTTTTGTTAGCCTGGTGGCTTTTCTGGTGTTTGTTGAACTTTTATTTGGACATTTGAGATTGATAATTTATTATTCGTCTCTTTCTATTATTCTTGTCTTTGTTCCGTGTCACATTACAGTGATCTGCGTGGTAATTCTAGACGTTTTACAGGCTGAGAGCCTCACAGCTCCTAGCCTGAGCGGGCCTCGTCACGCCTCGCCTCCATTTTGGGGAAGCGAGTCGTGACACCAAGCCTAACTCAATGTCTCCCTAGCTCGATTAACCCGCACAACACGAAGAAATCATGGGATTAGTTGCAATTTTTCGAAATAAATCAAAATTAGGACTTGAATTAAGAAAATTGGGGAATTAGAACCAAGAGAGGGGGAGAGAGAGAGGGAGAGAGGGATGGATGGATGGAGATGAACCAAGAGAAGGGGTGGAAAGGAGGGTGGTGATGTCGGCGGCGGCCGGAGGTGTGAATGGGTGGGTTGCCGTCGGAGGAATAGGAGGTGGGGGGGGTGGGTTCGATCGAGTGAATTTAGAGAGAATGATAGAAAGAGATAAGGGTTAGGGTTTATAAGGGACTCGGGTCGAGCGCAAACGGCTCAACCTGAGTCACATGAAGTTTCGTGCGGGCCCCTCCCCTTTAAGTGATCACTTGGTCCGAGTGATCTAGGTCACTTGGGCGAGTAAAAAATGAGACATGGGCGATTAATGAGTGTTCTGGCGACATTACCACTCAGACCGAGTCACCTATTCACTCGGTCTGAGTAACTATATAAGCTGAGTGTGATTTTCCTTTGTTCTGCCATCTAATCGACTCGGACCGAGTCGGGTGGAAATGGGGCTACTCGGGCCAAGTAGCCCCATTTCCACTCCTAGGTGGAGTAGGCTACTCTTCTCCTCTTCTTTTGATTTTCCTTCATCTCTTCATCGTTTTGGCTTTTCCCTTCATCGATTACCTGCACAAAAATTTATACTTCAGAAATTTTTATATGTAATCATTTAATTTTTTTTAAATTGCTTTCAATTGTTTTTAATAACAAGTTTTTGAATAAAATGAAATATAGAAAGGAAATGAAATTTAAAAATGAAAGAACTCGGGTTGCCTCCGAAAAAGCGCTTGTTTAAGATCATAAGCTCGACCCCATTCGATTTTCATTGTCACTTCAAGATGTCTGGCGCAAAGGAAATGTCCTCATTAGGTTGTGAGGTGGAAGTTGACCTATGGAATCCGACGGACCTTCAGGGGTCTCATCATCCGTGCATGTCTTCGATTGGAACTTAAAAGATGCCTTATTGATGTATCTACGGATCTCGACAACCTCGCGGTCGTTATCATCTTCCACTTTCGGATATTATTCGAAATGCGATGCATCGGGTGGTTCTTCATCCAAGATCTTTAAAAAAGCGGTTAAGGCCTTATTATAAATGACGTCACAGACATCATCCTTGTCTTGCCTTATAGGATGTTTCAAGACTTCTCATTGGTGAAATCCTCAAAGATTTCCTCCACCAGGGGTTCCAAGTAACCCACATCATCAATCGGGAAGCGATCTCTCATTGGTTTGTGCAAGTGGAACTCCACTTCGGTATTCCCGACATTCATTGAAAGTGTCCTCTGTCAGACATCGATAAGGACTCCAGCCATAGCCATAAAAGGACGTCTTAGAATCAACTGTGAGCTCCCTTCTTTAGACATGTCAATAATGACAAAATCCACTAGCACACTGATCCCCGATGTGCAATCATCCGCAAGCATGACAGATTCCTGTTTACTCTTTCCTGATATCAAATCCTTCAAGAACTTCGCATAGGTTGGAATTTTTGTTAATGCATCCATAAAAGGGATGTTCAGTTCACCCTTTAGAAGTTCTATAAACTTGGCATATTTCTTCTCAAGCGTTTCCATAGCCAATCTCTGGGGGTAGGAGGCCGGCTTCCTTTGTCTTTCTCCTTAACCTTTGGCTTAAATGCCTGAATAGATTTCTCTAGGGAAGGTGGAGTCTCAATAGGGAATGTGGTAATTGGAGTGGCTAAAGGAGTAGGTGATGTCTTCTTTCCCGCATCGCTAGATGGCTCGTCAGTTTCCTTATCTTCATTCACCAAAATGAACGGCTCCGGAGTAGTGGAACTCTCCTTATCAATGTCTCCCAAAGTTTGTGGATCCGCTAGCTTGGTAACCGGTACCATGTTTGCTTCAGAGGTATTTTTTCCTCGTGTCATCACTACTACCATGACATTGACTTTCCCTCTTGGATTGGGCTCAGACTTAGCCTGAAGTTTTCCTTGAGCCTTTGTAAGTTGGCTCACTTGGGCCGTCAACTGATCCAAAGTGATTGCAAGTTGATTTTGATTAGACAACAGCTCTGTGTTTTTCTTAGCCATGTCAGTGTTCTGCTTAGCTTGAGCATTGATAAAAGCTTCCAATGATCCTTCAACACTCGATTTTGGTGCCATCGGTTGTTGATAGGGTTGCTGATAAGACGTTTGATAGGGCGGGCGATTGTTGTAGCCTGGCGGTCTATAAGACCCAGCTGGCCTAAATCATTGCTGCTGTTGCTGCTGCTGAGGAGGTGCTTGTAGTTGAGATGGAGGCTGCTCTAGCCTCGGCTGAGTAGGTGGCTGTATAGCTCCATTGGGTTTACTATAGGAGAATCCCGGATGCGTCTTCCAAGCCGGATTTGTCCATTGCGGCCTTATGTTACTCCTATCATCAGAAATGTAATTAATTTACTCCCCCGACACATCCATTCCATCAAAAGAACCTTTATTAGCAATTTACCCTTGCTCGACATAATTATCATATGTAGCACAAACTACAGCCTTGGGAGAGGTAAGTATAGCACTCAGCCTCTGTTCAATCTGAGCAACATGCTTTAATAGACAATCAAATTGACCGTCATAGTTTGTAACTTGCTTTAACTCGGAGTGAATTCCACTGGCACTCTTTGACGATGTTGAGCGATAATCGCTACATTGTTGGTTGTTAGAGGCCATCTGCTCCAATACTGATGTGGCCTCATCCGGAAGCTTGGCCAAGATTGTTCCATTAGTGATGCATCAATAAACATCTTCGTCTCCGACTTCAACCCATTATAAAAGCTTTGGATAAGGTCCCAATCTTGGACTCTATGGTTCAAGCACTGATGTTGCAAATCCTTGAAGCGCTCCCATGCTTCATATAAGGATTCATATTAGAGTTGCTTGAAAGAGACGATGGCACTCCTAATCCTCACCGTTTTGGACAATGGAAAGTACTTATTGACAAAAGCCTAAGCTAGCTATCTTAAGTTGTAAATGTGCTTGTAGGGTGCACCCTCAACCAATATGCCACCTTGCCCCGAAGTGTGAATGGGAACAATCGAAGTCTTATGGCATCTTCACTCACGATGTTCACTTGAAATGTGGCACACTTCGCCAAGAAAAAGGCGATGTGTTGGTTGGGGTTTTCATGAGGATGTCCATAGAAGGCATCCTGCTGCATCAATGAAATCAAGCTCGTCTTCAACTCAAAATTTCATACCGCCAGCTGCGGTCACAATATAGAGGATATCGAAGCAATATTAGGCTTCATATAATCTAGGATGTTACTCTCATGTGGAGGAGGAGGTGGATGATCTACCATTTGGTCCTCCCACAATTTCTGCCTCTGCCCAGCTCTAAGTTTTCTTGCAGTCCTTTCAATCTATTGGTCAACTGTAACAAATCGTTAGATCCCCCAAGACATGTGTCCATGCACAATTAAGAAACTCAGAGAAGATATTAGTAACAAAAATAAAATAAAAAATAACGGTAGGGTGAAATATGGATGGAGAAACTACCAAGTCTCCAAACTAAAAACCAACCCAAGCTAACCATTGTGTTCCCTGGCAATGGCACCAAAAGCTTGTTCGATGTACCGCAAGTGCACGGTGTCGATAGATTTGTATTATAATATAGGTTGTTGGTCCTCAGGGAGGGAGTTGGTATGGGTCTCGGGCTATGGTTTAGAGTTGTATGACTGTACTCGTTGTGGGGTGATCCAAGATTTTTGTCATGGTTGTCTCTCTTAATAGTAACAATGAAAGGGAAACTAGGGTGCCAGGAGTCACCCCTAGGATTCGTTGGGTGTTGATACTAAGTTGTAGTCTTTAGGTTGGATTTGGTTCTTAGGGCTAGATTATCGCATCTTGAATGTGAAAATCGTAGCCAACTATCATTGAACTACTCATCTAACATGTCCCATGCTTAGCCCCATTATCGTGGATGGCCTTGCGCGTGATACGTGCATTATGATCGACAAATGATTTCCAATATCCGCTCATGTCACCATCGTGAGTTAGAGCTTCGATCTGTGATGTGATGGCTCTTATTGATGCTACTATCGTAGGTTATCAATTAGGGATAAGGGCATCGATGGAGACCAGTATAGTGAGTGCCACTATCGTGGATCACAAACCATAAGTGAATCCACTAATGACCCTAATCAAGCCTATAGGGCTATCTCTAAGGCACATGCCACCATCGTAGATCACACACCCTAAATGAGAACCCTACAAACTTGGATGAATCAATCACATCACACCCTAATCACTAATCGATCCCAAGAATCATGGTCTTAGGATCTAAAATCTAAAATCCTAGGGCTCATCCATTAGCCCTAGATAGAACTACTCACAAATCATGATAAAGACAAGAAAAACCCAAACAAAATCCAAGTTTCCAAGCTCAAAATCCTCTCAAAACCCTTATCTTAACTCTAGAGAATTAATGGCTGTTCCAAAACAAAAATAAAACTGATCTTTAATCTCCCCTAAACCTAGGGTACTATCTTAGGTTATACATTAAACACAATAAAACAAAAGAAACCCAAAAACGAGCTCATTCTGTGCCGACGACCTGACCGACTCAACCAAGTGACAAGGCTACTCGGTCCAAGTAACCCCAAAATTCCTTTGTTCGCGATCTAAAGTAGTAGTCACTCGGACTGAATCACCTAAGCACTCGGTCCGAGTTCAGAGGCTTGAAAATGGCTTGAAAACATCCTTTTGCCTTCATATTTGTTTGAACCGAGGTCCGAGTGACCTTTTAGCTCGAATAGCTGCTAAGTCTTCGACTTTCAATTGGAGCTTCGCTACGCCTACTCGGACCGAGTAGGCTTGTCCACTCGGTCCGAGTGCTCTAGAAATGCTGATGGAGGGAAGTTCCCAACTCTTTTGCATTCTCTTCTCTTTCCTTCATCTTCTTTTTCTTGAATGTTCTTCTCCACCATGTCATGCACCTAGCAAGCCATTCCCTTGAAGCTCCAGTTATCTCGTTGATGTGTCCATATCTCCGTTTTTCTCCAAATCACCTCGAAACTCTTGAAAAATGAAATAAAAGATCCAAAAATCATATAATCCAATAAACGATCGAGAAAGCGATAAAAACGATTTTCGAGCAATCAAATCGATATGAAATGATGCGATAAAAGTATAGAAAACATGGACACATTAGGGGGTTGCCAAGCCGTCGTGTTTGGAGGCGGCGCGTCGCCTCGAAGGGCAGTGAAGTGGGTCGTCGGCGATGCCGGTGTTAGGACTTTGAATTTTTTTGAGAATCCATATTCTAGGGTTTCACAATCATGCATGTCGGCAGCGTGCCACCGTCGCTGGGGAAGCAGCGGGGCAATAGGGGCCCGGTGGGCTATGGGCGGTGGCAGCGTCGGTGGTTGTTAGACATATTTTCTACCATTATTTTCCACCTCTTTTTCCCATATTTTTTGTGATTTACTTCCCACCTTCGTCTTTTACTTTCTTTTATCACTTTCATGCTTTGGGTGTTTGTTTAATGTTGTGCAGGTGCTTGAGCTAGAAACGATACATTCTTGGCAGCATTAAGGCCGATGGAGATAGTGCAGAGAGCGAAAAAGACTTCGTCGTACCCGGATGTTGATTTGGGAGGCCCTGCGTGCATTTGTAAGGCCGTGCTAGTGCACCTACTGCATAGCATTCGTCTATAGATGGCTTGCACGATCGAGTTGCACAATCGTGCAAATTAGACAAAAGACCCCGAATATGCACGGATGGGATTGCATGGCCGTTCAAGTTCTGGGATAGTTGGGAGAGCTGGGAGCAGCGGATTGGCCAGCACGGACGTGCTGATTAGTGGCATGTCCATGCGTGAGATGATGGCGCATCTTCTACCTAGGTTTTACACTCTTCACGGCCGTGCTGACTAGTGGCACGACCATGCACAACATTTTGTATTTAAATAAAGTTTGTATCGAACTAAAGGGAATCATTTCAATTTCCAGAACGTTTCATTAGCATTTTTGGCGATTTTATTAGGGTTTTCCTGCTGTATTTCTACTGTCTTCATTGTAAGAACTCTTTCCCTCTAATCTAGTTTAGTTAATTTTGCTTGCATCCTATTTTATCGTGTTTACTTGTGTTTTGGAGTATCATCTATTTTCCCATCTTATCCCTAGTTTAGCTATGAACTCGATTCCATTTATCCCATTAGCTTTAACTATGAATAGCGACTAGTCCATTAAGCCAAGGCAATGTAGAGCCCTAATGTAAAGGTTGATCACAATGGATCACCCCAAATAACGACCTAAGTACCGATTGTAGTCTCCTTATAGGTTGGTTTTTTACCCTCATTCAATCCACTCCGTTGGGGTGCTATACCAACCAAATCGTTTACTAACCCTTGGGATTTGGATTTGATGCTCCTAATGGAGGATTGATCTACTGCCCAGCATCGACGACCAATCAGACACACTCACTAGAACTACCAATATCATAGCTCACGACTAACCATCGGGGTTACGATAGGGATCCAACCTATTAGCTGAGTCCCCTCTCTCACGGTTATATGTCGAGGAGACGAGGATTGAGGCTTAGCCCTCATCGGTGACTACTATCCTTGTGTCGAGAATTTAGATCCATTGCCTAGATCCTTGCAATAACGATGATATAGTAGCCCTAGCTCCTCCTCTAACTGAATTTTTCCTAGCTATTTCCCTTACTACACTCGCCTTACACACTCTCACAGTTAAACGAAATATGACATCAATCTTAAGTTTCAATCCTTTGCCTCCTCGTGTTTGACACCCATAGGCTACACGACCCGTGCGCTTGTGGCTTTTTTAAAGCACACAACAAGCTTTTGGCATCGTTGCCGGGGAGACAATCGGCTTGACTTTGCATTGATCTTGTGTTTAGTAGACAGTGCTTTCTTTTCATTCTTTTTATTTTTTTTGACACCAACCGTACTACTAACAATGGTTTTAGTCCTTGTTCTTCTCTTATGCCCAGGAGGTGCCTCAGTTCGGAAAATTTAGAACCTCTTGAACCCGAAATTGAAGCTTCATTGAGAAGATTAAACCAGGAGAGGCGCATCAGGGAATTGCAGGAAAGAATGGCTAACGAACCGAAACCTTGAAGTATCTCATGGACTTTTCCATGCCCTCGAGTAGCCCTATTTCCAGCATTTGATGCCCTGCAGTCATTGCAACATATTTTGAGCTAAAGCCAGGCCTCATTCAGTTTATTCAGCAGGACCAGTTCAATGGTTATCACTCTGAAATCCCAAATGAACATCTGACAAATTTCCTAGAGAAGTGTGATATCATCAAGCGAAACAATGTTTCTGAGGACGCCATAAGATTGCGGTTGTTCCCCTTCTCTTTAAGGGACAAAGCCAAGGAATGGATGAAGAGTAATGAAGCAGATGTTTTTACCACGTGGGAATCCGTAGCAAGGGCTTTCTTGAACAAGTTCTCCCCGCCCAGAAAAATCGTGAAGTCTAGAAATGAAGTCTACTCATTCAGTCAGCTGGACAGGGAAAGCCTATATGAAGAAAGTGAGCGGTATATGGAGATCCAAAGGAGATGCCCTCATCATGGGATTCCAGAGTGGTAATTAATTCAGACCTTCTATAATGGTTTGAAGAATCAAACGAAAATTTCAATTGATGTTGCGGTAGGAGGAGCCATCATAATGAAGAACCCATTAGCGGCAAAGACGTTGTTGGAAGAAATGGCTTCCAATAACTACCATTGGGGCAACGAGAGGGATTCTGCCGAGAAGGGCGGCAAGCTAAAGGTTGATGTGATTATGGTCTTTGAGAGCAAGTTTGACAGCTTATCTCAACAAATTTCTTAGATCAAGGCTGAATCAAAGGGAGCTTACTATTCATCGTTCATGGCGGCTAATGTGTCCATATTTTCTATACTTTTACTGCACATTTACATAGCATTTTCATCTTCCAAAGTTCACTTTTCTGTACATTATTGCGCTTTTCACGATATATTTGACTCTCGTGGAGATTTGTGGATTTTCAGGAACTTTGGAGAGATTCAGAGCAAATCTTAGACATGGACACATCCAAGCTAGCCGGAGCATCAATGGCAAGGTCCACTAGGTGCTTGACGAGGTGGAGAAGAAGATTGGAGGAGGAGAAGAGAGAAGAAGGAGAAAGAGAGCTTAGAGATGGAGCCCTCACATAGCTTATCAGGTTCTCCACGCAGCTCGACCGAGTAGATGTTCTACTCGTGTCGAGCAGCAATATCTGAAGAAAGACTCCAATGCCAAGGCAGCTGCACCACTCAGACCGAGTAGCCACACTACTTGGTCAATCAAACTTGACGGCTGCAACGCAATTCCCAGGTAAAGTTCCAAAAGCCGACCGAGTAGCTCCCCTACTCGGTTGAGCAGATGCATTGAAGAGAGACTTCCAACATTTATCCGCTGAGCGAAGGCAAAGAAGCTATTCGATGGACTAGACCCGCTACTCGATCAAGCTGAACGCATAGGAGAGTGACAAATTTTGAAGCCTTCCCAACCTCCTATAGCTCGACCGAGTAGCTTCCATATTAGATCGAACTGAATTGAAGCCAATGCAACTTTTCAAGGCCAATCGTAGGCCTCTGCAGCTCGACCGAGTAGGAAATCTACTCGGTCCCAACACCCAAGCACCAAAGCCAAAGTTTAAACAAAGCCGATAGTGACGAGGCCCTAGCTCGGACCGAGTGACACTGTCGCTCGACCGAGCTGGGCGACGCAACCAAATTTTCCTGGGCTTTGGTGGGCTTTTGCGGATATTTTTGGTGGGACCCATCCCACTTGTATATAAACTTATATTAATTCTTAGGTTTAGAGTGCTTACTTGATTATTCTAGTTTTAGTTTTAGAGAGAGTTTTGAGCCATCGTTATTGTTTTGAAGACAAAGATTGGATTTTTATTATTGTGTTTGCTTTGGAATCTTTGGATCTTAATTCTCTGAGTTTGGTTCTTCATCTCTATTGGTTTGGTAACGATTTCTCGTCTCTCTTTATTAGTTTTGATGTCTATTGTTGCGATGTTGACTACTATTGATATTGTTATTACTTTTGTTGATATTTCCATGGATTGCAACTAGTCGTTTCTAGGGCTAATGGATAAGCTCTAGGATCTTAGGATTTAGATGTAAAGTTACGATTTTTATGTTGTTTTGGTATGAAATGGATGTGATTTGGTTGATCCAGCCAAGTTTGTTGGAGATCCTACTTAGGGTTTGTGATCCATGATAATGGCACACATCCTAGATATTGTCCTATGAACGTATTTAACTTCTTTAGTGAAATCAATTAGAGTTCGTGATTCACAATAGTGGCACGTACTTTGATGGTTTCCACCAACGTCCTATATTACTAATTGATGATTTACGATAATAGCACCAATAAGAGCCATCAAATCACAGATCAAAGCTCTAACAACGATGGTGACATGAGTAGATATTGAGAATAGTTGTCGTTCGTAATGCACGGATCGCATACAAGGCCATCCACGATGGTGGGGCTAAGCACAAGATATGTTAGATGAGTAGTACAATGATAGTTGGCCATGAATTTCCCATTTTAGATACGACAATCTCTCCCTATAAAACCAATTCAACATAGAAATTATAACCTAGTATCGACATCCGCCGATCCTAGTGGTGACTCCTATTGCCCTAGCTTTCATTATACTGTTAACCTGAGATAAGGAATACTTGTGATAACCTTCAGAACACGCCTATAACTGACACTATTTCACGACTTTGAATAGACACAAGACTTTAAACCAATCACCTCCCTTTGGGATTGATATCTTTCTATAATACAAAGCTTTGACACCGTGTACTTGCGGTATATTTCTGGAATTAATTTTCGGAGCGATCAAGCTTTTGGCACCGTTACCGAGGTTTTTACTTGGGTTATTTTCCTCGTTAAAGACTTGTTCGTTTTTCTGACCATTTCCAATCTATCCATTTTTTATTCTCTTTCCTTTTGTTACTGACATCTTCTTTGAGTTTGTTTCTTGTGCATGAACACTCGTCTTGGGGGCTCCAACGATCTATTCTTTGACCCCAAGATAGAAAGGACTACTAGACAGCTCAAAATAGAAAGGAGGAAATTTTGTTTGCAAGATCAAATCGCAGAGACTCCTACATCTCCCCCACGTTCCTGCAATGTTGAAGATTATATGAAGCCTAATCTCTCCAACATTTCTTCTATCTTGAGACCGCAACTGGCGGCAGGTAATTTTGAGTTGAACACTGGCTTGATTTAGTTGATGCAGTAGGATCCCTACCATGTGCATCCTCATGAGAATCCTAATCATTACATGGATCTTTTCTTAGCCAAATGTGACACTTTTCAAGTTAAAGATGTGACTGGAGATGCTATTAAACTTCGTCTATTCCCAATCACTCTGAGGGACAAAGAATTTTATTGACTGAGGGTGCATCCTACAAACACGTTCAAGACTTGGGATCAGTTGGCCTTGCCTTTATCAACAAATACTACCCACCGTTTAAAACTGTGAGGATTAAGGGAGCAATCACTAACTTCAAGCAACTCCCGCAAGAATCTCTTTACGAAGCTTGGGAACGCTTCAAGGATCTTCAAAATGAATACCCACATCATGGTGTTTAGGATTGGGATCTTATTCAGAGTTTTTATAACGGATTGAAGCCAGACATGAAAATGATTATGGACGCCTCTACAATTGGTGCACTATTGGCAAAGCTACCTGAGGAGGCCACACCACTTTTGGAGCAGATGGCCTCCAACAACCAATAATGGAGCGATGGACGCTCATCATCTAGAGGTGCCATCCCGAGATAAAGGTAGCTACACATCTTGATGGGCAACTTGAGTCCCTCTTCAAGCAAGTTGCATGAATTGAACAAAGGTTGAGCGCCATTCCCACTTCTTCAAAGGCTCCGATATGCGCTACATATGAAGATTACGTTGAGCAAGGATATGCTCAGATTGAAGGTTTCAATGATGGAACAGATGCACCGACGAAGCAAATCAACTATATATCGGGTGAAGGAGACAATCCAAGATCGCAATGGTCCAATCTAGCATGGAAAACATATCCAGGATTCTCTTATAGCAACCCAAACGGAGCCATACAACCACCCGCTTAACTAAGGCTGCCACAACCTCCATCACAACAAGCACCACCTCCACAGCAGCAGCAGTATGGATTTAGGCCATCTGGGCCCAATAAACCGCTGGTATATTACAACCGCCAACCTTATTAGCAGCAACAACAACAATACCAACTACCGACTGTGCAAAAATCTGGAGTGGAGGCAGCATTAGAAGCATTCATGAGTGCTCAAGCAAAGCAAAATGCGGAGATGACGGTCACTTAAAGGCAACTTTCCACCACCATAGAGAATCTGTCAGCCGAAATGAGCCAACTTACAAATGCTCAAGGGAGATTGCCATCTCAACCTGAGCAAAAACCGAGGGGGCATGGTAATGCAGTGATGGCAGTCACAACTAGAGCAGGGAAGAGAACCGATACAGTACTGGCGCCAGTTTCCAAACATGTGGACCTATAATCATCGACGACTATTCATGAGGAGGATCACATAGTTTCTGAGCCCATCGTTATGGTGAATGAGGAGAAAGACGTTGATGAGCCATTTATTGCTATAGAAAAGGAGACTTTGCCTACTTCATTACCTATTCCTATCGCTACGGTACCGACGGATGCTCCCTTCCATGGAGAAGCCACTTTAGAAATCTACGCCGAATGATACCAACAAAGATAAGAGAAGTCGTCCTTCGCCTCCATATCCACAAAGACTAGCCATGGCGAAGCTTGAAAAGAAGTATGCAAAATTAATAGAGCTTCTTAAGGGTGTTCACTTGAACATCCAGTTCATGGATGCACTTACAGAGATCCCCACCTACACCAAGTTTGTGAAAGATTTGATAGCAGGGAGGAGGAAATCAGAAGCTGTGATGCTAGCTGACAGGTGCACTTCAGTTTTGAAGAACACCCTACTGAAGAAGTTACCAGATCCTAGAAACTTTACGATGCTATGCTCCATTGGTGGCATCCCATCAATAGAGCGCTAGTTGACTTGGGAGCAAGCATTAGTCTCATGCCACTCTCTATCGTCAAGAGATTGAATACTGGGACGGAGTTAGTGCCCACGGCTATGAGTATACATTTGGCGGATCAATCCGTCACCTACCCGATTGGTATTACACGCGATGTTATCTTGCTAATGCCGGGAGGGATTAGCATGTCGGTGGACTTTGTGATTATGGATATATTTGAGGAGGGGAGTTCTCAAAATATCTTGGGACGTCCTTTCATGGTCACATCTGGAGTTTTAATAGATGTTCGTCAATGGGCATTATCTATGAATGTTGGCAACATCGAGATTGAGTTTCATTTACAAAAGTCGATGAAGGAGCGCTTCTCGCACGAAGATGTCAACTATTTGGAGCTAGTGTAAGATGAAGCTACAAAGGAATTCACCTTTGAAGAGATCCTCAAGGACCCCATGAGGAAGGACATAGATGATGCTGGCGACATCATTCATGACAAGGCATTGGCTGCCTATTTGAAAATGTTAGACGAGGAGCTACCGGATAAATCACGTCATCACCAATAACCACATGCTATAATCTATAGGCCTGCTGAAGGTCAACAAAGTATCATGGGTGAACTCCCACCTCATGGACTTATAAGGAAGCATGATGAGCACTTCTCATATGCGCCAAACATCTTAGAGCATCATTGAAAATCTAGAAGAGTCGAGCTTACGACTTTAAAAAAGCGCTTATCGTGAGGCAACCTAAATTTATTCTTATTTTTACTTTTTATTTCTTCATTAGTTTTCATTCTTATTCAAAAACCAAATAAAAAAATTTTTAATTTCTTTAAAAATCTTTAAAACATAAAAATATAAAACTTTCTGATGTGTATGTTCATGTACAGGTGCCTGATGAAGGGAGCACGAAAAACGATGAAGAAACAAGGAGGAAGCGAACGGAGAAGAGGAGAGGAGCAACCGTTATCGTTGAAGGGAAAGAGGATCATACTCGACCGAGTAGATCACTAACTTGGTCCAGCTTAGAGGAACCAGCAGAAATGACAAGAATCCACACTCTGATTATATTTTAGCTCAACCGGCTGAGTAAGCAGCTCGGTCGAGCAGCAGTCCCTGCAGAAAACACAAGAAAATGGCACTCTGCCACATATTTCAGCTTGACCGAGCAAAACAGCCACTCGGTTGAGTAGGGGACCCTGTAGAATCTTGTAAAACATCACACTGTTTTCACTTCAGCTCGACCGAGCAACTTAGTCTGCTCGTCGAGCAGTCACCTTATGAGCAGAAGCCACATTTAGTTGCAAATGGATGACCGAGTAGCCCTAGCTGGGTCGGCCCTTTATAAATCCCAAAACCCTGCCCCTTACACCTCACACTCAAAACCATAAACCCCAGCCTGAGCTGCCCTTTTCCCGCTCCCAACTTGCTCGACCCCGAAACTTCGACTCGACCCATCATCTCCCGTGTCGCCCGAGCCCGACCGATCCCCATCCGCTCAGTCTGTCACCCATATCACCTTCGTCTCAACCTCACCTCACACCCACAGCACTTAATCACTCACTCACTCTTGATTTCAAACCCTAAATTTGAAAATTCAAAATTTTGAAACTTAATCTCTATCGATTTTGTTGATCTGCAACTAATACACTTCATATCTTATCATGCAGGTATACTTGGAGCACATAGAGACTACGTTTAGGCTTGGACCACTTTGGAGCTAGCTTGGGGGAGGATAGTTTCTTCTTGGCATCGCACATTTTCATTTCTTACGATCGTCTCGCTTCACGAGCCTTTGGTACACTCGTTCCTCTACTAGAGTATTTTATTTTTGTGTACTCTTGATTTGTGCCTGCATTCATTCGCATAAACCACACCATGCCTCTTAGGACACTGGGTAGGAAATCCCTGGCGAAGAAGAGAAAATAATTCTGATGCTTCCTCTTCTCACAGGACACGTGCTCACCCACCATCTCCAACTCCATCACCATCTCCACCACCCTCATGTTCTTTAACTCCCACACCACTAGCACTAGAGGGACCACAAGCTAGTGCCGCCATTCCAACATCCACACCTCCACTCCAACCACCCCAGGGGACCTTGAAGACATACAGTATTGTCTTCAAGGATGATGCTCATGGCGACAGGTTCGCGACCATATCTATGTTGAGTATTGGAATTCTTCCTACTTGGTGTTAATGATGAGCAAACATAAATACTTGTGACTAATCCCCTATTTTGCAGTTAATCCATTGCCTAAGCTTATTATGAAGATCTACTTGCAATGGATGATACTCAAAGTTGATCGAAAGCAAATGACATGGATTGGATGATCGTAGAAGATGATTGAAGCTCCATGAAGACTTCAAGCTCTTACGATGGATAGAAGAGAGAATTCGTCAATGTAATTTTCTTTTATTTCTTCTAGTATGTAGCTTAGAAGTAGAACATTGATGGAGCACTCTCACACATCATCATTTCAGTCTTAGGACATCATTAGATCATTCGTCCTTAGACTCCAATTCATTTCTTAGTGATTGTGCTTGGATTGTTTATAACAGTCGACTATTGAACGCTTTACAGTCGTCTGTCTCAAAAATAGTCGACTGTCTTTTATTCTACAGTTGCCTGTTATGCACAAACTTTTACAATCTAGTTTTGGGCCTCTCTGTTTATTTCGCACAGGCAACTGATGAACGATTCACAGGCGCTTGTCTAAATGATAGTCAACTGTGTTTTGTAAATCAGTCGCATGTCTATCTTCTACCCAAACTTTGTTGATCTGACTTTTACGGCCAGTCGACTAATGTTGAATATACAGTCGACTGTCCCTTGGATCAGTCGACTGTCTATGCTGCAACAGTCGTCTGTCTGTGAGCTAATTCATTGACTCAGCTCTCTGGAAATTCTCAGGGTATTTGACTGTCATCTTATAAGGATTTACAGTCGCCTGTTCTGATTAATAGTCGACTGTTTTATTCTCATCAGTCTTCTGTCCTGTTATCTTACAAGATTTCCAGATTTCATTCAACTTGCCCATCTTTCGGCCAATCGCCTGTAGAAGGATTTAAAGTCGCCTGTTGGTTCAACAGTCGACTGTGTTTGCTTCATCAGTCGACTTTCTACGTGGTAAGTTACCGTTATGAATTCTCACCTACCCTTGCTGACTGTGCAACAGTCGACTGTGGTTTCCTCAACAGTCGACTGTCGCGAGCCTAGATTCTATCCGTTGAGAATTTTCTCACGGATTCCTAAACGGTTTTTGCCTAAACTGTTTTGTGGATTTGAGAAACCTATAATTGGGGCTTCTACTATTCCATTGAGAGGTTACTAATTCTTCCAAGTTTTCTCTCAAGCTTTCATTCTAAAGTTTAAAGCTCTCAAATCCAAAGCGCTAAGAATTCTTTTCTTTGATCTCTTGCTCTCCAACCTAGAACCAAAGAGTTATCTTCTAAGCATTTGGTGCAATCAAGAGAAAGGGATTTCTCCTCTCTTCCAAGAGAGGCTTTAACACACAACACACCACTTCTTCAAGTTCTACTTCAAGGCATAGGTGATTGTAAGTGTTGCTTTCATAATTTCATACTTCATAACTTTCATTTTTTGAATTTGCTCCCAGGTTGTGAGAGCGGTTTGCTTGCTCCCAAGTTGTGGGAGTCAAGGTCAATCGATTGTACTTCGATTTCACTTGTAGGGTTGCTACAAGTGGGGTTTAAGGAAACATCAAGTTAGGGTTCTAATTTGAGTATCCGGAGGTATCCGGGTGGAAGGGACGTAGGATTACCGGGAACACGTCAGGAAGTGACTTGGGTAATCCGAACCCTTGAAACATCTCTGGGTTTGCATGTTTTTCATTTTGGGTTTAATTTCGATTTCGCATTATTTTGTTGGATTGCATTTAAATTTGTGTAACTATCTTTTGAAATTGCATAAACACTATTCAACCCTCCTTCTAGTGTTTTCCCCACAGACAGGATCCTTACAATTGGTATCAGAGCACAAGGTTATATCTATGGCATCCAACAACAACAACGTTCTTCCACCAACTTCGTACAACAATCATGATCGTGATGGAGCGTCTACACTTTTCGAAGGTCAATCTACGGTGCGTCCTCCACGTTTCAATGGCACTAACTTTGGCTATTGGAAGTGTATGATGGAGACGTTCCTTAGGAGTGCTTCACGTTGGAGAACCCTCCACATGGAGTACGTCGAACCCACCGAAGAGGATTTCGAAAAATAGACGTCTTCCGAGAAATCCACCGAAGTCAACAACGCAAAAGCAATGAACGCTCTTCATTGTGCGTTGGACCGGAATGAGTTCAACAAGATATGCACATGTAAGAGTACATATCAAATTTGGAACCATCTCATCGTTACCCATGAGGAAACGAACAAGGTAAAACTTTCAAAGTTATATGTTGCCGTGCAAAGCTTCGATTTGTTTCAAATGCAGGAAAATGAGAGCATTGCATCGATGTACGGACGTTTTACCGACATCACTAATGAATTAGAAGCCCTTTATCACGCCTCGTTTCCCAAGTATGAAAGGCGAGACGTGAGAAGGTCCACTCAGACTTGGAGCTGTGAAGCTGCAGTCTGATAAGCGTCCATGCACGATAAAAATGGCACGTCCTTGCATTGCGACGGAATAACAACAATGATAAATAAAAGCAGACATAGAATTATCCACCAACAACATCCAACAATATTACAACATCACACAGTAAAGTTACAAAAGAAGTACATCGTCTGAAACAAAAGGCCTAAGACATGGCCGATACATAAATAGAGAGATAGGTGCTACGCATCGAAATCTAACAGCAACCACTAAAACAACAACAACTAAAGGAAGTCACCAAGTGGGTCTAGGACTGGTCACTAGTATCCTCGAACTCGGTCTCCACAAGGACCTCGAACTCAGCGTCTGTAAACTACTCGCCCTCTGTAACTACCTCTGACTCAGAACCTGATATGTGACACCCAAAGAGAAGAGGGCACATGTCAACAAAAGTCTCCCAAGGAAACGGAGGAATTTTGTGCAAGTATACAAATAAAAGCGAAGTGACTAGCAGTACTAATATAATGAGAGGACATGGCATTTAAAAAGTGCAATAATTAAAATGACATGATGTAGCAAACACGCACGTCGTAGCAAAAACTACGAAAACACTATTTCACGAATCACTATTCACTGATTATCACTTTGTGCACAGAGTTTCCGTCTTTTGGCTGAAGTGGTTGTACGGGCTCACTTCTACGCTCAAGCGACCGTTTAACCCTACCCCTCCACGTGTATATGGACTGACGCCCATCTTCTTGATCACGAGCCAGGAAGTGTTATTGGCATAGGGGTGTGCCCGCAAAGCAGGTGCCTAGCCTCAATAGTTATCCATTTTATTGTAGCGTGTGCTACACAATCATGATGACTTTCGATTGCATGAATGACATGGCAAAAATGCAAATAATATTGCGTACAGTTAAACGAAAATAAACGTGACATGGCAGCATGAATGAAAACATGGTAAAGGTGTCGGATCTAGCTTCGTTGTCAAGCTAGATCTAGTAGGGGCGTCTAGGCGATTATCATTTCATCGCCTAGTCTCTTTTACACTAGTACACAAAATTGGCCTAAACGTGGCCTAACCAACACTGGCAAGTATCACTTGCCTGTTTCTGGTGAGGTCGGTTGTCGTGGGTTCATCTTGTCGAGCATTACTCTATGGAACGACTGGTTCTCTGTTTTGATTAAATACATATCCGAATTAGGTTTGTTTCGCCAGAATTAAAATATTAAAAATTTCTTACGACGTCTAATGGTTCAATTTTATTAGGTTCTCTACCCTAGGGGTGTTCCGATGCTTGCAACAGAAATTCGTGGTTCATCTACGCCATGGGATCGCATTATCAAGACAAAGGTGAAATAGTTATTAAAATATATTGATAAAATTATACCAAACTATAAACTTTTCTTATAGCATGCTTCTGCCCACATATTGGAGTTACTACCAATTTAGAAATTAACAAGTAAACTAACTTATATGTTTATTACTGGAAACTGATTGTGCACATGCAAATTTATACATTATTAGTATATAACAAATAAACTAAGTCCTATAGTTAATAATACACTTATGTATATAACTCACCACTTACTGACTTACACTATTATGTATGTATGTGAAGATCGATCAACATACTCAACAGGTCACAAGCAGTTCATAAAGGTACTTAACTAAGAATGTATAGTACAAGATATATATTCGTATGTTTACTGACCTCCAAGGTAATAATATCCATGCTAAGAGAAGATAATTCGCAATTTAAAGTTTATAATAATAAGCTAACTTTACAAAAAGGGTAATGCTGTGAAATATTAACTAACATAATTTATTAAGCTATTTGTATTTTTATAACATCTAACATAGTTAAAAAACAGTTTGCATGGGGATTTGTTTAAGAACTCACTGTTATAAATTAAACTTTGTATCAACATTTAAAAGAACAGCTAGCTATTATAAAACCTACTTCTAAGTTCTAAAAGCACGTAAGAATCACTTACGTGTAAGGTGCCACGAGTGTGTGTATAGACGCGACAGAACGACGGCAACCTCCGGTGCGGCGACGATGACGTGGCGCGGTGGCTGGTGGCCGTCCAAGCAGCGAGGGGCTCTGGGCGTGGATCGTCGTGGGGTGTTGGATGCGGCACCGGGAGTTGAGGGTTCGGATGTCCGGTTCTCGATGGCGTGGGGACATGTCGGCGAGAGGGTGGCTCGTTATTGTCAGAGGGGCACCTGGGCGGTCGACGGAGTGGAGGAAGGCGCAGTTGGAGGCGCAGCCTGAAGAGGCTAGGGAAAAAGATGCTGGCATCGGTGGTTTGTGACACGCGAAGTCGGGGGTGTCGGTGTTCGATTTCGGAGAGAGGAGGTGGGAGGTGGCTTGCTGCGGTGAACGGAGCGGGGAAGCGTTGGGCCCGGTGGCGAAAAGGAGGTCGGAGAGAAAACAATGGCTTCGGGGTTGTGGGTTTCGAGGGGGAGAGGTGTAGTTCTGTTGAAGAAGAAGAGAAGGCCTTGGGAAAAACGTAGCTCTCAGGTTTGATTTAAAAAGCCTTTTCTCATTTAGCTTTCTGTAGAGTTTGTTAGGGAAATGGTTCACGTGGGAGGAGTGGGGTTGTGACATGGGAGCCTGGGGATTAGTTGTACCCATTGGAAACAAAAAGAAGTTAGGATATTTTTAAAAAAGATTTTGATTTCATTTCAAACGCACCCACACCCAGGTTGACTTCCTTCTAATTTGTTTCCAAAAATTATTAAGAGTTTTAAGAATGATTTAAAATTAATAAGTTTGTTTTTAAGGAAAGATAATGGAGCACTTTGTTTAAAAAAATGATTTCGAAATTTTTCTCTTCCTTTTTTATATACGTTTAGATAACCTTAATTAAAAAATTTAGTTAAGAGATAATAATAATGATAATAATAGGTTATTAGAGATTTGTGCCCCGACGTCCAAAAATAAAAAAAAAGATATCGGGGCGATCGCGCCTTCGAGGGAATCGTGAATATGGGGTCAGGTCTTGAGTTCGAACTACGGAAATACAATAATAAAAACAAATACACAAAACGCACTCAGAATATGGCTACGCGCTAAAATATGTACGTTCGAAAGGTGACTGTTACACCCTTGGCCAAACATACACCGAACCTGAAAAGGTAAGGAAGATCATCATGGGAATGACCTCCAAATGGGAAAGAAGAGCGATCGCCTTCGAGGAGGTCAATTATTTGAAGAATTACACAGTTCTGAATCTTATCGGGACTCTCATGTATTATGAGGTAAGACGAGAGAACCGATTAAAGATTCGAGCTATGATGAATCCTTCAGAGGCCAAGAATAAAGCTTTGGCATTCAACGCCAATTCATCATCCTCCGAGAGTGAAGAATAAGAGAATGAGATGGATTTGGGTGAAATGGCCCAAATGGCGAAGAAGTTCCAACGCTTCATTCGCAAAGGTAAATTTCCCTCTAACAAACGCTTTGAGTCTACTAATGCTACTTCATCTCTTTGCTTTAAGTGTAATAAGCCTGGGCACATCAAGAGGGATTGCCCAATGCTAAGAAACAAAGAGAAGTGGAAGGCTCCGAAGTATCACAAGTCCGACAAGAACAAGAGAGACAAGAAGAAAGGACTCGTAGGTACATTCGATGACTCAAGTGAAGAATCATCAAGTGATTCCGATGATGAGAAGGGTGAGAGCGACCACATGTGTTTCATGGCACGAGAGGATCCACTCTCCGATGAGAGTGATTCCGACACGGATGATGCTGAGGTAACAATGGATGAACTTCATATTTCTAATGAAATATTATTTGCTAAATATCAATCTTTAATGCTTAGATATACTAGCTTAAAGAAATCAAATGTTAGCAAGACATCCATTCCATGCATTATCAACAATGACACCATTGTTGATACTTTAATTCTTGAGAAATCAAACTTAGCTTCTCAAAATGTAAATTTGAGAGATGAGGTGAATAACCTCAACTCTCAACTAGATCAAACACATCCTAAGGATAATAGTGATCTAGTTACACAACACATACAATTGGGTTTAGAGAATGATTCTCTTAAAACTCAAGTGCACGAGCTCAAAGCAGGGGTGTCCACCTTGGATACCAACATTTCTTCTCTAAAGGAGAAATATGAGCTCTCCCGTATTATGAGATTCAATAAGGGAAAAGGAAAATTGGATGATTTGCTTGCAAACCAATTTCCGGCCACACATCGTGTTGGTCTTGGTTTTGTAAAAGCAAATGCATCCAATGATCGCACCTCCTATAGTGGTGTCACTATAGACTTTGTGAGGCATTCCTCCGGTGCATCTACAAGTGGTGCCAAAAACACTATAGGTAGCAAACCTACCAAGAAAGTCACCACTTCACCTTCTCTTCGTTTTGGCAAGAAACCCACTAAGGGTAGAAACCAAAAGAGACGACATGCTTACATGTACACTAACATTCATCCATGCAGGAAACCTCCTACTTCACAAGTGGATAATCATGACACTTTTTATGCTCCACACCCATGGACACGTACAAAACCACATAGGAGAAATACTCATGTACGTGCTCCTATACACCCGTGGTGCATACGCATCATTCTTACATGTATGCTCATCCTCCACATGTCATGCATGATCCATATGCTTCATACAACATGCATGTTCCTAAGCATACATATCATTCTCGTAAGTCATATGCATATCCACCACCTCATGTTTATGCTAGAAACCATGTTCCTAAGAAGCATGCACCACATAGAAATTCAACAAGTATGCATGCAACTAGGAAAAGGACTCCCAAAACATACACCATTTATGGTCCTAAGAACACTAGCCTAAATGATAGGAATGCTTATGTTGATTCCTATTTTCATGATGTTATTAATACCAGTAATTATGTTGGGAGTGGAAGTCCACTTGGACTTGGCTTCCAAAGGGCTAATCCCCTTGGACCAATAAACATTGGGTACTATGAGCTTATGGTATATTATGTAGGTACCCAAGACAAAGAAGAAGAGCAATAAAGGTCAAACTAGCTCTAAAGGGAAAGGATGGATTCTCGAAGTGGTTGCTCCAAACATATGACGGGAGATCACTCATTGCTCTCCGAAGTGATTAGCATCAAGGATGGTGCAACGATCACTTTTGGAGGTAATCAAAAAAGAACCATCATTGGAGTATGTATTGTCGGTAACCCTTCAAAACCCTTAATTATGAGTATGTTAGTGGTTTGTGTCACAATCTCATTTCCATTAGTCAACTTTGTGACAAAGGTTACAAGATTAACTTTGGAGAAGGATTGTGTACTATTGTTGATTGTGATTCAAATGTTTTATTTTTCGGTATTAGGCGTAAAAATATTTATTATTTGAGCTTGCCTACAACCGTAGAACATTGCTTAATTGCTAACACAAGTGAACAACTATTATGGCATCGTCATTTTGGTCATGTTCACTTCAAGCACTTATATAAGTTAGCTAAGCATGATCTAGTCAAAGATTTTCCTAAAATCGCTTTTAATAAGAAAAACTTTTGCGATTCATGTCAAAGAGGTAAGCTTAGGAAATCATCCTTTAAGCTTAAAGAAGGGATTACTTCTACGAGGCCCCTAGAACTTCTTCATCTAGATTTGTTTGGGCCAACTAGAACCGCTTCTTTAGGTAATGCTCATTATGGATTAGTTGTCGTTGACGACTTTTCTAGATTTACTTGGGTTTCATTCTTAACTTATAAGAATGAAGCGATTTACTTGGGTTTCATTCTTAACTAATAAGAATGAAGCTTATGAAGAGTTTACCAAATTTGCAAAGAAGATTCAAAATCTCTTAGGATCCACCATTATCACTATTCGTAGTGATCATGGAGGAGAATTTAAGAATGAATCTTTTACTAAGTTTTGTGATGACACCGGGATAACTCATAACTTTTCCTTCCCTCGGGCACCACCACAAAATGGTGCTGTAGAGAGAAAGAATAGGACTCTTATTGAGTGTGCACGCACTATGCTCCATGATAGTCATCTTGGACTTCAATTTTGGACAGAGACGGTGCACACGGCATGTTATGTGCTCTATAGGATCCTAGTGAGACCCCGAACGAACAAAACTTGTTTTGAGTTGTTTTATGACAAAAAGCCTCAAGTAAAATATTTTCATGTTTTTGGTTCAAAATGTTTTATCAAGAACACTTTCGGTAATCTAGATAAATTTGAGCCCAGATCCGATGAAGGAATTTTTGTTGGATATTCCACACGTAGCAAAGCCTTCCAGATATACAACAAAACTTTTTCAACGATTGATGAATCACTACACGTTTCATTTAATGAAGATTTTGATTTTCCTCATGTTGATGATGATAGTGTAGATGTTATTTGTGATTCTCTTAGTAATGTTAAGATTAATGATTCGATTATTAGACTAACACTACTAACGAAATTGTTGAAGATGTTCCTAGTGATGCAGGAATACCCAAAGCTTATCCGACCGTTCGCAACCATTCCCATACCCAAATTATCGGAGATATTGGTGTGGGTGTTCGAACGAGGTCGAGGATTGAAGAATCTCTCATTGCGCATTTGTCTCTACTATTGAGCCAAAGAACATCCAAGAAGCTTATGAGGATAGCTCTTGGATAGTGGCAATGGAAGAAGAACTAATGCAATTTGAGAGAAATGAAGTTTGGGAACTCGTTCCTCTTCCAAGTGGTCACCAAGTTATTGTGACCAAATGGATTTTCAAGAACAAGACGGATGAGAACGAGGTAATCACAAGGAACAAAGCAAGGTTAGTAGCTCAAGGCTACCGACAAGAGGAAGGTATTGATTTCGAAGAATCTTTTGCCACCGTAGCTAGATTAGAAGCTATTAGATTACTTTTATCTTTTGCATCCCATAAAAATTTTAAACTATTTCAAATGGATGTTAAAAGTGCATTTTAAAATGGTATTGTCAATGAAGAAGTATATGTCTCTCAACCTCCCGGTTTTATTTATGAAAAATTTCCAAATCATGTTTTCAAACTTAAGAAAGCGTTGTATGGGTTGAGACAAGCTCCTAAAGCTTGGTATGATCGACTCAAGACCTTTCTTTTGAATTTAGGTTTTAAAATGGGGAAGTTGATTCTACACTCTTCATTAAAGATTATGAAAATGACATTCTCTTGATTCAAGTTTATGTAGACGATATAATTTTTGGTTCTACTAACTTTAATCTGTGTCAAGAATTTTGTAAGTCTATGAAGGATGAATTCTAGATGAGCCACATGGGATAGCTCACTTTTTTCCTTGGACTGTAAATTCGACAAATGGAGAATGGAACCTTCATACATCAGACAAAGTATACAGGGGAGCTTATCAAGCGATTCGGGATGGAATCGTCATCAAGCAAAAGGACTCCCACGAGTACTACTACCCATCCCACGAGTACTACTACCCATCTAGACAAGGATGAGAACGAAAAAGATGTAGACGTTTGTCTATATCGAGGTATGATCGGTAGCTTACTTTACTTAACCGCTAGTAGGCCCGATATCATGTTTTCCATATGCTTGTGTGCTAGATATCAAGCTAGACCTAAGGAGTCACACTTGATTGCAGTTAAACGAATATTTCGTTATCTCAATCAATCTCTAGATTATGTGGTACTTTACCCTAAATCTATCACATATGAGTTAATCTCATATAATGATGCCGACTTTGTCGGATGCAAGTCCGACAGGAAAAGTACTAGTGGCACTTGCCATTTTCTAGGAAATTCCTTAGTTTCTTGGTTTTCTAAGAAACATAATTCGGTATCATTGTCCACGACTGAAGCGGAATATATTGTCGCGGGTCTCACATGTGCACAAGTCCTTTGGATGAGACACACTCTTAGTGACTATGGTGTCAATTGTGATACTTGTCCTATCATGGTTGATAACCAAAGTGCTATATGTCTTTCCAAGAATCCGGTACATCACTCCCGTACCAAATACATAGATGTGAGACACCATTTTATAAATGATTATGTAGCTAAGAAGGACATCATCTTAGAGTACATTGAAACCCAAAAACAAATTACCGACATCTTCACAAACCTCTTAAAGATGATTCATTTGTGAGGTTGCGTGGAGAATTAGGAATTATGGGTGAATCTAAAATTTAGGAGCTCATCTTATATGTCCTAACACTCTTTGAGCTCATATCATTATGTTGCCTATCTTGATTTGATTTATCATATATATGTGTTTAAGAAAGGCAATAGAGATTTATGTGATTTTCTGATTTCTTTGAGATTGATCTTAGAGATTTGTGTTTGAATTGATTTATCGTATTACATTGTTTTTATGATGAGTTTGTGATTAGAGTATAGGTTTTAGGGTGAGTGTTCTTATTCTCTGGATTTCTATCTCACTGTGCATTTTTGGACCAGGACAAACGACTGTTTTTCCTTCGACAGTCGACTGCCCTATTCTATTTTTCTCAGTCAGAAACTTGTATCTTTCGCACAGCTGACTGATGACAATTTTACAGTCGACTGTTATTTCAACAGGCGACTGCATTTTGGTCATCCGACGACTGACATCTATGTCTAAATTTTACAGTGCTCTCTGTCATTTTTGATGAAGTTTATTAATTCTCAGTCAGTCGACTGATGTGTATAGTAATGTCGACTGTCCCTCGGACAGACGACAGTATGTTACTCAACAGTCGACTGTCTGTCATCCTAAGCTTATTTCTTATCACTTCACCCAGTTGTAACGACCACTTTTCGTTGTACGTTGTTCGTGCACGTGCTTTTGACCGTGCACGTATTAATTTTAGACTTTGGTTGTTTGTGAACACTTGGGTGTGATATGCCGTTGTGAACTTCTCTGAGAGTATTAAATTGTGGCACTAATTTGGAACGACATTTCTCGAGTCGTTTTCCCACAATTTAATCTTATTCGATGAGACGTTGTGATTTTCACTTTTGACGGGAGACGTTTCTATTTTTAGTTTCGTCGTCTGACGTCGAAATTGAGATCCGTCTTCTTAGTTGGCTTCCTTTCGTCATCATGATCACCTCGATATTTATTTTATAATTTTTGGAGTTTATTTGACCACTTTTATATTTTTAGCCAGGTTTAAAATATTTTTAAAAGCTAGGTTTTAAATTAATTTCGGCAAAATAAAATTTATTTGAGTTTAAAACATTTTAAATAATTTTTGAGCTGAATTCCAGCTCATTTGGGCCGCACCCTAGCCTTGGGTGAGTTGGAGATGGTGAGATTTGAATTTTAAATTATTTTAAACTCCTAATCCCATTAGGATTAGCCCTAGACCTAGTCAACCCTTCTACACTATATAAACAACCTTTAGAAAGACCTATTTTCGCAAGAAAATAATCCTAGCCGCTTCCAAAACCCAAATTTGACGTTGCGACGAATTGTCGCAACGTTGCGACGAACTTCCCCGCACCGACCGATGAAACAGGCCCAAATTCCCTGCTCCGACCGATGCTTCCACCCGCACCCGCATCCGCTCGCACCCGCTGCAACCCCGCCCGCTCCGTTCACTCGCACCGACCGAGAGAAGCTCTCGGTCTGACCGAGAGCTTGGCCGCATCCCCACTCCGCATCGACCCCGCACCGAGCCCCGCTCTGTCGCTCCGCTCCGCACCGTGCCCGACCGAAGCCCCCGCCTGCACCCGCAACGTTGCAACACTTGCAACGTTGCAACGCTCTGTCACCCGCACCGACCGGCCCGCTCTACCGCACCGACCGATGGATTTCTCCACACCCGCCACTGCGACCGACCACAAGCGCTGCACAGCCCCGCCGCATGTGTCCGACCGATGGATTCCCCCGCACCGAGCGTGTCTGACCGAGAGCCATTCGTCGCAACCCCGCACCTATCGTACCACTTACCACCGTGGGCCCCCCAAGTTCTCCAGACGTATTGTGGGTCCCCCATTGGCCCCTAGGACTACTATGGGCCCCACCTAGGTGCTTTCTCTCCGACGATTTGCCGTGTACGATGTTGCGACACGTCGTAGCCCGTCGTCGCACGTGCTAGCTTTGGAATCTAGACTCGTTGCTCCGGTTGATGCTCTGA
This sequence comes from Scilla litardierei, assembly GCA_030789695.1. Taxonomy (NCBI): domain Eukaryota; kingdom Viridiplantae; phylum Streptophyta; class Magnoliopsida; order Asparagales; family Asparagaceae; genus Scilla; species Scilla litardierei. The sequence goes on from CM061142.1 coordinate 90,397,130, forward strand.
ACTTTCCGGCGAGGAATCTACTTTGGAATCAGGACTTGGAGCGCGTTCTCTTATTCTCACCTCTGGCGTCGCTACCCGACGCCAGTGTAGCTTTCGCGTCGTGTTGAGGTAACGCTTTGCACCCTTAGGACCCCCAACCTATTGCCTGTTAATCAAGACTAAAATTGATGTTTTTAAAGTGTTTTAAATGTTTCAAATTCACTAATCAAGATTAATAATATGGACTTTAGGCCGGTGGACTTGTGCACGTAGGTTATTTGTGGCTTGGACTCCCTTGGACGGTGTTGATCAGACGTTGTACTTGCAGGCAAGTGAAACTTGCCAACTCTTGTGTAGGGCCATGTTTTTAGGCCACTTCCTTGTTTTTAGCGTAAAAGAGACTAGCCAGTGAAATGATAGCTGGCTAGACGCCTACTTGATCTAGTTTGACAACGAAACTAGATCTGTCACCTTAATTGATCTAGCTTGACAACAAAGCTAGATCCAACTCTTTAACTTGTTGATCATGCATACTAAAATGTCATGTTTACTTTCCTTACCTGTACGCTTTACTACTTGCCATGCCATGTCATCCATGCATTGAATGTTGCATTCGTAGCACACGCTACATACTTGTACTTGCTTGTCCCGGGCTAGGTGCACCCCTATGCCATCCTGAAATACACTTCCTGGCTCGTGATCCAGAAGCGAGCATTCCCGTTCGGGGGTAAGGCCCTGGCTCGATACACGTGGGAGGGGTAAGAGTTAAGCGGCCATTCAGCTGGGAGTCTGCCTGATCAGCAACTGCAGCTGTAAGGCATAAACTCTGGGTTTGGGGCGGAGTTAAGCGGCCACTCAGTGTGAAAGAAATCCATTTCAGCTGTAAGGTGTAAACTCTGCACATGACATGAAAACGTGACTAGAGAAATCCTTGTAAATGTTAATAGTTGCCACTCATGCCATGCTAGTTTACTTGTTGTTTTTCTTTACCTGCTGCACACATACTTTAACTACCATGTCATTGCATCATGCTAGAACTGCTAGGTTGCTTTACCTACTTTCAGTTTCCTTGCACAAGTCTCTTGTAGACTTGCTGACATGTGCCCCTTGCTCTTTTGGGTGTCACATGTTAGACCTTGAGCCAGAGACCGTTGCTGAGTACGTGATGTTTTGCTGACGCTGAGCCTGAGTCCATGATTGCCCAGGAGGAGTTTTGTGGACACCGGTGACCATTCTTTGAGTCTTTGCTGAGCTTCCTTTTATTTTAGGCCAACTGTTAGTTGTCGGTGCGTGTCACCTATACTTTGTACTTTGTACTTTTGTTGGCCATGTTTGGGCCTTTAGACTCTTTTTCTTTTTAGCCTGGTGGCTTTTTCTGTGATGTTGAAACTTATTTTATGGATATTCTGAGATATCTCTTTTGTCTCATTTCATTATTATTATCTTTGTTTCATTCACGTTGCAAGGTCCTGCAGTTTTAAAGTTGATTGATGCTTATCGGACTTGCAGCTTGCAGCTTCAAGTTTGAGCGGACCTTCTCACGCTTCACCTCCATATTTTTGGGAAGCGGGGCGTGACAGGTTTTGTTGGTGGCCCATGCAGGTCCAGTCTTGCAATTGCGAATTAACGGAACAACGATAATAACGGAATGTCCATTAAATAAATTGCAACATCCGAGTCATAAGCCCCGAGTCTAGTCGTTTTCCTATGTCGCTAGGTGATAAGAAGACTTGGTTAGACGTCTGTGCTTACTAGTTAGAGGCCTCTGATTGTTAGTTAGACTCCCTGTCAGCAATTGATTTAATCGTCGTAGGAGTTACCTTGGTGGTTCTTGCCTAACTCTGACCATTGTAGACTTCTAGATTTCCTTCAGTCGTTCGCTTGGGTTCATCGATTTCGGACCAAGCTGAACGCATTTCATTACCGTCTAGCTCCTTAGAAGGTTTTAGCGCTTAGTTCTTAATCTTTAGTTGGTCGACCGTAGGAGTTTCCCCGTAGATTCTCCTGATTCATATCTTAGGCGTATGTATGTTTTGATCATCCGACCAATTTCCTTGCATCGATTCACGAGATCGCCTCATGACGATCGTCGTCAATCCTCGAACCTCTCCATTACAAACCTTGAATCTTCTGAAAGTATTTTTCGATTTCCTCTTTCCCTAAGTTTAAATTGATCAATTTTTTAATATATGTATCTTATATTTCGTACTCCTTCGTTGACTTGAATTCTTAAAACTTTTGTCGAAATTTTGAATAATAGCTTATGGTATTTTCCCAGCCTACACTTTTGTACCTATGGAAATACACTTTCCTTTCATATATTAATTTTATTCTGAACCATACTTTTATTTGTCCAATTCGATTTATAATTTCCTTTCTTACTATGCCATTCAAACGACACATCGCGCTTCCTTTTAATATACTTTTCAAGTCACCTGGGATTTTAGCTTTCAGCCAGTCGATGTTATGCTCATCGTTTTCCCTGTGTCAGATTTTTGTAAAATTACTATTTCATAACCACTTCTCGATTTAGACCCTCCATGATTTGATTTTAAAGCTTTGCTATCAATTTTGATAATTCTTCTACTAAGTCATTATTATTATCTTTCCGCTCACCATACATACTTTTAGAATAATTTCTAGACTAAATTGAATTTCAATTATTTTTTTTATATCCGTGCCAGGCTCGTTGTGCTCGTATGCTAAAAGCTTTGTGTAAACCAGTTTTATTTTTGGCACAACCTGGTTCCTCTAAAAGTAGTTCCAATATTGATCAATTTCCTTTCCCTGGCTTAAAGACTTTGAAAGCGTTAAAAACGAGCTTCAATTCTTCAGTTACTTTAATTTCATTCTTTAAAATTTCCAAAATTTTTGCCAAAATTATATTAAATTACTGCCGTATAATATTTTCTAAAAAATACGTCCTTAATGTTCGTGTGAATGATTTAGTTCCTTTTCTTAATGATTTTTGATAAGTCAATAAAACATTTTTTCTTATTATGAATATTCGACTCAAACTTATTTTGAACAACTCGTTTTATCGACCTCCAAATATCTTTATACGGACGAGGATTCCAACATTTGAAGTACAACAGTTTTCAATTTCACGTATTTTAGCTTATGTTACTTCATTTCTCAATCCTATGTAAGTATCACTACATCTCCCTTCCCTCTACCTAAACATTCACCAGTGAATCACTGTTTCACATAACCAAGTTGTCTCCTTGTATTCGTCCTATCCGAACTCGTGCTTATCGATCCTTCTCTCGTCACGCTTCCTACCTCTAATCTTCCTCTATTGCTTAGGCTTAGTGCTCGTCATTGTCTGTGTCAACTCTAAGTTGTTAGTAGGCCCTTGGACCTTGTGATGTAGTCGTAGTGCAAGTACCTAAGTTGTGTACGTGGGTTGAATGAGTATAACCCCATAGTATATTAATGCTTGCCTATTGTGTGATATATCTATTATACATTTGACAGCGTTTTTTGAATTCTAGGGCTGACTAGGACAAGATAAAGAGTGGCTGAGATTTGATCTTGGTAAATCAATGGTTGAGATTGGATTTTGTGAAATTTTTTGGGGTTAAGTGCCTTGGGAACATAAACTTTGAAATTAGAAGTGCCTTGGGAAAGAGTGTGAAAATTAAATTTGAGGGAAAAAGTGCATTGGGAAAGATTGTGGATTAGGGGAAAAGTGCGTTGGAAACCTAAACTTTGAAATTAAAAGTGTCTTGAAAAAGATTGTGGAGAATCATGATCCATTAAATTAAACAAAATAAAAAATTTAGCGTAAAACAATTTAGCGGAATAACAAATTAGCATAAAAATACCCTGATGTTTGTTGTTCCAGCGCCCGCGCTAAATTTTTTTACGTCGAATTTGTTGTTCGACGTCGAATTTGTTGTTCTGCGCCGAAGGCGCCTGCGCCGAATTTGTTGTTCCACACCGAAGGTGCCCGTGCCGCTAAATATTTTTACACTAATTTATTGTTCTGTTAAATTTTGGCTGTGGAAATAATTTCCGGGGAACAAAGATTTCGCGGGGGAAATTTCGGCGCGGGCGCTGAAGGCGCCCGCTAAATTTTTTACAAAGATTTGTTGTTCTGCGCCAAAGGCGCGGGCGTCAAATTTGTTGTTCGACGCTGAATTTGTTGTTCCACGTCCAAGACGCCCGCACCGAAGGTGCCCGTGCCGCTAAATATTTTTACGCTAATATATTGTTTTGTTAAATTTTGGCTGTGTAAATAATTTGTTGGGGAACAAAGAGTTCGTGTCCACGGACACGGGTTATGACTAGTCTATTATACATTTGACAACGATTTTTGAATTCTAGGGCTGACTAGGACAAGATAAAGAGTGGCTGAGATTTGATCTTGGTAAATCAATGGTTGAGATTGGATTTTGTGAAAATTTTTGGGGGAAAATGCCTTGGGAATATAAACTTTGAAATTAGAAGTGCCTTGGAAAAGAGTGTGGAAATTAAATTTGGGGGGAAAAGTGCAGTGAGAAATATTGTGGAGATTAAATTTGGAAGAAAAAGTGCATTGTAAACCTAAACTTTGAAATTAAAAGTGCCATGGGAAAGATTGTGGAGAATCATGATCCATTAAATTAAACAAAATAAAAAATTTAGCGTAAAACAATTTAGCGGAACAATAAATTAGCGTAAAAATACATTGATGTTTGTTGTCTTCGGCGCCCGCTAAAATTTTTTTTCAAAGATTTGTTGTTCTGCTCCGAAGGCGCGGACGCCAAATTTGTTGTTCGACGCCGAATTGGTTGTTCCGTTGTTCTGGGCTAAAGGCGTGGGCACCGAATTTGTTGTTACAAAGATTTGTTGTTCTGCGTCAAAGACGCGGGCGCCAAATTTGTTGTTCGACGTCGAATTTGTTGTTCCGTTGTTCCGCGCTGAAGTCGCCCGCGCAATTTTTTACAAAGATTTGTTGTTATGCGCCGAAGGACCGGGCGCCAAATTTGTTGTTCGACGCCGAATTTGTCGTTCGACACCGAATTTGTTGTTCCACGCCGAAGACGCCCGTGCTGAAGGTGCCCGTGCCACTAAATATTTTTACGCTAATTTATTGTTCTGTTTAATTTTGGCTGTGTAAATTATTTTTCGAGGAACAAAAATTTGTCGGGGAAATGTTAAATGAACCGTGCCCGCGGGCACGGGTTATGACTAGTATATATATATATACACTCGGAGTTATTCGTGATATTATGAGGTTGTTTGTGTGTTAGTATTTATAGCTTTGTGTGTGGTTAGCTATACCATACTAGAGATGCCTGTGTATATAAGAGTTAGTGATGGAATATCTAATGGAGTAAATGTAGTTAGAGATACTTGTAATGATTGAAATAAAATGATTGGTAAAGAAATGTGTATGCTAGGTGTGATAATAATAAGTGTATGTATAGTTAAGTGAGTAGGCTTATTGAGTGACCCATATATTAGTACGTGTGAGTATGTGCTCGTAGGTAGATATGTATTGTGCTTGGACGTAAGTAGTTATGTTTCGTTGCATGAGTATATAGGTGGTATATATATGGCAGTATGGTTATAACTTTGATTGGTACTACTTGCTTTTACGGGATGTTGCATGCGTGCATACCGTGAGGTATACACGACTATTGCACATCTTAATTATGTATGTATAGATGTGTTAGTATACTAATTATAGGTAGTTGACTATGGTGTGAATATATATGTTACATGTGTGTGACTATACGATGAATGCGTATGCATGTATTAGGGAGTGTATTATAATTATACGTGTGCTGATGTCTGTATTATTATTATTATGGTATATAGAGTGATTGAACTATGTGAGTATTATCTAACTAAATATTAAGTGTGATTGACTTATGGTATGTATATGGTTGTATTGGTAGACATATATATATATTGTAGTGGTATTGGTATAGGTATAAATGTAGTGTTATGTATGTAGAATATTCTGATATGTGTATTGAGTCTCACTCAAGCTTGAGTGGGTATACTCTAAGTATATTGAATGTATGTGGTAGTTTGAATATAGCAATGTTTGGTTTATGTATAGTGATAGAAGTGTTTGTGCCTGGTTGTGTTACACACATGATTGTGGGTCGCTATACCAGTATATGGTTATAGGTGTTGGTCTTGAGGTATAGCTATTTACTAAGGACTTGCATGTGTGAACGTATGTGTACTAGCTAAACTAGGTGTGTAGATGTACTGGATATATGATGGTATGATTGGTGTATGTAAATGAAATGTTAGCGTGTATGGGTATGCACCATGCACGGGTAAGTATGTGCTTAGTTATAGGTAATGATGACTATGGTATATGTGGCGTGCCGTAAATACAGTTATAGGACCGTATATAATGTGAATATATGGTGAGCTATTTGCATGCATTTGAATGACTATATATTGTGAAACTATAGTAGTGGTGAATGTATATTAGATATAGTGAAACTTGATTTAATAATGGTATAGTGTGCTCACATGTGCTGATGTGTGGTATGGAATGTACACTAGGAAGTATTAGAGGGAAGTATACCCATGTTGTTTGTGCATAGGTAGCTATCTATACGTAGAGCAATGATTGTATTTGCTAAGTGTGAGACTATCCTTATGTGAGTATCTGAAATATTGTTTTGTGATTAGGTAAGTAGTAGTTATATCAGGGATGTATGCTTATATATATATGATTGAAATACGTGTATGAATTTGACTGACTATAATAGGTATAAGTGTATGACATACGTGAATATATATATATATATATATATATATATATATATATATATATATATATATATATATATATATATATATATATATATGGTTCTCCCTATGGTATGTTCCAATCTAATAGGGGGTTGAGGCAGGGTGACCCCCTCTCACCTTACCTGTTTGTGATTGTCATGGAAGCATTCTCCTTACTCATGGCCAAAGCTAATGCCTCTCGTACCATTATGCCTATGAACCGTATGGGAGCAATTACACATCTTCTCTTCGCCGATGACTTGTTGGTTTTCTGTAGAGGCAATACTAAATCCTTTGAGGGTCTCAGAGATCTTCTTACTACATTCAAATCTTTCACTGGTCTTGATGTGAATTGGAATAAAAGTGCTGGTATCTTCAGCAAAGGTGCTAAAGACCCTGGTAGACTTGCGGAAATCCTGGGTATCCGTCGTGTGCAGTCTCTTTCCACGTATTTGGGGTTGCCTCTTTCTTCCAAGTACCCCAATGCTGCCATGTATGGCCGTCTTATTGATAGATGCAAGAACAGACTTCAGGGTTGGTCCTCCTCGTTACTATCCATTGCGGGCCGCATTGAGCTAGTAAAATCTGTTATTTATGGTATGGTGGGATTTTGGATGCAAGCATTCCGGCTTCCTAATTCTGTTATTCGATCCCTTACTACTATGTGTAGGAAGTTTATCTGGGGGAATAATCATCTTTGGGCTTGGGATGATATGTGTGTTCCTAAGCAAGAAGGAGGTGTGGGTATTAGAAGCTTCAAAGAGCTTAATAACGCCCATGGTATCAAATTAACTTGGCGCCTGCTCACACATGGTGGTATCTGGGCATCTTTTATGAGGAACCATTATATGCGTAATACTGGGTTATTTCTGGAGCAGATTCACCCTATGCAATCTGGTACTTGGAAGTTCATTCTTCATTGTCGTGAATTCACTAAAAAGCTGACTAAACGCAACGTCAGAGATGGTTCCTCTACACTTTTTTGGTATGACAACTGGCTTCCCTGCGGTATTCTTGCTGATTCATATGAGGTTCCCGAAGGGGAGGAGAGATATAAGGTCAGCGATTATTGGGCCAATGGAAACTGGATTGATTGTAATTCTCTCGCTGACGTTAGGCATGAAATCACTCCGGTCACTCTATCTTCTGGCAATGACTCGTGGTCTTGGCTCTCAAAATCACCATCTCTTCGCAATGCTTGGGATAGTTCTCGGGTTATTAAACCCCTCTTTCCCTACTACAAGGTGGTGTGGTTTCAGGGGTATATCCCCAAGATGGCAATCACTTTGCTACGGGCTTTTCACGGGAAACTACTCACCCGTGATAAGCTCGTAAAATGGGGAGTGCCTACTTCACCCTTTTGTGTCTTGTGTTCTGATAATTTTCATGAAGATATGGATCATCTATTTTTCGAGTGCAATTATACTAAATACATCCTTTGCAGGAGCTTTCTGAAACTTGGGATCGCCTCTGCTCTTCCTTCTGATCTGATGGGTATAGGTGACTTGATCCTCACTCATTTTCATAAGAAGAACAACGTTGGTAGGCTAGCCAGAACGGTCCTGGCTGTGATGATTTGGCATATATGGAGAGAGAGAAACAGAAGAATCTTTGATGGCACTAGTTTGATGCAAACCAGCCTATTTGACAATATTGCTGATGATGTTAGGATTGCCCTACGGCACGTTGGATGGGATCAGGTGGAGGATGGCCCCACCCCTCAAAATTGGGGGTTTCTTGATTAGATTCATTGTATTTTGGTTTATTTTTGACCTACGGATAGCGAACGGTGCTTGTTTTTGTAGGATGTAGGCGTATGTGCCTCTACTTACATTGCTTGCATCCTTTTTCCATCCGGGAGTGTCTTGTATTCTTTCTGTTAGATAAATAAAGACGCAAAGCATATTCTCCAATATATATATATATATATATATATATATATATATATATATATATATATATATATATATATATATATATATATATATATGAGTGAGAGAGTTGGGAAGGCGGCGGCCAACCCTAGGACTGTGGACGGTACCGGTGGGCCAGAGGACGGATCTGGTGGGGCTTTTGACAAATCACGCAAGGCGGAGGGGTCTGAAACTGGCTGGCAAAGAGTTTCTTACCTGCGGCGCAAAAACTTTCCTATAAATGATCGTTTGTCTAAAGGTAGATCTGGTCATCGTGGCCAGCAATCATCAAACTATGTTGTTTCGAGAGGTGCTGGAGGCCGGAACACAGATTTGAAGTTTCGACAGGGCCTTCGACATGATCGGAACTCTAAGGAAGGAGGCGGTGGGTCAAATTCGCTGCGAACGGAATCTGCGGATGGCCAGTTGAAGAGGGCTGTCAGGCCACTAACCCCATTTCAGATTATTCCAGCGGAAGGTAAGCGCTCTTGGTCTGATATTTGTTCGTCTCACCCGAAATATGCTGACCCTTTGGTCATGAGCTTTGTCCCTCCCACTTTTAGTGTTGATGGTGTTGCTAAGGCTAAGATCCCGGATAGTATGATCTTGGAGGGGGCTGCTAGATGGCAGAATACTCTTGTTGGTTATATGCTAGGTGATGTGCCATACTTTGGCCAGATTAAGGCCTGGACTGATCTCCTTTGGTGAATTAAGGGTGGCCTCCGCATTTTTTCTCGAGAGAACGGTTACTTCTATTTCAAATTTGAGAATTCGGAAGACCGTGACTTGATTCTCCACGGTGGGCCTGGTTGTTTGATGGACGGCTAGTGGTACTTCAAAACTGGTCTCCTACCACCTGTCATACCAGGGATATTCTAACTGCTGTTCCGGTGTGGGTCCAACTCCACAACTTACCTCTGTCAATGTGGACTATCGGCATTTTGAATCGTATTGCTAGTGTCATTGGCACACCCCTGTGTTTGGACAAAGCCACCTCTAAGCTGGAAAGAATTTCTTATGCTCGTTGTTTAGTGGAGGTAAATTCCGACAGTAGGTTGAAGAAGTCTGTTGCTATTGAACTTGATGATCTTTGAACTATTTCTATCGATGTCAAGTATGAGGGTGAACCGCCCAGATGTGATGCTTGTGCATGTTTTGGACATCTAGATAGTCAATGCCCAATGGTGAAGGATACGGCTATACTTCCCACGGAGGCGGATTTAGAGAAAGGTTCTACTCCTGATGATGTTCCCTGTTCCCTGGCGGGTTTAAACGGCAAACTTGATGCAATTCAAGGGCATTGCTTTGAGGTTGGTGAGTCTAGCGGTATTGGAGTGGTTGATACTACAAACTCATCTGGTCCTATTACCTATAGCAACTCTCGTGGTCCCAAAGGCCTTTGGAGGCGTGTTTTTCGGGTTGTACAGATTATAAATTGCCTACAGTCTGCATCCCCTTTCAATCGGGCTGGGACCTTGAAGGAAGGGTCTATTGCGTCAAATGTTCGGCCGGCTGTTGATGGTTCTAGCGCATCCCATGATGCTTCTGAAGTGGAGGTTAATTCTACTGGTCTCCCTGATCCACCTGCTCACCCTACTATCCCGAACCCTCTTTGGCAGGCATTGCATCAGGACCTAAATAAATCAAGGGTCCAGGCTAAGGGCAACCATACTTCTCCTTCCCCTAATTCGGTTCGCCGGAGTGCTAGAGTGGCACAATCATCAGGGTTGCCACCCTCCAAACCACAACTTTCTTAATGTCTGTCTTCTTTTGGAATACTAGAGGCCTCAATAATTCAACTAGGCGGGCGGACATGAGGCATTCTTTGCGTAAGCTACATCCGTCTATTGTTTGTTTGCTTGAAACCAAAGTAGAAGCTTGCAATGCAAATCGTATTAACAGTTGTTTCGACAAAGATTGGGATTTTATTGATAACAGAGACCATCACAAGGGGGGTCGGATAGTTATCTACTTCAGTACCATTATATGGAGTACCACGCCCATTGCTGCATCTGAGCAACATATTTCAGTTAGATTCGCCAATTCGGCGGGGTTTGTGATGGGCCTAACTGCTGTTTACGGCTTCAACCTGGCTTCTTCTAGAGCTTCTCTTTGGAGCAATCTTGTAGCTGATTCTATTCCTCTAAATTCTTTGCCATGGTTGGTCGGGGGTGATTTCAACTGTGTTAGGAGTTCACATGAAAAGCAGGGTGGCCGATACGTTGATGATAAGGCTATGAATTCCTTTAACTCTTGTATTGGCTCGTGCAAACTTCTTGATATGAAGAGTTCATGACCATCTCTCAGCTGGAGCAATAAACGTATTGGATCAATGCGTATTTCAACTAGGCTCGATCGCATTCTTTGCAATGCCCACTGTCTATCCCTATTGGTTCACTCCTATTATGAATATCTCCCTACGGGCACTAGTGATCATTCTGCATTACTCCTACATCTCCTCCCAAAGGTCAGTTCTAAACCAACTCCATTCAAGTTTTATAACTCTTGGAGCTCCTTCCCAGGCTACAAAGATATTATTAGCAAGCACTATGAAGTATTACAGAGGACATATTGTTCCAGGCGGCAACAGGGAGTTCTCTCCCTGTTCAATCTGCACTTGCGGCTTAAATCCTTTAAGCCTGTGTTAAAGCAATGGGCAGGGGATCATTTTAAAAATCTTGATGTAAAAAAATGCCGAGATACACTTGCTTCCATCCAGTCCGACCCGAGGCTTTGCTCTGATTCTCTTCTTCAGAAACAAGAAATCCTGGCTTCTCAGAATCTTGGTTTTGCACTAGGGGTTGAGGAGGAAGATTTGAGACAAAAAAGCAGGCAAAATTGGCTTACGCTGGGGGACAGGAATTCGAAATTTTTTTACACAGCTATGAAGGCGCGATACGGTCACAATAACCTTCACCATCTTATTACTTCTGATGGAAATTTGACCTCGGATATTGATAATTTATGTAAGGAAGCTGCTCTCTATTATCAAAGGCTATACCATCAAGAGGATTATTGGAATGTATTCCCAAATATTATCCCAAAAAGAAAACTGACAGAGGAGGCGGCAGGTTGGTTGGAATTGCCGGTTTCTCCTACGGAAATTAAAATTGCAGTTTTCCAGATTGGTAAAGACAAAGCTCCTGGGCCAGATGGTTTCAATGGCCACTTCTTTCAATCCAATTGGGACGTTATTGGCGATGATGTTATTGCAGGGGTCTCTTCTTTCTTCAGTTCTGGTATGATGCCCCCGTCTATTAATCACGCATTCTTGACTTTGGTCCCAAAGAATGCTAATGCCTCTGATCTGGGTGACTATAGGCCGATCGCTTGCTGCAATGTTCTATATAAAATTATCAGCAAGTTGTTATGCAATAAATTGAGACAAGTGATTTCGGACCTGGTCTCTCCCAATCAGGCAGCTTTCCTCAAGGATAGGCTTTTGGCGGATTGCACACTCCTTGCCCACGAACAGATTCGTGATTTTAGCAATCCTATGGGGTCCAGAACCTGTATTAAACTAGATCTTCGAAAGGCCTTTGACAGTATGAATAGGGAATTCATTCTCTTCCTCCTTCATCAGTTGGGATTCAATCATACCTTCATCTCCTGGATCTCCCAATGTATTGCTTCCCCCATGTTCTATGTCTTAGTTGATGGCTCTCCTGAAGGGTACTTTGACTCCAACAGAGGGTTACGCCAGGGCGATCCATTATCTCCGTACCTGTTTGTGCTTGTTATGGAAGCGTTCTCCCTTCTCATGTCTGTGGCTGAATCCTCAAGTGCTATCCAACCTATGCGAAGATCGGGCTCAATATCTCATTTACTTTTTGCTGACGACCTTTTAGTCTTCTGTCGTGCCAATAATCATTCTATGCATGGTCTTATGGAGTTACTGGATTAATTTAAACTTCTGTCGGGGCTTCATGTTAATCTGGATAAGAGTTCTGCTATCTTCAGTAAGGGGGTAAGAAATGCGAGAGGATTAGCGGATCTCCTGGGTGTTAAATTGGTAACCTCTTTTTCCACTTATTTGGGTCTTCCCCTATCATCTAACTACCCCAGAGCCTCTATGTTTTCTCGACTAGTGGATAAATGCAGGAAACGGCTCCTAGGCTGGTCCTCCTCTCTTCTATCTATTTCTGGTAAAGTTGAATTGGTTCGTTCGGTCATCTATGGTATGGTTGCTTTCTGGATGCAGGCTTACCGGTTTCTGGGTTCTGTCATAAGAGCAATTAATGCGATGTGCAGGACATTCATTTGGGGCAAGACTAAGATTTGGGCTTGGAGGGATATGTGCACTACTAAAAAGGAGGGGGGCTGGGGCTAAGGCTCCTTTCGGACTTGAATGATTCTTTAGGTGTGCGCTTGACCTGGAGAGTGCTCTCTAACAAAGGCATCTGGGCGAGCTATATGAGACGGCACTATGTGGCGATTGAAAAGTGCTTTTATACTACCAAACCTGCCCCTACTCACTCTGGATCATGGAAATTCATGCTAAAGAGCCGTAATCTTTCACAGCGTCTCATTAAACGTACTATCAAGGATGGTAAATCTACCTCATTCTGGTACGATAACTGGCATCCTTTGGGGCCTTTATACATATTGCAAGACCCTCTCCCAGGCACTGTACATGCTTGTGTAGGTGATTTTTGGACAGGAACGACTTGGCACCAAGTTCCGGCCATTAATGGTTCCCTGAACCCTCTACAGCACATCTCCATTTGTGATGAACCTGATGTGTGGACCTGGGCATCCGGTCCTAAAACTACCCTGCGTGATATTTGGGAGGAAGCTCGAGCGCATATGCTAGCTTTCCAATATGCGGATGCTGTGTGGTTCCATCTCCATGTCCCCAAATTTTCTATTGCATTACTTCGCGCTATCCGGGATAAGTTGTTAACTAAAGTCCGGATGCAAAATTGGACTTCTGTAGTGGATCAATCTTGTGTCCTATGTTCTGGGAATGCAGAGGAGAGTATTGGCCATCTCTTTTTCGAATGTGAATTTTCAAGATACATAGTTGCAAGGAGCCTTCTCAAGCTAGGTATTACTTCGCAGGTCCCAGCTACCCTATCTGGAGTTTGTGATCTTATTCTTACCTCCTACAGGAAGAAAGATCCGTTGAGCATTTTGGCGAAACTAATTCTGTCGGCTATAGTATGGCATATATGGAAGGAGCGCAATAAGCGGATTTTTAAGGGCAAGATTACAACTAAAGTTTCTTTGTTTGAGGAAATCGCGGCGGATGTCAGAATAGCCCTATGTAGCTTAGAGTTTGATGATGTAGCCGATAAATCCCCTTTTGCTAATTGGGGACTTGGTTTCCCTTAGACATGTACGAATGGTTGTTTTGTTTTGGTTGAATGTACTCCTTCCTAACATGTAGCATCAGTTATTTAAATTGGTAGTGGGTGACGGCGCTTGTGCCCTCTCCCCATTCCTTTTTTTAAATAGCTATTGCTACCTGCTTAGTGATGTTGTAATATTTGTTTATTAATATAGCCTAACATTTACCTGTCAAAATATATATATATATACACACACACACATGTTGGTAGTGTTAATGTTTGACTATCTAGTGCATATATAAGCACTTGTAATGACTATACCTGGTTTGAATTATAATGTGACATGATTGGGGTAGTTACTAGAGCGACTATATAATTAGAAAGTCTGAGGACGGACTTTATTCTAAGGTGGGGAGGATGTAACGACCACTTTTCGTTGTACGTTGTTCGTGCACGTGCTTTTGACCGTGCACGTATTAATTTTAGACTTTGGTTGTTTGTGAACACTTGGGTGTGATATGCCGTTGTGAACGTCTCTGAGAGTATTAAATTGTGGCACTAATTTGGAACGAAATTTCTCGATTCGTTTTCCCACAATTTAATCTTATTCGATGAGACGTTGCGATTTTCACTTTTGACAGGAGACGTTTCTATTTTTAGTTTCGTCGTCCGACGTCGAAATTGAGATCCGTCTTCTTAGTTGGCTTCCTTTCGTCATCACGATCACCTCGAGATTTATTTTATAATTTCTGGAGTTTATTTGACCATTTTTATATTTTTAGCAAGGTTTAAAATATTTTTAAAAGCTAGGTTTTAAATTAAGTTCGGCCAAATAAAATTTATTTGAGTTTAAAACGTTTTAAATAATTTTTGAGCCGAATTCCAGCTCATTTGGGCCGCACCCTAGCCTTGGGTGAGTTGGAGATGGTGAGATTTGAATTTTAAATTATTTTAAACTTCTAATCCCATTAGGATTAGCCCTAGACCTAGTCAACCCTTCTACACTATATAAACAACCTTTAGGAAGACCTATTTTCGCAAGAAAATAACCCTAGCCGCTTCCAAAACCCAAATTTGACGTTGCGACGAATCGTCGCAACGTTGCGACGAACTTTCCCCGCACCGACCGATGAAACAGGCCCAAATTCCCCGCTCCGACCGATGCTTCCGCCCGCACCCGCATCCGGTCGCACCCGCTGCAACCCCGCCCTCTCCGTTCACTCACACCGACCGAGAGAAGCACTCGGTCTGACCGAGAGCTTGGCCGCATCCCCGCTCCGCATCGACCCCGCACCGAGCCCCGCTCTGTCGCACCGCACCGCACCGTGCCCGACCGAAGCCCCTGCCCGCACCTGCAATGTTGCAACACTTGCAACGTTGCAACGCTCTGTCGCCCGCACCGACCGGCCTGCTCTACCGCACCGACCGATGGATTTCTCCGCACCCGCCACTGCGACCGACCCCAAGCGCTACACAGCCCCGCCGCATGTGTCCGACCAATGGATTCCCCCGCACCGAGCATGTCCGACCGAGAGCCATTCGTCGCAACCCCGCACCCGTCGCACCACTTGCCACCGTGGGCCCCCCAAGTTCTCTAGAGGTATTGTGGGTCCCCCATTGGCCCCTAGGACTACTGTGGGCCCCACCTAGGTGCTTTCTCTCTGACGATTTGCCATGTACGACGTTGCGACACGTCGTAGCCTGTCGTCGCACGTGCTAGCTTTGGAATCTGGACTCGTCGCTCCGATTGATGCTCTGAACTTTCCGGCGAGGAATCTATATTGGAATCAGCACTTGGAGCGTGTTCTCTTATTCCCACCCCTGGTGTCGCTACCCGACGCTAGTGTATCTTTCGTGTCGTGTTGAGGTAACGCTTTGCACCCTTAGGACCCCCAACCTATTGACTGTTAATCAAGACTAAAATTGATGTTTTTAAAGTGTTTTAAATGTTTCAAATTCACTATTCAAGATTAATAATATGGACTTTAGGCCGGTGGACTTGTGCACGTAGCTTATTTGTGGCTTGGACTCCCTTGGACGGTGCTTCTCAGACGTTGTACTTGCAGGCAAGTGAAACTTGTCAACTCTTGTGTAGGGCCATGTTTTTAGGCCACTTCCTTGTTTTTAGCGTAAAGAGACTAGCCAGTGAAATGATAGCTGGCTAGACGCCTACTTGATCTAGTTTGACAACGAAACTAGATCCGTCACCTCAATTGATCTAGCTTGACAACGAAGCTAGATCCAACTCTTTAACTTGTTGATCATGCATACTAAAATGTCATGTTTACTTTCCTTACCTGTACGCTTTACTACTTGCCATGCCATGTCATCCATGCATTGAATGTTGCATTCGTAGCACACGCTACATACTTGTACTTGCTTGTCCCGGGCTAGGTGCACCCCTATGCCATCCTGAAATACACTTCCTGGCTCGTGATCCAGAAGCGAGCATTCCCGTTCGGGGGTAAGGCCCTGGCTCGATACACGTGGGAGGGGTAAGAGTTAAGCGGCCATTCAGCTGGGAGTCTGCCTGATCAGCAACTACAGCTGTAAGGCGTAAACTCTGGGTTTGGGGCGGAGTTAAGCGGCCACTCAGTGTGAAAGAAAGCCATTTCAGCTGTAAGGCGTAAACTCTGCATATGACATGAAAACGTGACTAGAGAAATCCTTGTAAATGTTAATAGTTGCCACTCATGCCATGCTAGTTTACTTGTTGTTTTTCTTTACCTGCTGCACACATACTTTAACTGCTATGTCATTGCATCATGCTAGAACTGCTAGGTTGTTTACCTACTTTCAGTTTCCTTGCACAACTCTCTTGTAGACTTGCTGACATGTGCCCCTTGCTCTTTTGGGTGTCACATGTTAGGCCTTGAGCCAGAGACCGTTGCTAAGTACATGATGTTTTGCTGACGCTGAGCCTGAGTCCATGATTGCCCAGGAGGAGTTTTGTGGACACCGGTGACCATTCTTTGATTCTTTGCTGAGCTTCCTTTTGTTTTAGGCCTACTGTTAGTTGTCGGTGCGTGGCACTTATACTTTGTACTTTGTACTTTTGTTGGCCATGTTTGGACCTTTAGACTCTTTTTCTTTTTAGCCTGGTGGCTTTTTCTGTGATGTTGAAACTTATTTTATGGATATTCTGAGATATCTCTTTTGTCTCATTTCATTATTATTATCTTTGTTTCGTTCGCGTTGCAAGGACCTGCAGTTTTAAAGTTGATTGACGTTTATCGGACTTGCAGCTTGCAGCTTTAAGTCTGAGCGGACCTTCTCACGCTTCGCCTCCATATTTTTGGGAAGCGGGGCGTGACACCAGTCGACTGACTTTTGTTTTTCAGTCGACGGTCTACTGTTGTGACGGTTCACTGCTTCGATCTGAGCCGTCGATTTTTTGATCCAACGGCCCAGATTATTTCCCCATTTATTATAAACTTCGAGACTTTTCATTTCGATCCTTGTCATCTCTCTCCTCTGATTGAAACGACTCGTCTCCCCGTTCTTCTACTTAGCAGTCGCCGTCGTTCTCCTCCTCCCCGCTCGTCGATTACTTTGTCGTTGTGCGTTCGTAACTTTGGACTAGGTCTGAGCCTCTCTCTCTCTCTCTCTCGTTCGATTATTTTTATTTCATCACCTTTCGATCTCTACTCGTTCGTTTGATTGATTCCATGGCTCCTAAGACCAAGGGTAAGGGGAAGATCTTAGTTCCTAAGAAACCTAGGGCTCCTAAGAAACCTACCGTTGCCAAGAACAAGAAGCCCTACAAAGCATGTACCAAGCGTGCCGATTCCTTCTATCTCTCTGCTTCGCCGGGATATTCTCCTTTAGGGTCTTCTTCTCCTGTCATTGAGCCCTTGATCAAGTGTCGGCGCAAGCCCATTGGTGTTAGCATCAATGAGCGTAGTGCTGACGCTCCCCATCACTCCTCTTCTGAGTCGAGTTCAGCAGAAGAGACCCATGTCTCTCCTCCTTCTGATCCCCTTGTCCCGATTTGCCGAGATGATCTTTGCTTGGCAAAATTCCACTCTCTTATTGGGATCAAACTTCTTAGGGAGCGGTATATTGTTTTTCCTACCTTCACTGCTGAGAGACTTTCCGAGCTTTTATCTGCTATCCATTTGGCCGATCTTTCTCGCTTCTCTCAGAGCGAGTCCCCAATGGCTTATCCATTTTTGGTTAAGCTCTTCTATGCTAACCGCATTCGCGGTGAGTACGCCACCACTGGATATAACGATACTGTTGTTTAGGGGACTTCCATTCGCATTGATCCCACTCTATTAGGGACCATTCTTAGGATTCCTTCTACCAGATCTCTTCCCTCTAACATTTGCATTTCTGATATCGACGAGCTTGACCAGTCTGTCCTTCGGGATATGTTTATTGAGATACCCTTAGCCCTGGATTCTGGTATTAGGTCGTCTATGTTTTCGGCTAGAGGTTGGGCAGTTCACCTAGTGGTGAAGTCCAACATCCTGCCGAAGTATGAATCATCTGACCAGCCTTCCTAGGATATTCGTAGGTGTATGTATGCGATTTTCTCTGGGATGTCCGTGAACTGGGCCGGTGTCCTCCTTGACAGGATGGACAATGTCGAGTTTACTTCTTCCTCCGCTCATATTCCATATGGTGGTCTTTTGACTCTTGTCGTTCGACATTTTTGCGTCGATTTGTCTCGTTACGAGCCCATGCCTTTTGCTCCTCTCCTTGATGTTGAGTATTGATTCCCCGGATTTGGTTTTGATGATGAACAAACATAAATATCGTGAACTAACTCTTTGTGAGCGCAGTTATTGAGATCGTCGCCAAAATTCTACGTACATCAAAAGCGACTTCTCAAGACTTCTCAAAGCGCGTGATCGTGTGCCTGAAGCTTCGTTGAAGCTCAAGGATCATTATTGAAGTCAAGAGATTCGGATTAAAGCTTTGAAGACGGTTCGTCTAGTTTATTTTATAGTTTTCTAGATTCTTTTCGTAGAATGTTAAGCCTTGAGTAGGACTTACATTATAATCTTCATAACGCTCATTTCTTAGAGCTAGGATTACTTAGAAGCCCATAGAAACTTTCCCGAAGCTTTACGCTTCATTTCGCGGCTTCTAATGCATCTTAGTTGGTTCAAGAAGAAGAACCAACCGACTAGATTGTCATCTAGTCTGTTAAGAATCCTTCTTGGACCGACTAGATTTCCTTGCTCAATTCAGCCTAGGCACTGTTGACTAATTAGTCGGTCCAAGAAGGTTCACCGACCGACTAGTTGTCAAACTAGTCGGTTGGAAATCCTTCTTAGACCGACTAGTTATACTTTCATTTCTTCGCCTAGCTACTGTTGACTAGTTAGTCAGTCCAAGAACATCCATCGACCGACTAGTTGTGAAACTAGTCGGTTGGAATTTGTTCTTAGACCGACTAGTTCTCCTTGTGTTCAGCCTATTGGATTTCAACTCTTAGTCGGTCAAAGAACACTCACCGACCGACTAGTTATCAAACTAGTCGGTTGGCAAGTCTTCTTAGACCGACTAGTTCTATATCCTGAATTCTCCTATCTTGGCTGTGAACCATCTAGTCGGTCCAAGAAGAATCACCAACCGACTAGTTGCGAAACTATTCGGTCAGTGATCCTTCTTAGAACGATTAGACTGCTTCAGAAATATATCCGTTGGGCATTTAATGCCACGATTTTGCTTCTCTCTTCTCTCTATCCTATATATACTTGAAGTGCTTCTAACCTAGCATTCAAGGCTGCCATTATTGAGTTTTAAAGAATCAAAGAGAGAGCATTCAATTCTCATTTCTAAGCTCCCTCATTACTCACAAGAATCTCTCCCTCACTCTAATTCCTCAAGAGAGATTCTCATTCATTGTGAGCTACTCAAGCTAAGAGCTTGATTCCAAGTCACCATCTTCACCCGAGCCATCTCTTGCTGTTCATCTTGGTGGAGCTAGGGTTTGGTGTCATCTTCTCCTTCAAAATCTTCCTTGCCCTAAAATCTGTAAGTTTACTCAAGGCATATGATTTTGTTGGTAAGTGTTTATTGTTTCATTTACTTTGCTATTAAGTTTATCTCTCGGTTGTGAGAGGAGATCGTGATCCCAGGTTATGGGAGTCACGTTTTCATTTGTGTATGATTTAATCTTGTAGAGGTTTTCTACAAGAATTTCATAGTGCAAACTTGGGTTAGAGGATTCTAACTCAAGTAGCCGAAGGGGATCCGGGTGTTTGGGACGTAGGATCACCAGGAACAAGTCAGGGAGACTTGGGTGGATCCGAACCCGTTACATCGTTTGTTTCCATTGCTTAATTCTTGTTTTTCAATTTTCATTCCGCATTGTTGGTTGAGTTTGCACGATAATTAGGAATTATACTCTTGATTATTTTAAAGTACTATTTGTTGGGAATTGGCGGTCCCTTAGGGCACAAAATCTCTAGTCCCGTCCTAAGTCGGACGGAACATAGACAGAAATACAAAAGCAGCGGAAGAAAAACTATGTTAACTAATTAACATGCAGTTAAAAAATAATTTTTAACTTAGCCCTAAGGTCCAAGACCATATGCCAAGATCTATGCCGAATTGGGATGGATCTGACCATCCCAAGAAGGATCTAGCCTACTGCGATTAAACTAAACTAATGCTAATAAAATACTTTAACCACATACCCGAAATCTCAGCCCTGGGGCAGGTGAGATGTTCCGCGCCGTCTTTTGAGCTGCTCCCGTTCCACGCCGAGCCGCTCCTTGAACCGCTCCCCGAACCGCTCCTCGAACCGCTCCGCATCCCGAGGAGATCAATCCCCGTGCCGCCGAGCCAACCACGCGCCGAAGAAAGTTTCACGCGAGTGAAACCTCCACCTAGATTTCGGATCCAGAATCCGAACTCCTTTGTGGCTTTGCTAGAGCCCGCAGGAGTAAGGAAGAAATTTATGGAGAAGAGAAATATTAATTTAAGCTTAGATCCGAGCATGCTCTAACATTTACGAGAGCCGCTCAGATCTAGAGCTTGGGACGAGATTTGAGAAAGGGGGGAGACCCCTATTTATATAGGCGGCGGACTCTCCCCTTTTCTCAAAATCCGATGTGGGACAAATTATTTGGGTTAGTTAAAATCAAGTTAGTTTGCACTTCACAAAGTGCAAACTTCCGTGAATTTTAACTCACTCACCGTTGAGCTTCAGGATCGATACAACCTATCAATGCGACAAGCGTTCAATGGTGAACGCATAGGAAAAAACCGTTCGTCAATCGGAGTTCGTTTGACCCTCCAATTGAGTGTTCAAACATCAGCCCAAACACACCCAAAACACAAAACTGCAGCCGTCAAGAAATTCTGCCTAGGGTTCCCAACCCTAGGCGTGTGGGGGGCCCACCAGGGGCCCCACAGCCTCGATCTGCACGTGCAGCCCTACCTGGGTGCGTGCAGCGCACGCGCCCCGAGGCGCGTGCGCGGCACGCGCCTGTCTGGGCGCGTGCGGCGCACGCGCCCAGCTGGCGCGGGCGCCCGCGCCTGGCGGGCGCCCGCGTCAGCGGGTGGGCCCGCTGACGCACGCGTCAGCGGGCCCCCTTTCTTTTTCTTGGGCCTGGGTTGATTTAATCAGCCCCTTTGGGCTGATGGGCTTTGGGGTTTACATTGTTTTGGCCATAACTTTTATGTTTGGTGTCCGATTTGGACACCGTTCAAACCTGGGTCTAGACCGGGACATTCCCGTCTTACCCGTGAACTTTTCCTGGCATTTATATCATTAAATATTGTATTAAACAATTTAATACACATTTAATCGCTTTTGCATCAAATGCAAAATAGTCCATATCTAAGCTTAAATTACCATATTGCATCAAATGCAATTATCTCTTCTTTTGCATCAAATGCAAATATTCTCCCTAACTATTTTCTACCTATTACTAGACGAAGCGTTGCACTCTGTGTGAGACCCTACAGCCTGACCCTTACAACATGTTGGGCTCGAAGCCCTATACGACAGTGACCACTAGCAGTGGTTTCCGTCCCTGCTTCAGGAATCATCATTATGTGGTTAACTCATTGACATGAGTATTGTCGGGACCACCTGACTGTTTCCGTGATGAATTCCGCAGTTATAGTCTCTTCGTCTTAAATATTTCGTGTAGATCAAGTCTAGGGTACTGTCAAACTGTCAACCCCAATAACTTGACTCCGGTTAGTTTCTATCGATCTTTAGTCAACTAATATTGGACTTCTTCCAACATACTCTGCGCAGAGTTTTTACTAAAGACCGAACTAACTCTACGACACTAACTCCCATTGACCGGGAGAGACGAATCCTCTCTTGGTCATTACTCGCCTCGTACGTTTCAAGTGACACCCAATCAAAAGACCTTTCGACAGGCATTGCCTCGAAGCTGGGTCAGTTGATATAAGTGGCACCGTTCACGCACAGGTTTGTCAAAATGACCTCAAGTCAAAAGACCAACTATCCTATCATCACTCAGAGTTATCACTGACAGATTGGTCAATATAACCATATGATAACTCTAGTGGATCGTTCAGTGAACTCATTCTAATGAGCACCTGTGTCTCGTCTTCGACTTCGCCAAGTCAAACAATCATGAGATCATCGCCACTGCTAAACGGTGAAGACTAAGACACAATGGTCTATCCTATGTTTCGATATCCTTGTCTCGGAACATCTACGACCACGAACCATTTTAGACTTATGCTACAGACGGTCAAACGTTTCTCCATGATCGAGATACTCATCTCGATACCCGTTTGACCTTGCATAAAGTCTCAGGACTTTACCTAAGTCGATATCTAATTATAATATAACTTAGATAAATCATTACCAAACAGCTTACTGTTATTTCGAACAAGATGTTTGTGCTATTCACACAGGAATAAATGGCCTCGAGGGCATAATATTCCTACATCTCCCACTTGCACTCAGGCCCATTTATCTCGGTATCTTATACCGTTTTTACACATAAGTTTTCCCGACTTCATGTGGTAGAGCCTTCGTGAGTGGATCTGCTAAAACCGTCTACACTATAGACTTAAGGGGTTTCTATGTTCATGTCAGACCAACCATTTGAATCTCATTCAAATAATTCATTTGGTCTGTCGGAATCCATAATATTTTATTTTACTTGGATCTTATCCAGTTTATCGTGCCTTACGATAATCATTTAAATTTGTTAATGGTCATTTCAAATGGTTCATATTCATTTCTGATAAATAATCAAACTCTTTGATTACTTTATCAAAATATATGTTCCATCTCTTTGATGTCTCGCATGTAATTTATACGCTCCCACTGACCTTGAAAACTATCTGGCTAATTCATATAAGTTGGTTCGTCTAAATCATATTTAGAAAAACGAACTTATAAGTGAATGCGCAAATTTTCATGGTCAACTTAAGCGTTTTACATCGGCTTTGGTCCGAGTAGATCTGCACACATCTGTTGGCGAAACCGGTTTCATCATAATCCGTTTTAAGGAAATTAGGATGAAAACCGTTCCCGTCTAACATTATTGTACTTCACTATTTTCTTTTCTGCATCAATCTTTTAAAGATTTACTTGCAGAAAGTGAGGAAACATTTTCTTTGGGCACGTAAACTAAATTCTCAATTTATTTACGCACACGGACCTGCATCAAGTTTTAAATCGAAGTTACTACTCCGAATTTCATCCTAGAAGTTGACTAAGTCATCATCAGTTATGATGTCTAACTTGACAATCCGTCTCACGAGATTCGAGTAATAATACAACTTCCTTACGATTGATTTATTGAATATATTATTGATAATGTCCTTATAGAACATTATCAAAACCTAGGCATTACTACCTGGGACTTAACCCAGAGGGAGGAGTTAACTCAGAGTCACTTATTTATGGATCGCACCAAGTCCAACTAAGTGTGATTCATACCTTTTAACACACCGATGTGTTAACAGACTTGATCTGAGAGAAAATCACATTTTCTTTTAATTACACAAGATTTTATTTAGCTAAGTATTTGACCATTCGATCTAATCGAATCAGTTTAAATACTTTAGTCATTTCGTTCTTTATTTTATCAGACTTGTGTTTCATCAAGAACACGTGTCTTAATAAAATATACGAATAACTTATTTTGGTTAATCTAGACTCGGGTACATCAGTATGTACTAGACTGAGTTCGACAACTCATTCTACCACTGTCTCACAGATGGGTTTCGGCCATTGTATCTAAGAGGCTAAGACTCACAAGTGTCCGTAGACTTCATAATACGAGAGGTCAGACCCCTCTTTATGTGACTTGTGAAGCTTAATCTCTTGATACGGCCTAGTCTAATATTACCATATAAGTATGCTACTATCTTGTGTATTTATATATTAACATTTAATATATATATAGTTATTTACAAATTATTTAACACAAAACATTACTTCAAAAGCAATGTGACGACATTCGTCAAAATGTGTTAAACGTCTTTTGTATAACAATTTATTTTGAAATCGTGACATCAAAATATGTCACATTTTCATTTCCTCCTACTTATGCCTTTACTAATGATAAATTAAACTATTTAACTCGATTGACTTTCCGGAGTGCCTTCTTCCTTTTCTAAATCACATTTAGATATCAACAAAAATAAATAGATATGCAAGCAACTTATGTATCCAAACGCTTGAGCTTTGCAATCTTGAGTGTAGCTCAAGAAGTTGCGTGTCTTAAGATCCGGTTGGGATACATAGTCTTGCATCGCTCATGCACTCGTATTCGACTCAAACGGTTTAATCGAATTCTCGAACTTTGCGGATCAAAATTGTTTGTCCATACAACCTTGAGGGTAGCTCAACAAGTTGTAGTGAGAAACATACTTTGAATGTCCTATATGTTCAAGCTGCCTCATATAGAGACGAGTGACATGTAGCTTTAATTTATTTGTTGGACCCAGAACTTAATGAAATCATATTTCTTAAGTCTGTTCTTTAGAAGGTCATTTAATGTCAACGAGAATATAGTTTTAATTCTATCAATTAGAATTTAATTTGATATTCAATTAATCAACTTTTGACCAATTAACTTATTAAAATATTATATTTTAATTCCTACGGTAAACATAGTCTTGCCCTAATTTTAGCATATGTTCAATATTAAATATAGGTAGATTGGCTTTTATCTATCTATATCCTCCCACTATTTTTACGAACGTTTTAAAGCTTAATAACGAACGATTTAATCGAATTAAAAATTAATGGGTAAGAGTTCCAATCACCTTGAGTCTAAACAACCTTGAGTGTAGCTCAACAAGTTGATTGACTATGCGATCGGAAGATGACTCTTCATCGATCATATCGGATATGACTCTCTTAATCGGTTTTTGCCCCTAGCCATTCGTGATCATGAGTGTGCTCATCCAAATCACAATGTCTAGTCTAGTCGGACCCTTGTTTTCATGTCTAGCCTGACTTGCCCCTCAGCTCGGTGTATGCACGACACGTCGGTTTGGGTCAGGTCTTAGACTACATCTAGGCAGACTACATCCTTGACTAAACTTGCGCCGCCGCTCGGTGTATTCACGACAACGTCGGTTTTGGTCAAGTCAAGATGTCATCTTATGTATTTAAGAAGTTGGTTTCTACAAGGTTGCCATGTCACAGCTTGAGTGTATCTTAACAACTGTAACACGGGCCCTATAGTTGCTAACCCCTAAAACAAGGAGGGCTACGGCTAATCTTGAAAAAGATCATTAACGTATTTGACTTAGATATAGTCCAGGGTGTCATACAATCATGATTCGCGACATTGCGGTCCAGCGGAACTCAGCCAGGGAATTGACTAAGCCAGGATCACTATCCCTTAAAGGGTGATCCAGAACTCTTAGCCAAGCACATTGACTGGATCATGGTCCATTGAATGAAGCTTGTCATTTTTGTATGTATGCCATAGACTAAACAGCTTTTAATAACAACTAATTAATCCTATCAACTAGTTGAATCCTTAAATTCAAAATTTTAGGATTTGTTTAATAACTTTTATTAAGTCCTTATCAACTATAAGGTTCACGTGCTACCCTAATCGTTATTAGGATTTTAATAAATTTTATTAACAACGCTAGAAGCGAAGTCCTTTAATGAAAATTAATTATAACAATTAGAATTGAAAATTCATTTAAAGGACTACCCTAATCAGGAATTAGGTCTTAATATTGTTGTTAATGATTTATTAAAACATAGCATGTCATTAAAATTCAAGTAATAAATTTTAATCATTTTTAATGGCTAACCTAAAAGGTTGTCTTGTGTTATCGAATAAGGGACAAGTTTAACAAGCCATTAAAATAAAGCTACACTAATTTTATCAGCATAAAATGAAAGTGTATATCTATTTAACAATTAAATAAACTAAGTTTATCGCATAAAATATTTTTAGACTTTTAAAATCAGTTTTTAAAATATCTTATAAATTTAAAACATTACTATAAAAATTTTCCATGTTCAAAAATTTATCATATACAATTTTTAAACATCTAAAATATTTTAAACTTATCGCATAAATTTAAAGCCTTAAAATCAATTTTAAAATTTATCACATAAATTTAAAAAACTCCATTTTAAAATTTCCATGCTTAAAAAATTTATCATATAAAAATTTTTAGGCATCCAAAATAAATTTAAAACTTTTAAAGATTTAAAATTAGTTTTAAAGTTATCACATAAATTCTAAAACGTCATTTTAAAAATTTTCATGTTCAAAAATTTATCACATAGAATTTTGAACTTTAAAAAAACATTTTAAAAATTATCTTATAACTTTAAAAATTTAAAAGTATTTAAAAGGCATTAACAGGTTTAATGAAATCGCAGTACCTAGATCGACTACGCAAACCTAGGCTCTGATACCACTGTTGGGAATTGGCGGTCCCTTAGGGCACAAAATCTCTAGTCCCGTCCTAAGTCGGACGGAACATAGACAGAAAAACAAAAGCAGTGGAAGAAAAACTATGTTAACTAATTAACATGCAGTTAAAAAACAATTTTTAACTTAGCCCTAAGGTCCAAGACCCTATGCCAAGATCTATGCCGACTTGGGATGGATCTGTCCATCCCAAGAAGGATCTAGCCTACTGCGATTAAACTAAACTAATGCTAATAAAATACTTTAACCACATACCCGGAATCTCAGCCCTGGGGCAGGCGAGATGTTCCGCGCCGTCTTCCGAGCTGCTCCCGTTCCACGCCGAGCCGCTCCTTGAACCGCTACCCGAACCGCTCCTCGAACCGCTCCGCATCCTGAGGCGATCAATCCCCGTGCCGCTGAGCCAACCACGCGACGAAGAAAGTTTCACGCGAGTGAAACCTCCGCCTAGATTTCGGATCCAGAATCCGAACTCCTTTGTGGCTTTGCTAGAGCCCGCAGGAGCAAGGAAGAAATTTATGGAGAAGAGAAATATTAATTTAAGCTTAGATCCGAGCGTGCTCCAACATTTACGAGAGCCGCTCATATCTAGAGCTTGGGACGAGATTTGAGAAAGGGGGGAGACCCCTATTTATATAGGCGGCGGACTCTCCCCTTTTCTCAAAATCCGATGTGGGACTAATTATTTGGGTTAGTTAAAATCAAGTTAGTTTGCACTTCACAAAGTGCAAACTTCCGTGAATTTTAACTCACTCACCGTTGAGCTTCAGGATCGATACAACCTATCAATGCGACAAGCGTTCAACGGTGAACGCATAGGAAAAAACCGTTCGTCAATCGGAGTTCGTTTGACCCTCCAATTGAGTGTTCAAACATTAGCCCAAACACACCCAAAAACACAAAACTGCAGCCGTCAAGAAATTCTGCCTAGGGTTCGCAACCCTAGGCGTGTGGGGGGCCCACCAGGGGCCCCACAGCCTCGATCTGCACGCGCAGCCCTACCTGGGCACGTGCAGCGCACGTGCTCCGAGGCGCGTGCGCTGCACGCGCCCAGCGCCTCAGCGCTGGGCGCGTGCGGCGCACGCGCCCAGCTGGCGCGTGCGCCCGCGCCTGGCGGGCGCCTGCGTCAGCGGGTGGGCCCGCTGACGCGGGCGTCATCCTGTGTCAGCAGGCTGACGCACGCGTCAGCGGGCCCCCTTTCTTTTTCTTGGGCCTGGGTTGATTTAATCAGCCCCTTTGGGCTGATGGGCTTTAGGGTTTACATTGTTTTGGCCATAACTTTTATGTTTGGCGTCCGATTTGGACGCCGTTCAAACCCGGGTCTAGACCGGGACATTCCCGTCTTACCCGTGAACTTTTCCTTGCGTTTATATCATTAAATATTGAATTAAACAATTTAATACACATTTAATCGCTTTTGCATCAAATGCAAAATAGTCCCTATCTAAGCTTAAATTACCATATTGCATCAAATGCAATTATCTCTTCTTTTGCATCAAATGCAAATATTCTCCCTACCTATTTTCTACCTATTACTAGACGAAGCGTTGCACTCTGTGTGAGACCCTGCAGCCTAACCCTTACAACAGGTTGGGCTCGAAGCCCTATACGGCAGTGACCACTAGCAGTGGTTGCTGTCCCTGCTTCAGGAATCATCATTATGTGGTTGACTCATTGACATGAGTATTGTCGGGACCACCTGACTGTTTCCGTGATGAATTCCGCAGTTATAGTCTCTTCGTCTTAAATATGTTGTGTAGATCTAGTCTAGGGTACGGTCAAACTGTCAACCCCAATAACTTGACTCCGGTTAGTTTCTATCGATCTTTAGTCAACTAATATTGGACTTCTTCCAACATACTCTGCGCAGAGTTTTTACTAAAGACCGAACTAACTCTACGACACTAACTCCCATTGACCGGGAGAGACGAATCCTCTCTTGGTCATTACTCGCCTCGTACGTTTCAAATGACACCCAATCAAAAGACCTTTCGACAGGCATTGCCTCGAAGCTAGGTCAGTTGATATAAGTGGCACCGTTCATGCACAGGTTTGTCAAAATGACCTCAAGTCAAAAGACCAACTATCCTATCATCACTCAGAGTTATCACTGACAGATTGGTCAATATAACCATATGATAACTCTAGTGGATCGTTCAGTGAACTCATTCTAATGAGCACCTGTGTCTCGTCTTCGACTTCGCCAAGTCAAACAATCATGCGATCATCGCCACCGCTAAACGGTGAAGACTAAGACACAATGGTCTATCCGATGTTTTGATATCCTTGTCTCGAAACATCTACGACCACGAACCATTTTAGACTTATGCTACAGACGGTCAAACGTTTCTCCATGATCGAGATACTCATCTCGATACCCGTTTTACCTTGCATAAAGTCTCAGGACTTTACCTAAGTCGATATCTAATTATAATATAACTTAGATAAATCATTACCAAACAGCTTACTGTTATTTCGAACAAGATGTTTGTGCTATTCACACAGGAATAGATGGCCTCGAGGGCATAATATTCCTACACTATTCACCCCCCCTCTAGTACTTGTGCAGTACCTATCAGGGCATTACATTTGGTATCGGAGCCAAGTTTATAGCTATGTCTACCAACGACAACAAGACCGTTCGTCCACCTTCAGACTATATCACCTTCAAGAACCGTGAAGGAGCTTTTTCGGTGATGGAAGGACACTCTTCAACTAGACCTCTTATTTCAACGGTGCCAATTATGGGTACTGGAAATGCCGGATGGAAACGTTCCTCCGGAGCACTTCACTATGGAGAGTTACGTTGACGGAGTATGTCGAGCCCGCCGAACAAGACTTCGCTAAGTAGACTACCGCGGAGGTCACCGCGGAGCTAAACAATGCCAAGGCAATGAATGCATTGCAATGTGCGTTGGAGCCTGAAGACTTCAACAAGATATGCACATGTAAGAGTGCATATCAAATCTGGAACTCCCTCCTTATCTTGCATGAAGGAACGATGTCACGCCCCGCTTCCCAAAAACGTGAAGGTGAAGCTTGAGAAGGTCTGCTCAGACTTGAAGCTACAAAGCCGCAAGTTCGATAAGCGTCAAGTTTACACAAAGTAGCAGGTCCCTGTAATGTGACTCGGAACAACAATAACAATAATAGAAAAAGAGGTAAATAATAAAATTATTCATCTCAGAGTCCAGATATAAATTCAACAACCACAGAAATGCCACCAGGCAAACAAAAGAGTCCAAAAAAGAAAAGGCCTAGCATGGCCAACAAAAAAAACTAACAACACCGGTGCTACTCACCGACAACAACACAACTAACAAGGAAGGAGCGAAGGAACACTAGGACTGGTCATCGGTATCCTCGTACTCAACGTCAACCACAGGATCAGGCACGAACTCCACAAACTCGTCACCCTCCACAGTAATCTCTGGCTCAGCAACTAACATGCGACACCCAAAGAGAAGGGGCACATGTCAGCAAGTCTACAAGACTTGTGCAAGGAAACTAAAGAAAAGTGGTAACAACCTAGCAGTTCTAGAATATAGCATGGCATGGCATTTTATGCAATGAAAACAACAGTAGTTTATGTTATGGCATGATTATGGCATGGCATGTAAACAAATACATGACAAGTACAAGAATTCACTACAACAAAACTAGTCATTTACAACTTTCATGAGACAACGTTTCTAATTTGGTAGTTCTAATAAATGTTTACCACAACTTTTTTTCCTCTGAAAATTGTAAAAAATGTTTATTACAACTTTTTTTTCCTGGATAGTTGTAAAAATGGTTATTACAACTTTTTTTCTTGAATAGTTGTAAATGTTAATATTGATACCACAACTTTTTTCTCTTTGAAAGTTGTAAAAAATGTTTATTACAACTTTTTTCGTGGATAGTTGTAAAAAATGGTTATAACAACTTTTTCCGTGAATAGTTGTAAAAGTTAATTTTGATACCACAACTTTTTTCTCTCTCAAAGTTGTAAAAAATGTTTATTACAACTTTTTCGTGGATAGTTGTAAAAATGGTTATTACAATTTTAATTTCGTGAATAGTTGTAAATGTTAACTTTTTGACTGTTACATATATAATTCTCCACAATCTCCTCCAACGATTCTGGCTTCGGATCGGCATTCGCCAGCATCCACAGCAGATGCTCAAAGAGTACCACCTTGCACTCGACCACCATCGGATCATCGCCGCCGCCGCCTGCAGACCCTTCTAGAAGGCTTTAGAAGATCGGGTGCTCGACTAGATCCAAATAAGATGTACTCTGTATGCTAG
Organism: Scilla litardierei; assembly: GCA_030789695.1. Taxonomy (NCBI): domain Eukaryota; kingdom Viridiplantae; phylum Streptophyta; class Magnoliopsida; order Asparagales; family Asparagaceae; genus Scilla; species Scilla litardierei. Next base: position 90,428,228 of record CM061142.1, read on the forward strand.
ACTACAAACAAATAAGATGTTGATGATGAGTCGTGACTGGGGCTGATTGAGCCGACGTGGAGGTATAGTCTTTGACAAATAATTCTCATATGGAGAGAATTATGCTTTTCATTGGTAATTTCTTTGCACCAAAATTATGTTAGTAGGGTTCTTAATAAAATCATCAAAACTTTCAGACTCTGAGAAATGATGGGAAGTGTGTTGCATTGGTTATTTGCATTCAAATCGCCAATTGCATTTCGAAAAGCTTTGGTTGTTTTGGTTCAGTTCGGCTTTTGACAAATTTGTCGATCCCGATCCCGATCCCAATCCCAATCCCATGTTCAACACGTCTGAACCGAACCCGCATACAATCACGTATTTGTGGCTATTTGTGTGTGTCACATAAAACTAGCATAATTTATTGCTCATAAAGGTATGCAAAGAAGGCAAACCCGCCACTTGTATTACTCATGAAAGTATGCCAAGAAGGCAAAACCGCCACTGCAGAATCCAAGGGGACGATTAGATTCAGCATATGGAGAGGCTGGATGTATAGTCTTTGATATCATGCCAGCGTTTGACACAACTCTCGTAAACAGTGAACTTTTTTTGACTGTTGGGCTGCTGTGCGAAAACTTCCGCTCTCCGTCGGATCTGATCCAGCGGCCAGCAGCATCAGAGAAAATTAAACTGGTTCAGCATTCTGAAAGAAAAAAACCCTAGCGTCCCTTTCTTCGATCTATCGAGAACACCCAGAGATCTTTCTTCGTGCGATCGAGAGTGCCCAGCGCTCCCTAGTTCCTCTCTTCGTGGGATCGAAAAACCCTCACCCAAGCCTTGCGTCGCCCCCTTCGGTCCCTTGAGCCGCCCACTTCGGTCGATCGCGCATGACCCTTCGACCTCCATTCGTCAAACCCTAGCCCAAACCGTTAGTGTGTTGAGGAGGGATTGGATGATGATGGATCTGGGACTGCTTGGCTTGCGAGAGCCGGTGATGATGGAGAGGCTGGAGAGTGTGAAGGATGATGATGAGGGTTCTTACTTGGTTTTCTCTTCGGCCGAGTTTGAGAGGAGAGATTCGAGGTTGTATTCTTTGTTGGACGGTAAAGGAGATAGGTGGGTGAAGGTCACATTTTCTGCAAAATTTTAATTTTCTCTCTCTTTATACTATGGTTCTGATCTGTTGGGCTATTTGATAGATTGAGCTTGGGGAGTAGGGCATCCTCTGGAAGTCGAAGAAGCCGGCGCAATGTAAGATTTGATTCAATATTTTCAGTATACAGTTAATTGGCATAAGAACCTTCTGATGGGGTTTTATGGATTCGATGTTGTTTTTGTCGCATAGAGTTTGGATTCTTCGAGGAGGAGTTGGAATAAGAAGCTAAAAGTGACAAGTCAGCAGCCCTTCAAGCTTAGAACTGAGGTATTCTACACATTGACATATTTTTGATAAGAAATTTGCATTTTTCACTTTAAACAGCTTTTGATATGAATGTGCTCCTCAAAGTATCTCTCATTATTGATATGTAGACTAATTATTTTTTAGGAATCGAAGGAGTTTATAGTTCCAAGTCCATGGAATAATGCTCCATATAAAACTGACATGCTTGTTTTGAAATTAATAGTTTTAGCAAATTAATATAGTCAGTAGACTCACTACAACAGTACTGGATGAAGATTCAGAGTAGGAATAAGGTGTACTAAACCTTAGTGTACATCTGAAGTTTGTTGCAGATTTTCGTCTCACTTTGGGTTGTGCTAAAGTCTGTTAAATATTGGTTGGTCAATTCGCTAAATATTTAGTTGACTTTTGATAATCTATTTATTTACTCGTTGAAAATGGAGAGATGACTTAGATCTTCTCTGGATAAACATGCATTTATGTTGAGATGTGGCATACTTAAAGATACGCAGTCATTTGAAGGAAAAGTAGAAGGAAAAGTAAAACATAGTTCCCAATGAGAATTCTGTCAGTTAAGTTCATACCGAATGAGAATACATTTGGAGCATCATATTTGAAGCGTTGGAGGAATCCACTCATTGAATAGGTCAGCTATATATGGGAAGAAGTTTGTTATACTCAATTCTCAACATACGACATTAAGCTTCATTTCATTATATTTTGCATTTCATTCAAATCTTGGTTACGGGTTAGATGCGAAGATGATCAAACTCTCATTTTAATGGTTATCAGCCATCATTACTTGGATTGGGGATATAGCATTGGTGTGTGGCACACATATTTAGTATCCTTTTAATTGATCTACACGAAGGTACTACTGCTGTTGTATCAAACAATAGGGAACAAATAGGCTTACTAGAATAGTATCCTTTTAATTAATTTTTTTGTTTCAAAGACCCCAACTATTTGGGTTAAATTACCTAGCAATATGAAGGTTCCCCCCGGGGGGGTTTACGAGTTTGGTCTCCGTGAAATTGGGGTTGCATATGAGTTTTTGAAAAGTTAGTTGCACTTAAAAATGTGTTTTTTCATACCCATTGCAGTGAGATTTTTGTTTTCCTGATAGCTTATGATCTTTTTGTAGCATAAGTATGTTTGTAGCATGTATTGGTAGTCGATTGCTGTTTTTGAGTACTTTTTTTATTAAAAAGTAATCCTTGGGCAAGTAGATATGTTTGGGATACTTGTCAGCTCTTTGTGGCAGATTTAAGATACTTGATATTACTTTTCGGCAATTTAAAAAAAATGTATCCCATGCATCTTCAAGATGATCTCTAAAAAAATTAAGGAGTTTATCATATTTGATACTAGAAATTGCAAATGGCTGTTTTGGATCTGGATTTTTCTATGATTAATTCCTTCTCCACTTCTACTAAAACGGGGTTCCTATCTCCCCATATACTGAAAATTCACCATATTCTTTTGGAAAAGTCACAGCACTTGAATACTTTATCTTATATTTCAATCATGTGGGTCAAAATGGTGGAATTTGAATGTAAAAAGGAGGCCAACACATGTTATTAAGCTTTTTGGTGTGAATATATTCAAGATGCCAGCTGCAGTTGAATATATCGTGTTTGTACAGCTTTTGTCACGCTTTTGCTTGCAGATTGTGTTACTACCAGCAGTCACTCATCTCACATGCAGATGGCCCAGGTCCTCTCAATTCACACCAACCAACCTCTCTCTCTTTCAATGGCAGTTCAAAGAGATCGTACATTTATCTGGCTTTGAAAATGCACTTGCATTTGTCCAACGCCACTGACATTAGGCTGTGGACTATAGACATACCATGTCGTTCAGAATAACCTTCAGCATTTAATTGTCATCCTGGTATTTTACATGACAACGCAATACATGCATATTTTTCTCTTATGTTCACAAATTTTATCATTGTAAACTAGACTCTTTGAGGTAACTCAGCTACAGAACATAGCAGCTCAGACGGAAAATCCAGGACTTAAGTAAAAATCGTTCAGAACATAGCATCTCTAAACTCGGCTCGAGCTTGATTTTACAAGGGCTCGGGTTGGCTCAAAGTCATGTTTAGCTCATCAAGGACTTAAGTAAAAAATCGGCATTATGTTAGAGTCTCATTTTGACCATTCTAAGTTCATGATATTTACATTGGTCTTTCAATTAATCCTCTGTTGCTTCTTTGATTGCATTCGTCGACAATGAGTAATGTCAACACATTTTTTGTCAGCACTTTCTCTCCGCACCTTGTGGGAAAGTCTCTTTTGTTACTTCCGCGTCTAATCTGGTTTGGTATTAAAGGAAGTACCAACATTACCAACATATTATTGATGTGAGCCATCTTATATTAAAGCACAAAATTTGAACTTCAGAATTTGGTAGATGTTCATTAATCTTGCTGCCAATGTTTTCATGTGAATGTGACAGCAGACCATCGAATTGTTTATGGCGCAGACTTTGGCTGCCTTCCTCCAGAAATTTGCAAAGATTGTGGAGAATCCCGACACCCTCACACTGTAGATCAGAGACCATTTGTTTCAGACATGATGATTGTCATGTTTCATCCGGCTTTTTATAGCTGTAATCGTTCGATAAAGAAGTTTTGCTCTGTGTGTGTGTGGTGGTGGGTGGGGTGGGGATTATAGATTGAAATTATCTCAGTGTTTTGTTCGTAGTAACTGTTATTTTTTTGTTTTTTGGTGCTATTACTGTATCAAGCACCAACGCAATGATAAGAACAGTGATATGCATCAAGGGAATATGAGGGATGCTGTCATTATGAGGGTTGATGAAGCTATTTCGACTGAAACAGTCGGCATCTTTTATCAGGATCCGGTTTTCAATAGCAGCAGATAATTCTGATTGTTGGTTTTTCATTATTATTAAACTTAGAATTTTGTGATATAACATTTGTTTTTGCAAGTCTGATGTAATTTCTTACATGAATATTAAGAAACCTTCATGCTTTAATTTAAGATATCCACCATGTTAGGTCTGTCCAAGTAGCTATTCTCTTGTTGATTACTGTGGCCCAGTCAATGTTCTGTTTAAATTGTTATTAAATGCTAATCCGTTGCTAGTTGATAATGATGGGAGAAACCTTTTAAGCACTGGACTTTTGGTTCTTTTGGCATTACATTTTTAAGTTTTCAGTTGTAAGTTGATGACCGTAACTGATTTTGGATTCTCAAATAGTTATGCTTATAGTTGTCTTATTAAAATTCTAGTTAAATGCTTCTAAATGTGGGATGGTTGTTGTGCTATGCCAGTTGATTATTGACAATGGTTTCAGAAATACAAAACTTCTTCTCACTGGTTTCTTTTTCTCTGCAGCTTATTACAGAGGGGCCATGTGTATCTTGCTTGTCTATGATGTCACTGACGAGTCGTCATTTAACAGTAAGCATTCTGTTGCTTTGGCTTTTTTATATACATTATTCAACATTTCTTCTATTTGTTTCTCATTGTGCTGGCATCCTTAAAAATCAGACATAAGGAACTGGATCCGGAACATTGAACAGCACGCTTCTGTTAACGTCAATAAGGTTCTTGTGGGCAACAAAGCTGACATGGATGAGAGCAAAAGGGTAAGCTTTACCTGGGTACACCTTGCTAGAGTAATTTGTTCAATTTTCTATATTGCTATTGCATTTGGCTATATGTTCCTCACAGAATGCAAAATTATACCGCTTTTGATTATTTTAACGTCGAAGAAATTTGGAGTGTGGCCATGCTTGCCACAAAATATATGATGCTACACTAATTTTTTCAGAGAGACATTTACATGTGTTTAGACCCAAACTGGAAACCTGCACCATTGTGATTCTTTTTGTTATCATCTAATGCCCATATAATTACGAATTCACTTCTGGATTCTGTTGCCCATATAATCTGAATATTTACATACAAATGTTTGATGATATCCATGCCATGGAAGCAACCAGCAGCCAGTTATCGATTTAATTTTTGTTATCGGTCTTCAAAAATATGGTTGCGACATAGAGTAAAACATAGTAATGCATCTTATCTTTTAAATGATATCTAATAATAGGGAAAGGAGAGGCCAATCAATGTACCGATTTCTTTCTGACTAAAATGAAACCCATTTGTGCAAACAATGGCAGGTTCTGTGCTTTTGGGGTGACTATGCGAGTGGAACAAACCATGTCCTCCCCTACTTACGGGTACGCAAGAATGTATAGCAGAGTGTCTTTGGACTCCTTCCTCAAGTACATCTCCGTACAATCTCTAACAGAAGGACTAAGGGAGCTGGGTCCGTATATGGCCAAAATGGCGGAGATCGAAGGGTTGGAAGCTAACAAAACAGCTGTTACCCTCAGGCTCCAGTCCTTGGAAGCTGCTCTCCCCATATAAGCCGATTCTTATCGACCTTTTCAAGGGATTCAAATTTTGAGCAGTAATGTTATTTAACTTGTTTAACTGAATTGTTGTTTTGGTGGATAGGGTCATTTGTACATGTCTACTTATCTACTAATCGACTAATTTGAATTGTTGTTTATCATCTTATATTGCATTTAGTGTTCTGTCTTATAACATTGTATTGAACATGCATGTGCCTAGATTCATTGTTTGATGCCTCTGTTTTGCGGCTCACAAACACTATTTTGATGTAAAATGCATTTCCATTACTCTTTATGGCATAAACCTTTGTGCTTGACGTTGTTGCATGTGTTGTATGATTGCAGAAAAGGGCAATCAGCATTAAACAACCGCAGGGCAATGAGCAAGCAGCCCAAATAATTTTTTTTAATTTTGTGCTTTTTTCGCAACTTTTTATAAAAGTTGTAGTATAGTTTTTAACAACTATTTAAACAAGTTGTAATAGAAGTTTTAACAATCTTTTATAAAAGTTGTAATAACAGTTTACACAACTTTTAAAAAAGTTGTAATATTTTTTTACACAACCTTTTATAAACGGTGTAATAAAAGTTTACACAACATTTATTAAAAGTTGTCATATCTCTTTATACAACCTTTTATAAAAGTTGTAATATCAGTTTACACAACTTTTAAACAAAGTTGTAATATTGTTTTATACAACCTTTTATGAACGTTGTAAATAGAAGTTTACACAACATTTATTAAAAGTAGTAATATCTCTTTATACAACCTTTTATAAAGTTGTAATATCAGTTTACACAACCTTCAAAAAAAGTTGTAATATTGCTTTACACAACCTTTTATAAACGTTGTAATTGAAATTTACACAACGTTTATTAAAAGTTGTAATATACATCTATTACAACGTTTTCTTACAACAGGCAGAAAAAGTGGTCTAATGAGCCGACCCTATTACAACTTCGCATATTACAACGTTTGTGAAAAAGTTGTCTGACCCCTATTACAACCTTTTTTAGAAGTTGTCAAAGACCATTTTTGTTGTAGTGATTGTAAGCACGTTGTGCACAGAGAATCCGCCCTTTGGCTAGAGTGGTTGTACGGGCCAACTCTTACGCTCAAGTGACCGTTTATCCCTACCCCTCCATGTGTATCGAGCCAGGGCACTACCCCCGAACACGTAATGCTCGCTTCTGGATCACGAGCCAGGAAGTGTTTTTAACACGTATGGCGTAGGGTTATGCCCGCATAACGGGTGCCTAGCCGGTAACACGGAAACACAGATTTGTACAAGGATTTGTAGCGTGTGCTATGATGCAACATGCAACATGATATGTAATAATGGATGCACATGACAATTATTTGAAATGAAATTGCGTACCGTTAAAGAAAATTAAACGTGACAGGCAGTGGTACGACATGGCATGACAAGGGAAATTCTAGCTTCGTTGTTAAGCTAGAATTGAATTTGCGCCTAGACCGCTATCATTTCACGGTCTAGTCTCTTTCAAGCTAAAACAAAGTATTGGCCTAAAAACATGGCCTAAAGCGAGGTTGGCAAGTTTCACTTGCCTAGTACCGAAGTTGTTGTTCGACGAGAGTCACGAGATCGGTATCCTACGGTAATTGGGTTCGCTGTTATGGCAAAATAGAAAATTAGATTTAAAGTTCTAAACCGTTGTATTAGAATCCTACGTCGTCTAATGATCTTTTTTTAATTAGGGTTTCTAATTTACAGTGTGGGTTACAGAGAATTAAAGATAGATCACTAACCATTTACGAAGCGAAGATCTACACGCCTACGGATCTGCGGTAGGAGAAGATCTCGCTGGATTCCGGATTGTCGTCGCCAAATCGGATCTAGCACAGCAACGGAAGAGCGATACGGAAGAACTACGGTTGAAAATAATTCCTCGCGGCCGAATATCTACAGATCTGGAGTTTTGAGTTCGTCGGAAAAATCTGGAGCAAAAAGGAGATTTTAGGGTTTTGGGGTTGGTTGGCGGCCAACGGAGGTGGTGCCGGCGCAAAAGAGGGTGAGGGGAAGCTCGGGAGGATGAAGGAAGGCAAAGGGAAGGTTGGGGGATGATTGGGGAAGAAGATGAACTAAAAAAGTGAAGAAAGAATGAGAATGGTCGAGGGCTTAAATAAGAGAAATAGCAGCGGCTACAACTTAACCTAGGTTTACTGGGCTAATTAGTCGGTCAGAGAAGGGTGGTCGACCGACTAGTTTAGGATCTAGTCGGTCGGTCGTCCAACTGACACTGACTAAAAACAAACAGTGAACAGTGTCTGTGCAGAGAAGGCATGAATAGTCTGTCTGTGAAGACCCGTCGACCGACTAGTTTGAGATCTAGTCGGTCGGTGAACGTTCATGAACCGACTAAAGGTCGAATGAGATAGATAATGAGTATTGACAGTTAGTCGGTCTGAGTACAAGACTTGACCGACTAGTTTAGCAACTAGTCGATCGAAGAACGTGTTTAGACCGACTAAACGGAAACAGTAACTCAGTCGAATTTTACTGACAAGAACTAGTCGGTCTGAGAAGTGTTGCCGACCGACTAGATTGCAATCTAGTCGGTTGGCTCTCCTTCATGACCCGACTAAGATGCACGAAAAGTGCCGAATCGAAGCGCGAAGCTTCGGGAAGATTCCTATGGCCTCTAGGATCACCCTAGCACTATGATTAAGACGCTATGAAGCTAAACGTAAGGATTTCTAACGAGAAAAACACCCAAGGAGGGAAACATTCAATATTATTCATATAAAATAGTCATTACAAAAACCGGTCGTTACAAACGAGTAGGGTAAGAGACTCCAAACTCACTGTTGTAAATAAAGAATTCGAATAATTTCACATGCAACAGGGTGAGAAGAGGAAGGAGTACTATGCTCGCTTCGTTGACATTACCAATGAGTTGGAGGCTCTTGGAAAGACTTACACCCAAAAGGAGAAAGTCTCAAAGATTATTGATGGACTTCCTTCTTGTTAGAAAAAGCGTACCTTTGCCATCGAGGAAGGTAACGATATGAATAAGTATACTGTCGTACAACTAATGGGTACCTTGATGTCCTATGAGGTATGCAAGGACAGTAAAATAAAGATGCAAGACAAGATGAAGTCGTACTTGAAGCAAGACGAGCCAAAGAAAAAGGCGATTGCGTTCAAAGCCGATCCATCTACATCTATCGATGATGAAGAATCGGAAGACGAGTTGGACTTAGAATCCATTGCCCTTATGGCAAAGAAGTTCAACCGATTCTTCCGGAAAGGTAACTTCAAGAACAAATCTAAATTTAGTTCTACTAACGCCTCTGCTCCTTTGTGTTTTAAATGCAACAAGCCAGGACACATCAAAGCGGATTGTCCTCAAAACAAACAAAAGGAGAAATGGAAGGCGCCAAAGTTCGACAAGTCTCAAAAGAACAAGAAAGGGTACAAGAAAGGACTTGTCGGCACATTCACCGACTCCGACGAGGACTCCTCAACTGGAGAGTCGGATGATGAACAAGTGGAGCAAGCACATATGTGCTTCATGGCTAGAGAGGAACATGATCAAGAGTCCTCCTCCGATGAAAGCGAGGATGAAGGCGATGAGATAACGATGGATGACCTTAGATTAGCTAACGAGCAAATTTGGTCTAAGTATTCTAAACTAGTAAATAGATATACTAAGATTAAAGATGAGCTAACTAGTCTCCAAACATCGCCTAAGCCTATCACCATCAACAACGACACCGTTGTTGAAGGTTTGAGAAATGAGATTGTAAATATCAAATCTCAACTTGAGCATGTTCATATTGAGGGTTCGGATGAACATGAGAGAGCAGATTGGATTTCTCGAAACTCCACTTTGAGTATTGAGAATGAGAATATCAAGTCTCGTGTTTGTGAACTCACTACTCAAGTGTCCACTTTGGATGCTTCAATACTTTCTCTCACCGAGAAGTATGAGTCCACATTAGGCCGAATTAATAAATTCAATAGAGGTAAGGACCATTTAGATAATATCCTAAATGACTTACTTCCGGTCAATCATCGTATTGGCTTGGGGTATAAGATGGAAAATTTATCCAAATCTTCCACCACCTTTGTAAGGCCAACTTCCGATGCCTCAACTAGTGGGAGTAAACACCCCATGGGTAGTTCATCTACCAATGGTGCTTCCACTAGGTACACACCCCCGTTTGAAAAGAAACCCACTTTGGGTGGACCTCCAAAGAAGGGTCATGCATTTATGTACACCAATACTATGCCACGTAGGAACACACCTCCTACTCCACATGTTCACACGTAGGATGATTTCTATGCTCCACGTCCACGAGCACGTGCACACCAAGTGAGACACACTCACGCACGTGTTCCTCCACATGCATATGTTCAACCACATCACTACTTTATTAATGATTACCAACATGCACCATATCATATGTCGCCACCATTATTTCATCATGTGCCATATGCTTATCCACGACATGTATTTCCTAGGCCACCTCCTCATAGACCACATGCATCACGTAGACATCAACAACGTATGCATGCTCCCAATAGGAATCGGGCTCCCAATACATTCACTATTTGGGGCCCAATGGACACTAGCATGCATGAAAAACAAGCTTACATTAATTCTTATTTCATGAATGTAGTGCACAACGATGATTATGTTGGGAAGTCTAAGTCCAATTGGACTTGGCTACCAAAGGTCTAATCTTTTAGGACCCAATGACCTTGGGTAACATGATACGATATGTTTTATCGTTAGGTACTCAAGAAAAAGAAACGGAGCAACAAATCCAAATTTAGCTCCAAGGATGGGTGGATACTCCATAGCGGGTGTTCAAAACACATGACGGGTGAAGCTCAATTGCTCTCCGGAGTTGTGCCCATTGAGAATGGGAACCGAGTGGTCTTTGGGGCAACGAGAGCGGAACCATCATTGGTGTTGGTAAAGTTGGTAACCCATCTAAACCTCTTATAAGTGATGTTTACCTTGTTAAAGGCTTAAATCACAATCTCATTTCAATAAGCCAACTTTGTGACAAGGGTTACAAAGTTAGCTTTGCGAAAGAAATGTGTCATATTTTTAGTAAAGATAATAATAATTTGTTATTTTCTGGCACACGCCATAAGGATATCTATATCCTAGATCTTCCAAAATCACATGAACAATGTCTCATTGCCAACACAAGTGAACAACACTTATGGCATCGACGTTTTGGTCATGTGAACTTTGGAACACTTTTTAAGCTATCAAAGTTAAATTCTATTAAAGGATTTACTAAGCTTTCTTTCCAAAAGAAAAGCTTTTATGACTCGTGTCAACGAGGCAAACTTCCAAAATCGTCATTCAAACCTAAGAAAAGCATATCCTAAACGGCCTCAAGAGCTTTTACATCTAGATCTTTTTGGGCCAACTAGAGTTGCTTCATTAGGGAATGCTCGAAATGGACTTGTCATCGTTGATGACTTTTCTAGATTTACTTGGGTATTTTCTTTTAGTAATAACAATGATGCTTTTGAAAACTTCACAATATTTGTGAAGAAAGTACAAAATCTCATTGGAACCACCATTGTCACTATTCGTAGTGATCATGGAGGGGAATTTGAGAATGAGTCTTTCTCAAATTTTTGTGATGAGGTTGGTATTACTCACACCTTTTCTCTCCCTCGCGCACCCCCTCAAAATGGTGTCGTTGAGAGAAAGAATAGGACGCTAGTGGAATATGCTCGCATAATGCTTGATGATAGCCAACTTGGCCATCAATTTTGGGTAGAAGCGGTACATACCGCTTGCTATTTGTTTAATAGAATACTCTTGAGGCCCGGCACCAAACAAACTTGTTATGAATTTTTGTTTGGTAGATTGTCTCAAGTTAAACATTTTCGATTTTTTGGTGCAAAATGTTTTATTAAAAACACGTATGTGAGTTTGGACAAATTTGATCCAAGATCCGATGAGGGGTTATTTGTTGGATATTCCTCACGTAGCAAAGCCTACCGGATTTACAACAAAAGAACCTCAACGATCGAGGAATCACTTCATGTTTCATTTAATGAAAATTTTGTCCCATCTAGAATTATCAATGATGATGACTCCATGGAAGTTATATGTGATTCTATTGGTAATTCTAATTCTACTGATTCTATTGATACTAACCCTACTAATGATTCTTTTGAGAATGTTCCTAGTGATCAGGGAGTTCCCAAACAGGTTCATACAGTTCATGACCATCCCCATGAGCATGTCATTGGCAATATACTTGATAGTGTCAAGACGAGATCTCAAGTCAACTACTTCGCTCATTGTGCCTTTTCCTCTTTAGTAGAGCCAAAGAATATTAAAGAGGCGTGCAAAGATAGTTCTTGGATCCTAGCCATGGAAGAGAAACTCATTCAGTTTGAGAGGAATGAGGTTTGGGAGCTAGTTCCATTGCCTTCGAAGAACCACAACGTTATAGGAACGAAGTGGATTTTCAAGAACAAGACCGACGAAAACCAAATCGTCGTCCGGAACAAAGATCGGTTAGTAGCTCAAGGCTACCGGCAAGAGGAAGGTATAGATTTCGAAGAATCCTTTGCTCCGGTAGCTAGATTAGAATCTATTAGATTATTGTTATCTTTTGCATGCCATAAAGATTTTAAACTCTTTCAAATGGATGTAAAAAGTGCGTTTTTAAACGGAGATGTTGTTGAGGAAGTTTATGTTTCTCAACCTACGGGTTTTATAAATGAAAAATTTCCAAATCACGTTTTCAAACTTAAGAAAGCACTTTACGGTTTGAGACAAGATTCTAGAGCTTGGTATGACCGCCTAAAGAACTTTCTTTTGGATTTGGGTTTCAAAATGGGTGAAGTTGATTCTACATTATTTGTTAGGTATTCGAATCATGATATTATTTTAGTTCAAATTTATGTTGATGATATCATTTTCGGTGCTACTAACTTCACTCTTTACGAAGAGTTTTCTAATGTTATGAAGGATCAATTTGAGATGAGCCATATGGGTGAGCTCAAGTATTTCTTAAGTCTCCAAATTCGCCAAATGCACGATGGAATCTTCATCCACCAAACCAAGTACACAGTGGAGTTGCTAAAGCGATTTGGAATGGAGAATGCTTCTGGCAACAAGACTCCAATGAGCACTGCTACACATCTTGATAAAGATACGGGCGGCAAAGATGTAGACATTCGTCTATATCGAGGTATGATAGGTAGTTTATTATACCTTACTGCCAGTCGGCCTGATATTATATTTGTTGTATGTGTATGTGCTCGTTATCAGTCACAACCTAAGGAATCTCACTTAGTAGCGGTAAAACGTATTTTTCGTTATTTAAGTTACACACTCGACTACGGATTACTTTATCCAAAGTCTAGCACATATGAGTTAATCTCATATAGTGACGCAGATTATGCTGGATGCAAATCCGACAGGAAGAGTACTAGTGGCACTTGCCATTTTATAGGAAAATCTATTGTCTCTTGGTTTTCCAAGAAGCGGAATTCCGTATCACTTTCAACCACCGAGGCGGAATATATTGCTGCCGGTGCTGCGTGTGCTCAGGTTCTTTGGATGAGACACACTCTTAAAGACTTCGGTATAAACTGTGATACTTGCCCTATCATGGTGGACAACCAAAGTGCAATATGTATCTCTAAGAATCCGGTACACCATTCCCGTTCCAAACATATAGATGTCCGTCACCATTTCCTAGATGATCATGTTGCTAAAAAAGACATCATTTTAGTGTACGTTGAAACCCAGAAGCAAATCGCTGATATTTTCACGAAACCACTCAAGGAAGATTCCTTTGTGCGGTTACGTCGTGAATTGGGGATTATGGCTGAATCCGAGATTTAGGATTCATATATTTCGATAATCTTGCATGTTAATGATATTTATATGCTCATGCTAGATTTGTTGGGATTTTTTGGATTTATGATTGGCTTTTTGATTTGCGCGTCGGATTTAAGATTTTCTGTTATTTTTGGGGTAGAATAAGTGTGTATGAGAGTATTTAGATGTTTCGTCTAAGTGTTCTTTGGAGAAAACTCAAAATTTCAAATTTTCAAATTTTTGGACTCTCTTAGTCGGTCCAAGTTCATTTGCTGACCGACTAGTTTCAGTTCTAGTCGGTCAGTGATTGAACTCAGACCGACTAATTCTTGCTCTATTTTTGACTCATGTTGCTATTTGCACTTAGTCGATTCAAGCTCATTGGCCGACCGACTAGATTGCATTCTAGTTGGTCAGCACTTGAACTTAGACCGACTAATTATGCAGGGGCATTTGTGTCTTTGACTCTGTAAGTCAATTTAAAACTCCTTCGCACCGATTAGAACTCATTCTAATCGGTGCGAACTCATTCCTAAACCCTAAACCCCCGCGTCTCCTCAGCTCCCTCCACCGTGCGCCGCCGTTTCCAGCCACCGTCAGTCATCGCCGATCACTGCTCTACCTCCAATCTACCTTGGGTATATACTCTCTCAGCTTTTAGGTCTCTATTTCGTTCAATCTCAATCTATTTCATTCGTATTAGGGTTTCACTTCTAGTTTTCTATTTCGTTCGATTTCGTTCGTTCTCGTTTGTGTGTTGTCTCGTCGCGATCTCATGGCGAAGACATGCATCCCTATCTGTCCTACCACTCCGTCTCTCATGACCGTCAAGCCTCCTCCTACTGACACTCCTCAACCCAAACGTCGTGCCAAAACCACTCGTACGCCTACTTCTCCATCTTCTTCCTCGCCTCCCCTCACGAAGAAGAGGACCACCGTTTCCAAGCCAAAACCCACATCTCAATCTCAATCCAAGCCCCGGACCAAGGCCAAAGAAAAGACTGTGACTCCTGGACCATTCCGTGCTCCCACTCCACCCTCTGACTCTGACGAAGAGTATATCCCGGAGACCGAGCCTACCGAGAAGGCTCCTACTCCGCCTCCTCGATCTTCCTCTCATCCGTCTAAGGGGAAGGCTCCCATGCCTTTGGGTGGTGTCGATATCTTGTTGTGTCACGATGACCCGTTGTGTCTTGCGGCTTACAACCGTATCGAGCACTGTCCGTTGATTCTGGAGCATTTCGTTCAGTTCTCTGATTTTCCTCATCTCGCTGATCTCCTCTTCTATAGCGGCCTTCTAGAATATCTTCGCCATGATCCCAAGGCGAATCCTCATCCCTACCCCAAACTCGTCAAATTGTTCTATGCTAATCGAGTACGGGGTGAGTATGATGACACCCACTGCATTGAGACCACTGTCTTGGGGACACCTATTGTCCTTACGGCAGAGATTTTAGGGCAGTTGATTGGTGTCTCATCCTCTAGCCTGCTCCCTTCTGATATCTCCGTGGATAATATCCACGATCTTGACCAGACCATGCTTGCTGAGATGTTCCATGTCATTCCTCCCGCCATGATTGGCATTCCATCGAAATCTTTCAAGGCGAATGCATGGGTCCTTAATCTCATTCTGAAGTCGGGTCTTCTACCGAAGTACGGCTCCTCTAGCTTGCCCCCAGCCTTTTCTCAAGCTTATCTACGCTCTTTTTATGGGGAGCGAGATAAATTTGGCCCGTATCATCTTGGACAAGATGGATTCCTTTGAGTGCATAAGGAAGTCCACCAAGTCAGCCTATATTCCTTATCCTTGTCTGCTGACCCTTGTCATCCGCCACTTTGGATTCCTCTCCCTCCCGATGATCAGCGTCCGTTGGGTCCTCCCCTGAATGCGACTGCCGTCAAGAAGTCTCTTGCGGCCTTGAGTCACGTTCAGAGGACTACCCCTTCAGCTCCTCCTTCGCCTTCACGCCCTGACTCATCAGCTTCTCAGAGCCGTCAGGAGGCTCGTATTGCTCGATGTGAGGAGATGCTTGCTCGCATCTGTCATCACTTGGGCATTGAGGTTCCTCCTACAGTTTCTGACGAGGAGGACATGGATGATGCTGATCTTGAGGAGCTTGTTGCTTCTCATGTTCGTGCCCCCGAGGGTACGTCTGCTGCTTCTGCTTCTGCTCGTGCTCCTGAGAGCACTCCTGCGACCACCATTCCTTCGGTGGATACTTCAGTCATTCCCGAGAGCACTCCTGCTGCCACCATTCCTTCGGTGGACACTCCAGTCGTTCCAGAGACCACCACCTCTTCTGCACAGCCTGCTGCTGCTGCTGATCCTGCCTCCACCTCCTGAGCTTGAGTTGGAGGACTCTCCCATGTGCACTTGGATGATATATCTATCGTGAGAGAGGGGGGTAGGATAGTTGGGTGGTTATGTATGTATTTTTGATGTATTTTTGGATGTTTTGGTGATACATTTTGATGTTTGTTCGTTTTGATGTCTGTTGAGACATGTGTTGTATGTTGTGCACCGATCTGATGATCGTTTATATTTGTGTTGGCAGATGTATACTTTTTGATGTATCATGTTAAATATATATATATATATATATATATACATATATATGTATATATACATATATATATATATATATACATATATATATATATATACATATATATGTATATATACATATATATGTATATATACATATATATATATATATACATATATATGTATATATACATATATATGTATATATACATATATATGTATATATACATATATATATATATATACATATATATGTATATATACATATATATATACATATATATATACATCGTGTTGCCATTTACTTCAGTGTACACATTATATTTTTTTGTCTCTGATGTTGATTTCGTTGCTCGACGATTTTATTGATTAAATAGAATTGTTTCTATGAAAACATAGAATTGTTTTCCATGTACTAAATTCACTAAGAATGTTGATATTGGAGAGTATGTTCCATAACTCAATACGTGAAATTGATTTGATTTTTGATGATTTCATTTTTCGATTTTCGACTATGGTCTCGTTGGCGCGCTTTGAATTTCTTCGTTATTTTACATTGGTGTCATTTGGACCGTGGTCATATTCTTCGACTCTCGTGCTTTTATTTTAGCCATTGTTGTTGTCGTTGATCTCCTCCCGCTCTTTTTGCTAATGCCAAAGGGGGAGAGAATTAATAATGATGATGTGCTTTAAAGAAATTTACCGTGAATCTAATTGGATATGTTAGATTCAGGGGGAGTGAAGATATAAAAATGGATTTAGATCCTAAATTTCAATAATTGGGTTCATATTTTATATTTTCCTCATTTGCTTGATGCGTATGATTATTATTTAATACGGAATTAACGTGTCATCAATGCAGTGGGAGTAAGTAAATTTCATTTGACTCATTATTATTGATTATTATTTATGTTGGTTTGTCATCACCAAAAAGGGGGAGAATGTTGAGTATTGATTCCCCGAATTTGGTTTTGATGATGAACAAACATAAATATCGTGAACTAACTCTTTGTGAGCGCAGTTATGGAGATCGTCGCCAAAATTCTATGTACATCAAAAGCGACGTCTCAAGACTTCTCAAAGCGCTTGATCGTGTGCCTGAAACTTCGTTGAAGCTCAAGGAGCATTATTGAAGTCAAGAGATTTGGATTGAAGCTTTGAAGAAGGTTCGTCTAGTTTATTTTATAGTTTTCTAGCTTCTTTTTGTAGAATGTTAAGCCTTGAGTATGACTTACATTATAATCTTCATAACGCTCATTTCCTAGAGCTAGGATTATCTTAGAAGCCTATAGAAACTTTCCCGAAGCTTTACGCTTCATTTCGTGGCTTCTAGTGCATCTTAGTTGGTTCAAGAAGAAGAACCAACCGACTAGATTGTCATCTAGTCTGTTAAGAATCCTTCTTGAACCGACTAGATTTCCTTGGTCAATTCAGCCTAGGCACTGTTGACCAATTAGTCGGTCCAAGAAAGTTCACCGACCGACTAGTTGTCAAACTAGTCGGTTGGGAATCCTTCTTAGACCGACTAGTTATACTTTCATTTCTTCGCCTAGCTACTGTTGACTAGTTAGTCGGTCCAAGAACATCCATCGACCGACTAGTTGTGAAACTAGTCGGTTGGAATTTGTTCTTAGACCAACTAGTTCTCCTTGTGTTCAGCCTATTGGATTTCAACTCTTAGTCGGTCAAAGAATACTCACCGACCGACTAGTTGTCAAACTAGTCGGTTGGCAAGTCTTCTTAGACCGACTAGTTCTATATCCTGAATTCTCATATCTTGGCTGTGAACCATCTAGTCGGTCCAAGAAGAATCACCGACCGACTAGTTGCGAAACTATTCGGTCAGTGATCCTTCTTAGACCGATTAGACTGCTTCAGAAATAGATCCGTTAGGCATTTAATGCCACGATTTTGCTTCTCTCTTCTCTCTATCCTATACATACTTGAAGTGCTTCTAACCTAGCATTCAAGGCTGCCATTATTGAGTTTTAGAGAATCAAAGAGAGAGCATTCAATTCTCATTTCTAAGCTCCCTTATTACTCACAAGAATCTCTCCCTCACTCTAATTCCTGAAGAGAGATTCTCATTCATTGTGAGCTACTTAAGCTAAGAGCTTGATTCCAAGTCACCATCTTCACCCGAGCCGTCTATTGTTGTTCATCTTGGTGGAGCTAGGGTTTGGTGTCATCTTCTCCTTCAAAATCTTCATTGCCCTAAAATCTATAAGTTTACTCAAGGCATAGGATTTTGTTGGTAAGTATTTATATTTCATTTACTTTGCTATTAAGTTTATCTCTCGGTTGTGAGAGAAGATCGTGATCCCGGGTTGTGGGATTCACGTTTTTATTTGTGTATGATTTGATCTTGTAAAGGTTTTCTACCAGAATTTCATAGTGCAAACTTGGGTTAGAGGATTGTAACTCAAGTAGCCGGTGGGGATCCGGGTGTTTAGGACGTAGGATCACCGGGAACAAGTCGGGGAGACTTGGGTGGATCTGAACACGTTACATCGTTTGTTTGCATTGCTTAATTCTTGTTTGTCAATTTTCATTCCGCATTGTAGGTTGAGTTTGCACGATATTTAGGAATTATACTCTTGATTATTTTAAAGTGCTATTCAACCCCCTCTAGTACTTGTGCAGTAGCTATCAGGGCATTACACTTGATGCTTCTGCGAAGTCGAAGTCCTCTTCGGCTCTGCAGTCAGCATCAAAGAAGAGGAAATCTGCTTCAGCTCCGTCCTCCTCCACTGTTCCTTCTACTGACCAACCTTCCACCTCAGCTCCACCATCTCTTGATATTCTTTTTGAGATGGTCTCTGGACTTTACAGATTGGCTTCACTTTCTTTCTTGCATCAGGGAATACCCTTCCCTGAGGATCTAAGATGTTTTGTTCCTCCTCTGTCTCATGTGCCTCCTCAGCCCATTGTCACTGATGTTGTTGTGCATCCTGGTGTAGCTTCTACTCAGGATGCTGATGATGATGTTGCTGTTGCTACTTCTGACCCTCCTCCAGAGGATACACCTGCTGTCACAGAGCCTACTTCTCCTTCTGCAGCCCCCTGGAGATGCTCACTCATAGATGTGTGTTTGAGTTTGTTTGATGGTTGTATTTTGATGTATGATGGTTATTTGATGCTGATGTACGCTGATGTCATGATGTATTTTTTGTGATCATGATGTATTTTTTTGGATCATGATGTATGTATTTTTGGTTGGACATGTTGATGTCCATCTGATGTGTACTTATATCGTCTTTTGATATATATATTTATGACATTACTGTTTCGTCTTTTGTGTCACACCATGTATAATTGTTAATCATGTCTGTGTGCTGATTGTGATATTGTTTCCATGATTGATTTATTCTCTCCTGATGTGTTTTTGAGACAATATAGGATTTGGTATTGGATTATTCATGCTATCTCTGATGTGATGCATTTTTGAAACTATTTTTGTTTCGTATATCTACAATGTTGATATTGGACCTTAATTCCTCTATTCACATAAGTATATGATGTGCTTTTATGAGTTTTTGATTCCATATATCTTTATACTCCTTAATTGTTGTTAGTTCGTATTTAGCACGATTATTGTTGTTGTTATTTACTCCCACCTTTTTGGATAATTACATAGGGGGAGAGAAATAAACATACAAGATTCATAATGAATGTGCTAAGTATGTTCTAACACTTTGAATCTAAGATTGAAGTGGTCTTAGATTCAAGGGGAGTAAGATTACAATGAATATGGATTTTAATTCCTAGATTTCTTGAATTAAATTCATACGTAACTTACTCATTTGCTTCAATTGATATGTAGATGCAATAATATTTGTTGACTAACTTGATTGGCATCTATGTAGGGGGAGTAAGTTTTCATAAGCATAATTATTTATCTTTTTGTTTATTTTTGTTTGTCATCATCAAAAAGGGGGAGAATGTTGAGTATTGGACTTCTCCCTACTTGGTGTTAATGATGAGGAAACATAAATACTTGTGACTTGTTACGACCTAAAGATCGTAGGAGTCCGACTCCCGCCTGGATCCGCTAACACACCCCATTAATTCACCTTTTCACGAAAGGGCCGCCACCCCGGAAATCCGAAGCTACATGGGAACGGGCGCACCTCACGGCACCCCCCACCCGGCCGAGGCGTACAACCGCAGTGGCTCGACCTACCCGGGGCAGTGCGCTTGGGGAGCGCCCGGACAGCACCACGGGGCTTACTGACATAGGCACGGGTGTATCCTTCCGTGCCAGCGAACCATAGCCCGCGACTGAACGGGAGGCGCGGCCGGGCCGGACAACCCCCGATCCGGACGGCCCGTCTGATTCCCATGCGCCCCGACGCCAGGGATAGCGTAGCCCAACCTTTAGTTCATCACCAACGACAAACGACCTAGGATAGGGACATGACTGACACATACGCCACCCGACTGTCTGACAAAGCACCCCCTGGTGGTTGAGCCATCTGACAGTTGATGCTTTCGGCTCTGACACCCCGACAAAAGCACCCCCTGGTCATCGCGCCGCCTGACGGAAGCAGGTCAGGCAACCTTGCTCCTGACGTCCTTATCTGGAGCTTCCGCTGACAACCAAGCCAGCTCAGTACGTCCAGTCAGCATACCAGATCATCCCCGCCTAGTCATCTCCCGTCAGGTAAAAATACCCCCTCTCCTCCTACGGTGAGGGGGTTGTAAAATTCTCTCTCAATCTATCATTCACACACGAGAACAAAGGTCGTCCATATCTTTGTTCTCCCACTTATAGCTCGCCACGTGCGGTCGATGCACCGTTAGTCCGACCGGCGTGTCTAGCCCCCGTTTTAAGTCTTATTACTAACTTAGGCATCGGAGGGGCTAAGGGTTGAACCCCAACCCCGCCCTTCTGACGAGTTGCTCGTGCTACAGGAAAGCTCGCCCCTTGGTCAACGTCAACTTCGGCCTCCTGCCATCCAGCCTTCCTCTGCCGCCTCCGGTGAGATTCGACCCTGTGATCACCCCCGGCGACAAGTCCAACCTCTGCACCCCACTAATCACTTGTCAAACAGCCAACCTAAACCCTCTTCTTCATATAACCACCGTGCCCTTGGTTCTCCACAATACAAATTCATTGTACGCGGGTTCCACCTCGTAACAATCACCCCGGCGCCTCACAATACAAATCCACAATACAAATTAACCGAAGGGTCACACCCATGTTAGAATCCATGCCGATCTCTCGGAACCCTGACCACGGCAAAGATCCTGTGGGTCAGGAACCGCTCTCTCTACTAATCACCCCGGCGCCTGACCCCCATCTGGGGATGGGCACCGAAACTGAACATACCTCGGCCCACGCCGTCCTGAAGAGCTTCGAGGCCGTCACTCAGGCCAGGGGAGGCTATCCGACGGCGGGAACGGAGCCTCCGCCCGGCCCCTCGGAGCCCCAGAACGTGAGGCGGAATCTCCACCCTCAGTTCGAGGAGGAGGGGGAGAACGGGGGGCTCGCCGAGGAGATTGCGGCCCAGCAGAGGCTCCTGGAAGAGGAGATGAAAGTCGCGTGACGGTGGAGGCGCCTGGAGGAGGCGGCCGCCGCGCAAAGGCGTTTGGACGAAGCGGCCGGGACCGCCCGAAGGGCCTACCAGGACGAAGAGGCCACTCGTCGCCAACTCCGCCTCATCGTCACGGAGCGCGAGAGGCTAAGGAGGGAGAACAGGAGCAACCGAGAAATCCTGGATGTAACGACGACGGATCGAAGGCTCGGGGACGGGCGGGACCCGTTGTTGACCAGGTCCCCACCAGGAGGAGGCAGCCCGCATCGCCTACACCACCCCTCTGATTCCCTACGCGAGGAAGCCGTTTGTCGACAACTACGCTTCCTCACCGCCGAGCGCGAAAGTCTTCTTCGGGAGAATCAAGAACGGATGGAGACCCGAGGGGAGCTAGCCGGAAGGCGCTGGCGCTGGGAGAACCGTAGCCCGCAACCCGTCGAATCCTCGACCCAAGGAAGGAGCCCCGCCAGACGACCGTTGGGCTACTCCCCGGTGCCGAAGGACCGTCGGCGACCGAGGCGCGACCGAAGCCAGACCCCCGAGTGGCGGAGAGGGGATGCGCCTGATCGCCCTACCTATCCGGAGGAGGCCACGCCGCTTGCACGATGGATCACGTCCGCCCCAAGGCCCATAAGGTTCAAACCCCCTCACTTGGCCACGTACAATGGGAGGGGCGACCCCCTCACGTACGTGCAGCAATACCGGGGGGTGATGGAGGCGCAGGATGTGGATGAGGCGTTCCTATGCCGACATTTCTCCCAAAGCCTGAGGGACACCGCATTGGACTGGTACTTTGGCTTGCCCGCGAGATCCGTTGGGAGCTTTGGCGAGCTGTCCCACAAGTTCTGCCAAGAGTTCCGGGCCGGGCGGACGAAAAAGAAGCCCTTAGACTATCTCAGAACGATAGTCCAAGGGGAGGGAGAGACAACGGGCAGATACCTCCGCCGCTTTCAGGAGGAGAGACGGGCGGTGGTGACATGCGGCGATGAGGTGCTTATGCTGGCCTTCAAAATGGGGCTGCGGACTCGGAGCCTCCACAAATCCCTGCTCCGGGATCCACCGACCGACTATGAGGCGTTGGTTGCTATGGCAGAGAGGCATGCGTTGGCCGAAGAGACTCTCGGCGCAAAGGCCCTATTCCCCCGGTGAAACCATCCCAAGGTGAACCCCGGTCACACCCTCGGCCGAGGCAAGAAGAGGGGCACCGAGGTCGTGACCAGCTGGCCCGACCAAGGCGGGAACCGCCGGGGCCTCGCCCCACAAGATCGCCCTGGCCCGGCGCGCGAGTTTGCTTGCCACGTCTAATAATTGCTTGCTTGCTTGCCACGTCTAATAATTCTATGAACTTGAACGGTCTATTATTTGGAATACTCATGCAAATTGCTTGCCACGTCTAATAATGATTTATTTTTGCATGGAATATATTTGTGACTTCATTAATCCGCTTTTGGTGATTACAAAGGGGGAGAAAGAAAAGACTTTGAGCTTTGATGTTGATAGTTGATATTATTTGTTGACTTGCATAAAATATTATTTGTTGAAGGGGGAGCTTGAAATATACTTGAATACTTGTTGAAGGGGGAGCTTGAGAGAAGGGGGAGCATGCTATTACATTTGTTATTAGTTTGTGCATGCCATGATGTAGTGCTTGAATATTCATCTCATGATTCATATTGCATTACACCCTTCAACACACTTTACACACTCATTTCTATTTCAAACTTATTGATCAAATCTTTTATGGGTTTGTCATCACCAAAAGGGGGAGATTGTTGGGAGCAACGATCTAGGATCTTGGTTTGATGATGACAAACGTGTCGTTATATCTCATGTGTGTGCTTAGTGTGTTTCAGGCTTGGCGAAACAATATATTCTCGATATTTGGCGGAATTGCTATTCGTATAGCACTTTGGGAGAGATGGAGTGTGTTTGCACAAAGAAGTTGGACTTGGTCCAATATGAAGAGATGGA
Source organism: Scilla litardierei (assembly GCA_030789695.1). NCBI lineage: Eukaryota > Viridiplantae > Streptophyta > Magnoliopsida > Asparagales > Asparagaceae > Scilla > Scilla litardierei. The sequence goes on from CM061142.1 coordinate 90,451,901, forward strand.
CTTGGTCAAGCCTCATCTAACCAGATTTACAATTATTTGAGCTTATCCATCCTTTCTTTTTCAAACCTCATCAAGATCACATACAATCTTCTATTTGTGTGAGAGTTCTATATTTGATGGGTTGAGAATCCAAATCCAACTTGATTATGAAACCCCTAGGATTCGTGAGGGTGTTGCTCTTATCTCTTCCCATGACCTTATCACCTTTCGTGAGAATCCCTTTGAAAGAAAACCCTAGCTCAATAATATAAGAGGAGAGCCAAACAAAAAAAAAATCAGAGCAGCAGCCAAATAAAAAGAGGAGGCAACCAAAATATTTGGTGTGCGGCCAAACACATACGAGAAGGAGAAGCTACGAAGATCACCCACGGAGGAGCCCACTGCTCGTAGCTGTCTACGCCATCAAAGAGAACACGTCGAGTCGCCGCCAAATTCGAGTCATCGTCGAAAGAAGATCACCGTTGGGAGAGATCGGACGACGAAGGAGTCGTCGCCATCAGACGAAAGCCCACCGACGCTGAAGACGCCATCACCGAAACGCCGCCAACGAGAGTTCGCCGCCGCTGCTGCTGCAAATCGAAACAGAGCTCGCTGCCGACATTGCCGTGGAAGTCCCGCTCTCGTGCCACCGACCGCCTGCACGAATATCTCGCCATCACTGTCTTGTGAAACATCTCGCCATTGCCGACCAAAGCTCGCCGTCGACAAGACCCAAAGTAACAGAGGAGCTTCGATCAGGCATTTGATCGAACACTTTGTGTGCGTGACAAAAACGGAGATCGCTTCATAGACGCTCGTCGGAGAAGAAGCCCGACGGAGGCGCCGTTGCTGCTGTCGAGTCGAGGAAGTCGAAGAAGTGCCACTGCCTCACCGGAGTGAAGATTTGTGGGATCGTCGTCGTCGGTGTTGAAGTCAAAACATCCAAAGAAGTCGATGCAGTCGAGGGAAGAGCAAGCTGCACCTCAACGTCGCCGCTTGAAGCAAGATCGCAGCAGTCGAACCCACCTTCGGAGAACCGCCATCGAAGTGAAGACGAAGGAGCTCGTCGCAGCTGCAAAAGTCAGGGTGATGCCGTCGTCGCCAAAGGAGTCTCCGTTGCTTGAACGTCTACGTCGCTGCTGCCGTTGCCGCCAAGCTCGCTGAAGAAGGAGACGCCGTGCTCCGTCGTTTTGCCTCGCCGTGACGAAGTCGAAGACGCTGCATGAAACCGCCTTCGTGCTGACGTGGATAGGACTGAGCCAAAACAAAATAGGATCGACGGTGGAGATTATCGCATGCGACTAAATTCGAACGAAACGAAGAAGCGGAAGCGGGAATCTTGGCGTCGACGTGGTGGCTACATCAACCGCAAATCAGACTCAGCTGCACGGATCTTAAAGTGTGACCTGGCGAAGAATTATTTTGAGAATTGCCTTACGCATCGACCGAGGTTGAAAAAACGTTGAACTAAATTGCTCCGCGCACCGACCGCTTTATTGCTGAGCGCACAACCTGCTGCCTTACAAGGACCTGAACTGAAACTGCTTTACACACAGACCAGTGTGTATCTTGACATCCAGGAGTCGGATTGAGACACCGTTTGCGTCAGATTGGAGCTGACGACGTGCTGATTGACAGAGACGCCTACACAGACACAAACTGAGCATTTCTAAACCCTAAACTCCTTTATTTGTGTCTTAGTGTAACGTTCTCTGTAGGGGAAACTTTTACCTATTTTTGTGGACTATTTTGGGACTTGTCTAGTTGGGACTAGACAAGTGGGACCCAGCTAGTTTGGGACTAGCTGGTAGAAAGCTTTGCTAGGATTGATAGTGAGAGGAAACACTGTGTGTGGGGTACTGAGAGTCTGGCGAGTGTAGGGACGTAGAGGGTGCTCTGAGCGTGCTCTAACTTGTGACTTTGTACCTATTGCACTATTCAATCTAGTATTAGCTTTGGGGGCTGGAGTAGGTCGTTGGGACGACCGAACCAGGGTAAATCTGCTGTGTACTCTGTGTCTGCCTTTTTGTTACTCTGGTTGTGCTATAACTGCGTGTGATTTCTCGTGGGTTGCACGAGAAGTTTTTATAAGCCTATTCACCCCCCCCCCCCCTCTAGGCTAGGATCCAGATCCAACAAGTGGTATCAAAGCCAGTTTAGTAGATCTAGCCTAGTTTGACCATGGACCACATTGATAGTGCTTTTGCTGAGGGTCAGTCTATTTCCCGACCACCTAGATTTAATGGAGTAGACTATGCTTATTGGAAAAATCGTATGAGAATCTACTTGATTTCTATTGATTATAAAGCTTGGCAAATTGTTGAAAAAGGCTATAAATTACCTGTTGTTAAAATTGAAAATACTGAAATGCCTAAACCTGATGATAAGTGGGATGATAATGATTGGAAGCTTTATTCTCTTAATGCTAAAGCCATGAATGCTCTTATTTGTGCATTAGATAAATCTGAATTCAATCGTATCTCACATTGTTTAACTGCGCAGGAAATATGGCATACTTTGGAGGTGATGCACGAGGGAACGTCACAGGTGAAGGAATCTAGACTTGCACTTCTGAGCACGGAATACGAGGGATTTCGCATGCTACCATCAGAGACGATATCAGAAATATTTGCGAGGTTCACCAACATTGTCTACAAGTCTAGTTCGCTCGGTAAGCCATATTCTAGCCTTGAGCAAGTGAGAAAGATATTAAGAGCACTGCCAAGCTCTTTCAGGCCTAAAGTCACTGTCATCCAAGAAGCGAAAGATTTGTCACAGATGAAGGTGGAGGACTTAATAGGTAATTTAATGTCCCATGAGCTTGAATTGCAAAATATTGATGAAAGGGAGAAACCTGAGGAAAAGGAGAAAGCTACCAAGCCACTTGCTCTGAAAGCTGACGAAAGTGAAGAAGAAGATGATGACATATCACTAATGGTCAGAAATTTCAGAAAGTTTGTCCAGACCAAGCAAGGAAGAGCAGAAATGGCACCCAGGTTTAATCGCTCTAACTTTTTTCAGTCTTCTAAGCAAAATTATGATCAGAATACTACTAATAGAATGACTTGTTTTAAATGCAAGAAAAGAGGACATCGAATGAGGGATTGCCCACATGAGACAGCTCAGGTAGCTAAAGAAAAGGGAAAATCCAAGGTGCTTACTTGGGACATGGATAGCGAAGCTGAGAGCGAGGAGGAGGAACACGAAGCCCATTCATGCATGGCATTGATGGGAATACACAATGAGGTAACTTCTGGTAGTAAAACTGAACTCCTTACTCTTTGTAAAGAAATGCAAGATAAAATAGTAGAGCTTGAATCCACTATAGATGATTATCAAAATGAGAACTTTGAAATGCAACAATCTGAATATGAAATGTCTAAAGAGATTGAAAAATTCAAAAGTGATATTGTTGCACATGACTCTACTATTGATATTCTGAAAAAGGAAAAATCCAGTTTTAATGATGAAGCACCTTGTGTCTCTTGCCCTTCCTTGATGAATAATATTAGCATGCTTAAACTTGATTTGATTAAGCTCGAAACTGAAAAAGACTATGTTATTAGAGAGCTTAATGATAAATTCTGCATGTTGGATAATGATTTTAAAAGAAAAATGGTTGAATTTGAAAAGAAGGAAGAGGAAAACAAGAGAGCTTTTATAAGTAAATGCACATTGCTTGTGGAAGAAAATAAATTGTTGAAAACCAAAGTCTCTAATCTTGAATTGGCCATTAAGAAATTCTCTACGGGAAAACAATCGTTGGACACTATTTTAGAGAATCAATTATATGGCAATAATAGAAGAGGACTTGGTTTTGGTCTGAAAAACGTTGAAAAGCAAAAATTCAAGAAATTCCACAATGCACCGTCTATTGCGAAGAACTTATATGCAAAGTGCTTTACTTGTGATAGTGTAGGCCATACTTCATACTACTGTAAATTTAGGAACACTAAAATCAAGTTTAAACAAGTGTGGGTTCCTAAAACAATATTGGCTAACACTAGTGGACCTTGTTGGATTCCAAGGTCACACTTAACACCTTTCATGTAGGTGTGATGGAGTTTTGGCGAGGAGCGTTAAATTCAACGTTTCACTCTTTTAGCTCCTTCGTCAAATAGCGACGAGAAGGTATAATTTCTATCCCTCTTTGCATTGCATTGCATACCTTCATATTTTTTTTGAGTGCTTGTTTTTATTTTATTTTGTGTGCTTGCATGCATGATTTTTAATGTTTTTATTTCTGAAAAAAAAAATTGAAAAATAAAAAAAAATGTGCTTATCGATTATCCTCTTATGTATCTCTTAAGTTGTATTGTATGAATGATCAATCTATCCCTTGTAGAAGTCAATTCATTATTGTTGTAGCTACATGAACATGATGTTATTCTTTTTAGTAGCCATGACATGTCTCATAAGTTTCAAACTTGACTTCGACACCTACATTTGCACTTTCACGATATTTGAATTTTTAGTGCTTTTGGAGATTCTTTTGAAGAATAATGGAAAGTGAATGTAGGAACGATTAATTTTCTGAAATTTCTAAGGGATATGATGTGTTTAGCCATGAATTAAAATTGAGCACAAAAGATTAAAAAAAACGATATTTGCTCCGTATGAAAAATGGATACACTTCATGGCTAAAACACAACCCACGAGTATCCAACTTGTGCTACATGGGTAATCATTAGCATTGGTGTATATAACTCGTCAAGCAATGCCACCACACATTTAAAAGTTCTTTTAGGCTATGTTTCGGGGTTCGGTAACTTGAACTCATCTTTGATGAGGTGGGAAAAGTCAATCCTAGTGATATTCATGATAATTGGAAAATGTGGATTGATTTGGTTGATTTTCTGATATTGAATCTCCTCTTGTACTTTATTGTCTATATCACTACACTTACACAAAGGTGGAGAAGTCTTGTTACGAAATTCTATGAACTTGAACGGTCTATTATTTGGAATACTCATGCAAATTGCTTGCCACGTCTAATAATGATTTATTTTTGCATGGAATATATTTGTGACTTCATTAATCCGCTTTTGGTGATTACAAAGGGGGAGAAAGAAAAGACTTTGAGCTTTGATGTTGATAGTTGATATTATTTGTTGACTTGCATGGAATATTATTTGTTGAAGGGGGAGCTTGAAATATACTTGAATACTTGTTGAAGGGGGAGCTTGAGAGAAGGGGGAGCATGCTATTACATTTGTTATTAGTTTGTGCATGCCATGATGTAGTGCTTGAATATTCATCTCATGATTCATATTGCATTACACCCTTCAACACACTTTACACACTCATTTCTATTTCAAACTTATTGATCAAATCTTTTATGGGTTTGTCATCACCAAAAGGGGGAGATTGTTGGGAGCAACGATCTAGGATCTTGGTTTGATGATGACAAACGTGTCGTTATATCTCATGTGTGTGCTTAGTGTGTTTCAGGCTTGGCGAAACAATATATTCTCGATATTTGGCGGAATTGCTATTCGTATAGCACTTTGGGAGAGATGGAGTGTGTTTGCACAAAGAAGTTGGACTTGGTCCAATATGAAGAGATGGACTTGGTCAAGCCTCATCTAACCAGATTTACAATTATTTGAGCTTATCCATCCTTTTTTTTCAAACCTCATCAAGATCACATACAATCTTCTATTGGTGTGAGAGTTCTATATTTGATGGGTTGAGAATCCAAATCCAACTTGATTATGAAACCCCTAGGATTCGTGAGGGTGTTGCTCTTATCTCTTCCCATGACCTTATCACCTTTCGTGAGAATCCCTTTGAAAGAAAACCCTAGCTCAATAATATAAGAGGAGAGCCAAACAAAAAAAAAATCAGAGCAGCAGCCAAATAAAAAGAGGAGGCAACCAAAATATTTGGTGTGCGGCCAAACACATACGAGAAGGAGAAGCTACGAAGATCACCCACGGAGGAGCCCACTGCTCGTAGCTGTCTATGCCATCAAAGAGAACACGTCGAGCCGCCGCCAAATTCGAGTCATCGCCGAAAGAAGATCACCGTTGGGAGAGATCGGACGACGAAGGAGTCGTCGCCATCAGACGAAAGCCCACCGACGCTGAAGACGCCATCACCGAAACGCCGCCAACGAGAGTTCACCGCTGCTGCTGTTGCAAATCGAAACAGAGCTCGCTGCCGCCATTGCCGTGGAAGTCCCGCTCTCGTGCCACCGACCGCCTGCACGAATATCTCGCCATCGCTGTCTTGTGAAACATCTCGCCATCGCCGACCAAAGCTCGCCGCCGACAAGACCCAAAGTAACAGAGGAGCTTCGATCAGGCATTTGATCGAACACTTTGCGTGCGTGACAAAAACAGAGATCGCTTCATAGACGCCCGTCGGAGAAGAAGCCCGACGGAGGCGCCGTTGCTGCTGTCGAGTCGAGGAAGTCGAAGAAGTGCCACTGCCTCGCCGGAGTGAAGATTTGTGGGATCGTCGTCGTCGGCGTTGAAGTCAAAACATCCAAAGAAGTCGCTGCAGTCGAGGGAAGAGCAAGCTGCACCTCAACGTCGCCGCTTGAAGCAAGATCGCAGCAGTCGAACCCACCTTCGGAGAACCGCCATCGAAGTGAAGACGAAGGAGCTCGTTGCAGCTGCAAAAGTCAGGGTGCTGCCGTCGTCGCCAAAGGAGTCTTCGTTGCTTGAACGTCTACGTCGCTGCTGCCGTTGCCGCCAAGCTCGCTGAAGAAGGAGACGCCGTGCTCCGTCGTTTTGCCTCGTCGTGACGAAGTCGAAGACGCTGCATGAAACCGCCTTCGTGCTGACGTGGATAGGACTGAGCCAAAACAAAATAGGATCGACGGTGGAGATTATCGCATGCGACTAAATTCGAACGAAACGAAGAAGCGGAAGCGGGAATCTTGGCGTCGACGTGGTGGCTACATCAACCGCAAATCAGACTCAGCTGCACGGATCTTAAAGTGTGACCTGGCGAAGAATTATTTTGAGAATTGCCTTACCCATCGACCGAGGTTGAAAAAACGTTGAACTAAATTGCTCCGCGCACCGACCGCTTTATTGCTGAGCGCACAGCCTGCTGCCTTACAAGGACCTGAACTGAAACTGCTTTACACACAGACCAGTGTGTATCTTGACATCCAGGAGTCGGATTGAGACACCGTTTGCGTCAGATTGGAGCTGACGACGTGCTGATTGACAGAGACGCCTACACAGACACAAACTGAGCATTTCTAAACCCTAAACTCCTTTATTTGTGTCTTAGTGTAACGTTCTCTGTAGGGGAAACTTTTACCTATTTTTGTGGACTATTTTGGGACTTGTCTAGTTGGGACTAGACAAGTGGGACCCAGCTAGTTTGGGACTAGCTGGTAGAAAGCTTTGCTAGGATTGATAGTGAGAGGAAACACTGTGTGTGGGGTACTGAGAGTCTGGCGAGTGTAGGGACGTAGAGGGTGCTCTGAGCGTGCTCTAACTTGTGACTTTGTACCTATTGCACTATTCAATCTAGTATTAGCTTTGGGGGCTGGAGTAGGTCGTTGGGACGACCGAACCAGGGTAAATCTACTGTGTACTCTGTGTCTGCCTTTTTGTTACTCTGGTTGTGCTATAACTGCGTGTGATTTCTCGTGGGTTGCACGAGAAGTTTTTATAAGCCTATTCACCCCCCCCTCTAGGCTAGGATCCAGATCCAACAACTGCCGTTATCACTGTGACCACGGTCACGACACCGACCGTTGTTACACTCTTAAAAGATAGATCGAGCGGCTAATCCAGGCGGGCCACTTGGGAAACTTCGTCGCGGGCAGGCGGGTAGCAGAAGGAGAGAGAGCCCCCCCGGAGGAGCGGGGACCGGAACCGCCGGCGAACCGCGATCGGGAGGAGCCACGCCCCCCGGGGGCGATCATGCGAATTGAGATGATAAGTGGGGGTCCGTCCCCAGCGGGGAAGACGCCCGCGATCCCGGGGGCCGGTGCCCGATAGGTGATGCTGGCGGGCGTCGGCCGCCGACCGAAGCGAAGAAGGACACACCGACCCCCTATCACCTTTACCGAGGGAGACCGGCAGGAGGTGGGGAGCCAGAACAATGACACCCTCGTCGTCGAGGCTCGGATCGGGGCGGTTGCCGTTGGCCGGCTCCTAATTGACACCGGTAGCTCCTGTGACATCCTGTTCCTGTCAATGGTCGAGAGGATGGGGTGGGGGCGTGCAGACCTAGAGCCCTGCGCGGGCCCCATTACCGGCTTCACTGGCCTTATGATCCCCATAGTGGGGACGATCACCCTGCCCATGACTCTGGGGGAGGAGCCGAGGGTCGTCACCAGGGGGACGCGTTTCGTCATCGTCGATGTCGCGTCGGCGTATAACAGAATCATAGGGCGTCCATACATGATGGCCATCGAGGCGCTCCCCAACCTGCAACACCAGATGATGAAGTTCGGGACCCCACGGGGGGTGGGACAGGTGCGGGGAGGCCAGGAGGGGCCCGGGGACCACGACTGTACGCCATCCCGGCGTGGGAGCCCGAGGCGGGCCCTGTTGGCTCTCATCCCCGACGAGAGGGAGGACGTCTGCGACTAGCGGCCGACCCCGGCCGAGGAAGTCAAAGAGGTTCACGTGGCCTCGGATGAAGAGAGAACCGTCTCCATCGGGACAAAACTCCCGGTCGCCTTGAGGACGGCCCTCATCGCCTTGCTCCGGGAAAATGCGGACATATTCGCATGGTCACCTACTGACATGCCTGGGGTTGACCCGACAGTGATCTCCCACAGGTTGAATGCGGACCCAGAAGCCCGACCTGTCCGACATAAGAAGAGAAGTGCGGGGGGCGAAAAGAAGAGGGCGGCCGAGGAAGAAGTAGAGCGGCTCCTCGAAGCCAAATTTGTTCGGCCGGTGAACTACCCGGACTGGCTCGCCAACGTCGTTCTGGTGAAGAAGCCCAGTGGAAAGTGGCGCATGTGCGTCGATTTCACCGACCTCAACAAGGTATGCCCGAAGGACAGCTTCCCCCTACCCAGGATCGAGCACTTGGTGGACCAGGCGTCCGGTTATGAGTTTTTAAGCTTTATGGACGCCTCCTCGGGATACAACCAGATACCGATGGCGGAGGAGGATGAGGAGAAGACGTCCTTTGTCACCGATAAGGGCACCTTCTGTTACACCAAGATGCCCTTTGGACTAAAGAACGCCGGGGCGACCTATCAGCGGATGGTAGACCGAATATTCGGCCCTCAGGTGGAGTGAAACTTGGAGGTATACATCGAAGACATGCTGGTGAAGAGTAGAAGGGCCCCCGACCACCTCGCCGACTTGCAGGAAACTTTCCAAAGGGTCCGCCGGTACAACCTAAGGCTAAACCCCGCGAAGTGTATCTTTGGCATGCAGTCGGGAAAATTCCTGGGCATCATGATAACGAAGCAGGGGATCGAGGTGAACCCCGACAAGATGACGGCCCTCATCGGTATGGCGGAGCCCCGGACGATCTGGGACTTGCAGTGACTGAACGGCCGGATCGCTGCTCTGGGGTGATTCCTGTCGAAATCTGCGGAGAAATCGCTCCCCTTCTTCAGGGTCTTGCGCACAGCCTTTGGCGAAGCTAAGGACAAAAGGAAGGTGATCCCGTGGGACGACGACTGTGCGCGGGCGTTCGCGGAGCTGAGGGCTTACCTACAGAGCCCACCGCTCCTTGCACGGCCGGAGGAAGGCGAACCCCTAGGGTTGTACTTGGCGACCAACGAGGAGGCCGTTAGCTCCGTCCTAATCAAGGAGGAAGGAGGGGTGCAGCGCCCTGTTTACTATGCCATCAGGATCCTCCGGGAGGCGGAGATTCGCTACCGCCCTATCGAGAAAGCCGCCTACTGCCTAATCACCACAGCCCGAAAGCTCCGACCCTACTTCCAGGCCCACCCCATAACCGTCCACACCGACATGCCCCTCGAAAAGAACCTGAAAAGACTGGAGCGGTCGGGGAGGATGCTCAACTGGAGCGTCGAGCTCAGCGAGTTCGACATAACGTACAAAGCCCGGACGGCGATCAAAGGCCAGGCGCTGGCCGACTTCGTGGTGGAATGCACCACGGGAGTCTTGTCGGGGGACCGGATAGAGCTCCCATCGGCGACCGCGTCCCCGCGGGGGACCGAGGTGGGCGAACCCTCAGCGCCCTCCCAGATGACCATGGGCGAATTGTGGACCATCCACATCGACGGCTCCGCGACGGGGTCCGGGACATGAGCGGGTATCGTTATTCAGACCCCTGACGGATGCTCGTTGGAATACGCCCTACGCTTCAACTTCCCGGCAACCAATAATGTCGCGGAGTACGAGGCCACAGTTAACGGGTTGAAACTCGCTAGGGCGGTGGGGGCGACAAACGTGTTGCTCCTGAGTGACTCCTGGCTCGTCATCCAACAGATCCTGGGGAGTTTCGAGGCTCGAGAAGAAACAATGAAGCGGTACCTTAGGTGCATCCAGATCGAACTCCGCAAGTTCCAGAAAGTGGACGTCCGACACCTGCCCCGCTCCAACAACCTCTGGGCGGACGCCTTGTCTAAGCTGGCTTCCTCCTCGGCGGCCGAGATCGGGAAGGCCATTTACGTCGAAAGCCTATTGACGCCAACCATTGACGAAGGAGAACTGATGTGCACGGGCACGGTGACGTCATGGATGACCCCCATTATGAAGTACTTGGAGACGGGGGAACTACCCGAGGAGCGGATGCTGGCTAAACAGGTGGAGAGGCAGGCCCTGTCATTCGTGCTCCTCGACAGAGTAATGTACCGCCGCCGCCGCGCCAATTTCGACGTCCTGCCCTACCTGAAATGCTTGGGCCCGGAGTAGGCTGAGCAAGTCATCCGCGAGGTACACGAAGGCTTCTGCAGAAACCACCATGGCGGGTGCACCATCGCCCACAAAATAATGCGCCAGGGGTACTATTTGCCGACAATGATCCGGGACGCAGTACAGTACGTCAAGAGGTGCGAGACGTGCCAGAAGTTCGGCCGACGGATGACTGCACCTCCGGCCAACCTGATGCCCATCGTGAGCCCGATCCCCTTCGCCAAGTGGGGACTCGACATCCTGGGGCCTTTCCCAAAGGCCTCCGGAGGAAGGAAATATCTAGTTGTCGCCGTGGACTACTTCACAAAGTGGGTAGAAGCGGAGCCGCTAGCGCGAATCGCGTGGACGGACATGAAGGGCTTCATCTGGCAATCTGTCATATGCCGATTCGGGATTCCCCGCTCAATAGTCACGGATAACGGAAAGCAGTTCGATTGCGAAGGCTTCCGCGACTTCTACTCGGGCTGGGGGATCAAACTCCAGTTCGCGTCAGTCGCCCACCCATAGTGCAACGGAATGGCGGAGGCCGCGAATAAATGTATCTTGAACCCAATGAAGAAAAAGGTGGACGCCACCCTGGGGGCATGGGTCGACGAGCTGCCGGGGATCCTATGGTCCTATCGTACCACCCACAAGGCCTCGACCGGAGAAAGTCCCTTCATGCTAGCGTACGGATCGGAGGCGGTCGTTCCCGTGGAGATCGGCAAAGAGACACTCCGGCTAAAGCTCTTCGATGAAGAAATCAACGGAGAGGGACTCGGCCTCAGTCTTGAATTGATAGACGAGGTAAGAGACCGGGCCCTGACCAGCCTCGTCAAACACAGCCAACGGATGGCACGGTATTACGACTCCCGGGTGAAGCCGCGGACTTTCAGGATCGGCGATTTGGTCCTCAGAGACGCCGCCTTCCGCCCCGAGACTGCACAGCGGGGAAAGCTGGCCGCCAAATGGGAAGGGCCCTACACGGTCGTCGATATTATCGGACCAGCCACATACATCCTGGCTACCCCCGAAGGGAGCGAACTGGCCCACCCTTGGAACGCAAAGCATCTGCTAAAATTCTACCAATAGTTGTGAGTTTTTCTTTTTTTCTTTTTACGTGCAATATACACGAATACCCGTTTTTCCCAACATTGTTGTTCCTGCACAAGTTTAGCAGTCGCAAAACCTCCGAACCTCTGTGGCAGGGCCAACACTAGCCACCTAAACCAGAGAAGGGCACGGGCCGGGCTACGCGCCCGCTCCCCCCCTCAAGACCTCTGGGGCAGGGCCAACCCTAGCCACCCAAACCAGAGAAGGGCACGGGCCGGGCTACGCGCCCGCTCCCCCCCTCAAGACCTCTGGGGCAGGGCCAACCCTAGCCACCCAAACCAGAGAAGGGCACGGGCCGGGCTACGCGCCTGCTCCTCCCCTCAAGACCTCTGGGGCAGGGCCAACCCTAGCCACCCAAACCAGAGAAGGGCGCGGGCCGGGCTACGCGCCCGCTTCCCCCCTCAAGACCTTTGGGGCAGGGCCAACCCTAGCCACCCAAACCAGAGAAGGGCACGGGCCGGGCTACGCGCCCGCTCCCCCCCCCCTCAAGACCTCTGGGGCAGGGCCAACCCTAGCCTCCCAAACCAGAGAAGGGCACGGGCCGGGCTACACGCCCGCTCCCCCCCTCAAGACCTCTGGGGCAGGGTGTTGAATATTGGACTCCCCGGATTTGGTTTTGATGATGAGCAAACATAAATAATTCATGAACTAACAATTTGTGAGTGCAGTATTGGAGATCGTCGCCAAATTCACGAGAACAATCAAAGCGACATCTCAACACTTCTCAAAGCTCGTATTCATGCCTAAAGCTTCGTTGAAGCTCTTGCGCCGTTTTGGAAGTCATGAAGAATTAATCGAATCTTTCGAAGACCGTTCATTAAGGTTTTATTTATAGTCTTTTAGCTTCGATCTATAGAATGTTAAGCCTTGAGTATATCTTACGATTCTATCTTCATAACGCTCATATCGTAGCTCTAGGATCTTAGTACAAGTTCATTCTAACTTCCTCGAAGCGTCGCGCTTCGATTCGGACTTGTTTGTGCATATTAGTTGGTACAAGAAGAAGTACTGACCGACTAGATGGTGATCTAGTCGGTCAGAAGAGATTCTTGGACCGACTAGTTTACTTCCTTAATTTCTTGCACCTTACTGTTTACAGTTAGTCGGTCTACGTTGACTCACCGACTGACTAGTTTGTGAACTAGTCGGTCAGTGATGCTTCTTTGACCGACTAGTTGTGATTTACTGTTCATGCTAAATCTCTCCTAAGCTACTGTTTATCGTTAGTCGGTCTAAGAACGTTTGGTGACCAACTAGTTGACAATCTAGTCGGTCAACTTTTGTTCTTGGACCGACTAAGTCAATTTGTATTCAGACTATTTGTTTTTGCCTCTTAGTCGGTCTACGTTCACTGACTGACCGACTAGTTGTGAAACTAGTCGGTCAGAAAGTCTTCTTGGACCGACTAGATTTCTAGGTCTGAATTTCTATCTCTTCTCAGTTCCTCTCTTAGTCGGTCCATGTTGTTTGACTGACCGACTAGTTGATGAACTAGTCGGTCAGTGGTTGTTCTTTGACCGACTAGTTGCCTCAGATTTCTATCCATTGTGAATTGACCTAAGTTGTTTTTATGGGACCCTATAAATACGAACCATGGTCATTTCTCTCTAGGTTAGAGCTGCCATTAAGAGATTCATTGAGATAGAAAGAGATAGCCATTCTCACTCATTTCTAAAGCTCTCTTCCTCACAAGAAATCCATTCTCTCACTTTCTAGATCTAGAATCCATCTTGAGAGAAGCTTGTTCTTGGTGAGCCCTTCAAGCTCTAGCTTGAATCAAGTCTCCAAATCTCTCCTAGGCACTTATTGCTGGTCATTTCCTTGGTGCTAGGTCTTGGTGACTTCATCTCCCTCAAATCCTTCCTTTCACCTATTGGGTAAGAAAAACTCAAGGTATAGGATTTTGTGGTAAGATTGTTTATTTCATTATAAACTCTTTTATATTGCTTGTTGATTCTCTCGGTTGTGAGAGAAGGTTGTGATCCCGGGTTGTGAGATTCACTATTGCCATTGCATGTATGATTTGATCTTGTGAAGGTTTTTCACAAGATATCATAGTGGAAATCTTGGGTTAGGGTTTCTAACCTAAGTATCCGGAGGGGATCCGGGTGGTTGGGACGTAGGATCACCGGGAACAAGTCGGGGAGACTTGGGTGGATCCGAACTCATTAACATCTCTTGTTAGTATTGTTAATTTTGTTGTTGTCATTCAATTTAAGATTCCGCAAATTGTTTTGGTAGTTGTTTGCACTATAATTTGGAATTATACTCCTTGTTATTTTTAAAGTACTATTCACCCCCCCTCTAGTACTTGTGCAGTAGCTTGTAGGGCATTACATTTGGTATCAGAGCCAGATACTTAGCTATGTCTGCCAACGACAACAAGACCGTGCGTCCACCTTCCAACTATGACACCTTCAGGAACCGTGAAGGAGCATCTTCGGCGATGGAAGGACATTCCTCTACAAGGCCTCCATTCTTCAACGGTACCAACTACGGGTACTGGAAATGCCGGATGGAAACCTTCCTCCGGAGTGCATCTCTATGGAGGACCACAATGAAGGAATACATCGAGCCCGAAGAAGAAGACTTTGAGAAATGGACTACCGCGGAGATCGCCGCGGAGGTAAGCAATGCCAAGGCAATGAACGCCTTGCAATGCGCATTGGAGCCCGAGGACTTCAATAAGATATGCACATGTAAGAGTGCATATCAAATTTGGAACTCCCTCCTCATTCTACATGAAGGGACGAGTAGGGTAAGAGACTCTAAACTCGTAGTTGTAAACAAAGATTACGAAATGTTTCATATGCAACAGGGCGAGAAGATGAAGGAATATTACGCTCGTTTCGTTGACATAATAAACGAGTTAGAGGCACTCGACAAATCCTACACTCAAAAGGAGAAGTGCTCAAATCTTATCGAAGGACTTCCTTTTTCTTGGGAGAAACGTACCTTCGCCATCGAGGAAGGTAATGACATGAATAAGTATACCGTAGTTCAATTGATGGGTACTTTGATGTCATACGAGGTACGCAAAGATAGCAAGGTGAAGTTACAAGAAAAGATGAAGTCCTATTTGAACCAAGACATGCCTAAGAAAAAGGCAATTGCATTCAAGGCGGCTTCATCCACCTCTACCGATGATGAGGACTCGGAAGAAGAAATGGACATGGAATCCATTGCACTCATGGCAAAGAAGTTCAATCGCTTCTTCCGAAAGGGTAACTTCAAACAAAAATCTAAATTTACTTCTACTAACGCCTCTCCACCTTTGTGCTTTAAATGCAATAAGCCAGGACACATCAAAGCGGATTGTCCTCAAAACAAGCAAAAGGAGAAGTGGAAGGCGCCGAAGTTCGACAAGTCAAAGAAGTACAAAAAGGGGTACAAAAAGGGACTTGTCGGAGCAACATTCACCGACTCCGAGGATTCCTCAAGCGGAGAGTCGGACGATGAGAAAGTGGAGCAAGCGCACATGTGCTTCATGGCAAGAGAGGAGCATGATCAAGGATCTTCCTCCTCCGATGATAGCGACGACGAAGGCGATGAGGTAACTATGGATGATCTTAGGGATGCTAACTCTCATTTATGGTCTAAATACACTAAATTAGTAAATAGATATACTAAAGTAAAAGATGACCTAGCTAGCATTCAAACCTCGCCTAAGACTATCATCACCAACAACGACACCGTTGTTGAAGAGTTAAGAAATGAGATTGTCAATCTTAAATCTAAACTTGAACATGTTAGCATTGAAGATCCGGAAGAACATAGGATAGCGGATTTGACTTCTCAAAACTCGACTTTGAGTATTGAGAATGAGAATCTTAAATCTCGTGTTTATGTGCTCACATCGCAAGTATCAAACTTGGATACTTCTATGCGTTCTCTCAAAGAGAAATATGAGAACACATTAGGCCGAATTAATAAATTCAATAAGGGTAAGGACCATTTGGATAAAATCCTAAGTGACTTACTTCCGGCCAATCACCACATTGGTTTGGGGTATACGATGGGATGTCCATCCAAAGCGGCCACTACTTTTGTTAGGCCAACTTCCGGTGACTCTACGAGTGGTAGCAAACACTCTATTGGTAGTTCATCTACCAATGGTGCTTCCACATTGTCCACACCCTCTTTCGGAAAGAAACCCACTTTGGGTGGACCTCCAAAGAAGGGGCATGCTTATATGTACACCAATACCATGCCACGTAGGAACACACGTCCTACTCCACCGTCTCACACATATGATGATTTTTATGCAACACATTCTCGGGCACGTGCACACAATGTGAGACACCCTCACGCACGTGTTCCCACACATGCATATGTTCGCCCACCACATCATATGAATAATTCTCGTCGTGCACCATTCCATCATGTTCCGTATGCATATCCACAACATGCATCACGTAGAAATCAACATCGCATGCATGCACCCAATAGGATGATGGCTCCCAAAATTTTCACTATTTGGAGCCCAAAGGACACAAGCATGGATGAAAAACAAGTGTATATGAATGCTTATTTTTTGGATGTTGTGCATAGTAGAAATTATGTGGGGAAGTCGAAGTCCAATTGGACTTGGCTTCCAAAGGTCTAATCTCTTGGACCCAATGACCTTGGGTACCATGATATGAAAGTTTCTATCTTTAGGTACTCAAGGAAAAGAAAAAGAAAAGGAGTAACAAATTTAAATTTGGCTCCAAAGGGAATTGGATACTCGATAGCGGGTGTTCAAAACACATGACGGGTGACACTCAATTGCTCTCCGGAGTGGTTCCCATTGCAAATGGAAATCGCGTCGTATTTGGAGGCAACGAGAGCAGAACAATCGTCGGTGTTGGTAAAGTGGGTAACCAGTCTAAACCCTTAATTAGTGATGTTTATCTAGTTGATGGTTTAAATCATAATCCTATTTCAATAAGCCAACTTTGTGACAAAGGTTACAAAGTTAGCTTTGCGAAAGGATTGTGTCATATTTCAAATGATAATAATAAATTATTATTTTCCGGCACACGCCATAAAGATATTTATATTTTGGATCTTCCCAAGTCATATGAACAATGTCTCGTTGCCAACACAAGTGAACAACACTTATGGCATCGACGCTTTGGACATGTGAACTTTGGAACACTTTATAAGCTTTCGAAATTAAATTCCATTAAAGGTTTTCCGAAACTCGTTTTCGAAAAGAAAAGTTTTTGTGATTCTTGTCAACGTGGCAAGCTTCCTAAATCTTCATTTAAACCTAAGAAAAGCATTTCTACTAAACGGCCACTAGAGCTATTACATCTAGATTTATTTGGGCCAACTAGAGTTGCTTCCTTAGGAAATGCAAGATATGGACTAGTCATCGTTGATGATTATTCAAGATTTACATGGGTATTTTTCTTATGTAATAAAAATGAAGCTTTTGAAAACTTCACAATATTTGTGAAGAAAGTACAAAATCTCATCGGAACCACCATTGTCACTATTCGTAGTGATCATGTGGGTGAATTTGAGAATGAGTCTTTCTCAAATTTTTGTGATGATCTTGGAATTACTCACATGTTTTCTTTCCCTCGCGCACCTCCTCAAAATGGTGTTGTTGAGAGGAAGAATAGAACGATTGTGGAGTGTGCTCGCACTATGCTTGAAGATAGTCAACTTGGTTATCAATTTTGGGCGGAAGCGGTACACACCGCTTGTTATGTGTTTAATAGAATACTTTTGAGGCCCGACACCAAACAAACTTGCTATGAATTGTTGTTTGGTAGATTGCCTCAAGTTAAACATTTTCGTGTTTTCGGCGCAAAATGTTTTATTAAAAACACATATGATAATTTGGACAAGTTTGATCCGAGATCGGATGAGGGGATATTTGTTGGGTATTCCTCACGTAGCAAAGCCTACCGGATATACAACAAAAGATCCTCTACGATCGAGGAATCACTTCATGTCTCTTTTAATGAGAATTTTACTACTTCTAGAATTTCAAATAATGATGATTCTATGGATGTTTTATGTGATTCGTTTGAAAATTCTAAGTCAATTGATTCTATTGATACTAACCCGACTAATGAAGTTGTTGAGAATGTGCCTAGTGATCAAGGTATTCCCAAGCAGCTTCATACCGTCCGCGACCATCCCCATGAGCAAGTCATTGGCAATATTCATGATAGTGTCAAGACGAGATCGCAAGTTCACCACTTCGCCAATTGTGCCTTTGCCTCATCGATAGAGCCAAAGAATATAGTTGAAGCATGCGAAGATAGTGCTTGGATCCTTGCAATGGAGGAGGAACTCATTCAATTCGAGAGGAATGAGGTATGTGAGCTTGTTCCTTTGCCATCGAAGAACCACACCATCATAGGGACAAAGTGGATCTTCAAGAACAAAACCGACGAAAACCAAGTCGTCGTCCGGAACAAAGCTCGGTTAGTTGCTCAAGGTTATCGCCAAGAGGAAGGTATCGATTTCGAAGAATCCTTCGCTCCGGTAGCTAGATTAGAATCAATTAGACTATTATTGTCTTATGCATGCCATAAAAATTTTAAATTATTTCAAATGGATGTTAAAAGTGCATTTTTAAACGGAGATGTTGTTGAGGAAGTTTACGTTTCTCAACCTCCGGGCTTCATAAATGAAAAATTTCCAAATCATGTTTTTAAACTAAAGAAAGCTCTTTATGGTTTGAGACAAGCTCCTCGAGCTTGGTATGATCGCCTAAAGAATTTTCTTTTGGATTTGAATTTTAAAATGGGCGAAGCCGATTCTACACTTTTTGTTAAGCATGCGAATAATGATATTTTATTAGTTCAAATTTATGTTGATGATATCATTTTCGGTGCTACTAACTTCACTCTTTGCGAAGAGTTTTCTAATGTTATGAAGGAACAATTTGAGATGAGCCACATGGGCGAACTCAAATATTTCTTAGGTCTCCAAATTCGTCAATTGAACGATGCAATCTTCATCCACCAAACGAAGTATACGGTGGAGTTGCTTAAGCGATTTGGAATGGAGAGTGCTTCAGGGAAAAAGACTCCAATGAGCACGACTACGCATCTTGACAAGGATACGGGCGGTAAGGATGTAGACATTCGTCTATATCGAGGTATGATAGGTAGTTTACTTTATCTTACCGCAAGTAGGCCCGATATTATGTTTACCGTATGCATATGTGCTCGTTATCAGTCTCAACCTAAGGAGTCTCACTTAGTAGCGGTAAAACGTATTTTCCGTTATCTAAGTTATACACTTGATTTTGGATTACTTTATCCAAAATCTAGCACTTATGAGTTAGTCTCATATAGTGATGCCGATTATGCGGGATGCAAATCCGACAGGAAAAGTACTAGTGGCACTTGCCATTTTCTAGGAAATTCTCTTGTCTCTTGGTTTTCCAAGAAGCAAAATTCCGTATCACTTTCAACCACCGAGGCGGAATATATTGCCGCCGGTGCCGCTTGTGCCCAGGTTCTTTGGATGAGACACACACTGAAGGATTTTGGTATTCATTGTGATACTAGCCCTATCATGGTGGATAACCAAAGTGCTATCTGTCTTTCAAAGAATCCGGTGCACCATTCCCGATCAAAACACATAGATGTCCGACACCACTTTTTAGATGATCATGTTGCTAAAAAGGACATCATTTTAGTGTACGTTGAAACCCAAAAGCAAATCGCCGATATTTTCACGAAACCCCTAAAGGAGGACTCCTTTGTGCGGTTGCGTCGAGAATTGGGGATTATGGGTGAATCCGAGATATAGGATTCATGTTTCATTCAATTGTCTTGCATGCTATTCGATTTTGCGATATTTCGTTCATGCTAGATTTATTGAATTTTTGGGGATTTTATGTGATATGTTTGAATTTGTGCTCGAATTCGTATTTGAATGTCGTATTTAAGATTTCGACGTTTTATGGGGTAATTTAGATGACTAATGAGAGTGTTAAGATGTTCCATCCAAGTGTTTTTATGAAGAGAACTCATTTATCAATTTTTGGACTCTTCTAGTCGGTTTCAGTTCATTAGCCAACCGACTAGATGCTCATCTAGTCGGTCAGTTAGTGAACTCAGACCGACTAGATCAAGCTTTAATCTAACTATTGTCATTTTCTTTCTTTAGTCGGTCACAGTGCACTTACCGACCGACTAGATTGAAAACTAGTCGGTCAGTGAGTATACTGTGACCGACTAACTCTAGCCTTAGAAATTTCTGTTTGCCTCTGTTTCGACTTAGTCGGTTCAAGCTCATTGACCGACCGACTAGATCGTAATCTAGTCGGTCAGTGCTTGAACTGTGACCGACTAAGTGCGTTAGGGCAAACGCGTCTTTTCGCATTCCCGACCGACTTAATCAAGCTTTAACCAGTTATTTCCTCATTTAGTCGGTTTGTTTTCTTCCTCCAGCCCGAAAAACCCCTAAATCCGCTCGAGACCCTTCGTATTCCCGTCGACTCCGGCCAGTTTTCCGGCCATCCCCGCCGTCCGTCGTCGTCGCCCTCTCTCCTAGGTATAACCCCCTTCCTTGATCTCTGTTTTGAATTGCTAGGGTTTGATTTAGATCTCATCTAGGTTCTAGGGTTTTGAATTTGTCTCTCTTAGATCTATTAGGGCTTGTGTGTTAGGTTCTAGGGTTTGTGCTTAGGATCTTTGAACCTATCTCGACGTTTGGTTGTACTCGTTGTGCCGCGATCATGGCACGAACGAGAATCCCGATTTCATCTTCCGGGGCATCCCCTATGACTGTAGAGGGTACTACTGCATCGACCCCTCCCAAACGTAGGGCCAAGACCACACGTCCCCCCTCTTCGTCTTCGACTCCGTTGAAGAGGAAGAGGACGTCCAAGCCTAAACCTACCGGCCAATCGTCCAAGCCCAAGCCTAAGCCTAAAAAGTTCCGTGCCCCCACACCTCCCGGTGAGCGTTCAGGTAGTGATTCCGAGGATTATACCGATGAGGAATACACCCCTGAACATCCCGAGAAGGCACCTACTCCACCCCCTCCTCCACCTCCTCCGAAGTCCCGTAAGGCTAAGGGTAAAGCTCCTATGCCAGTCGGCGGTGTAGACATATCGTTGTACCACGATGACCCTCAGTGTCTCGCAGCGTACAACCGTATAGAGCACTGCCCACTGCTGTTAAAGCATTACGTTCAGTTTTCTGATTTTCTTGGCCTTGCTGATCTTCTCTCCTATAGTGGCCTATTGGACTACCTTCGATTTGACGCTAAGGCGAACCCCAGACCATATCCTCGTCTGGTCAAATTATTCTATGCCAACCGTGTCCGGGGTCAGTACGGCGAGACCCACTCCATTGAGACTTCTGTTTTGGGGACTCCTATAGTCCTCACGGCAGAAATCTTGGGGGAGTTGATTGGTTGCTCGTCGTGTGGCCTCCTCCCTTCTGACATCTCTGTCGATGATATCTCCTCCCTCAATCAGTGGACCCTAGGCAAAATCTTCCAGGTTATCCCCCCGCATTCATAGGAGTACCTTCGAAATCATTCAAGCCGAATGCTTGGGTGATTAACCTGATCTTGAAATCATGCCTTCTTCCCAAGTATGGATCTTCATCTCTACCATCTCAGCCGTTTTTGAAACTGATATACGCTCTGTTCATGGGTAGCGAGATTAATTGGGCTCGCATTATACTCGATAAGATGGATTCTTTCGAGTGTATACGCAAGACCACTAAATCTGCGCATATCCCATATCCATGTCTCCTGACCTTGGTATTTCGTCGTTTCGGTGTTCCCCTCCCTCCTGATGATGAGCGTCCTTTGGGTCCTCCTCTGAACGTGACGGTCGTTAAGAAATCTCTTGCGGCGCTTCGTCACGTGCAGAGGTCGACCACATCTGCTTCCCAGGCCACTCCCTCAGCTGCTGCAGCCCCCACTCCTTCTGCCACATTAGATGATGTCGTACGCCTACTTCGTCGGCACGAGTCGCGTTTGGCTCGTACCGAGGAGGTAGTTTGCTGTATGGCTCGTATGATGGGCATTGAGCTTCCTCCTTCCGTGTCTGAGGACGAGGAGATGGACGATGAGGATATTGACGATCTTGTCACTTCCTTGGCTCATGGCGATGAGGCCACTGATGCTGCTGCTACCACCTCTGCTCCTGATGCGGGCACCTCTTCCGGTGCTCCTGAGACTTCTGCACCAGTGGATGAGCCTTCTGATGCTGCTGCTGCTCCTGCTGTCGACCCTGCTGCTGTTGTACCCGTTGAGACCCCAGCCGTTGAGCCTGTCGTCGATGTCTCCACCCCTGCCCCGACGATCCCTTCTGTTCACACGCCTCTCCTCCCTGCAGAGCCTGAGTCCACTCCCTCGACTGGACCTCCGGAGACTGCAGATCCTGCCACTTCCTCGTGATCGTCTATTTCGAGGACTCTCCACTGCTCTTTGGATGATACACCTTTTGAGAGTGTTTTGGGTTAGGATGGGATGGAGTTTGGGTGTTGATTTGTTGTATTTTGATATGTTGGATGTCGGTGTATGTGTTATATTTTTTGTTGTTAGACGTTGATGATGGTGTTCTGATGATGATGTTGTATCGATGATGTATAATGTATTTCTTTTTGATGGGTATGTTGCATTTGATGTAGTCGATATCTTTTTGGATGTACTCATGATGTTTTTATATATATACATCGATCTTCTCTTTGTATTATTTCGTCGTGCACATTTTAATTCTCGTTCAATGTCCATGATATGTGAAATCGTCGCTCGATGATTGAAAAACTTGGTTAAATAGATTGAAATTCTATAATTGTATAGAATTGTTTTCCATGCACCAATTTAACCAAGAATATTGAATATTGAAGAGTATGTTTCTTTATTCAAGAAATGAATAAAAATTTGGTATTTTTGATGATTTTAATTATCTCTTTTTGATAATGGACAATTTGGCACACCTTGATTTGATTTCCACACTTTTCCCTTGGTGTCAATTAGGTCCATCGTCATTGTCTACGACTCCCGGTGTTGGATTTTCCATTTCCTAGTTGTTGTCGTTGTATGACCCCCATTTTTGGGATAATGCCAAAGGGGGAGAGATAATGATAATAAATAGGTCAAATGAAAATTTAACTCATTTACCAAGAATCTAATTTGATGTGTTAGATTCAGGGGGAGTTAAGATATATATATAAGGATTTTCAAAATCCGATATTTCAAAAATCGATTCTCATTATATATCTTACTCGTCTGATTGATGCAATTTATAAATATTCATTTTGGAATTAACGTGTCATCAATGCAGGGGGAGTAAGTATTTTACATTTGAATCATTATTTTTTATTATTATTTATGTTGGTTTGTCATCACCAAAAAGGGGGAGAATGTTGAATATTGGACTCCCCGGATTTGGTTTTGATGATGAGCAAACATAAATAATTCATGAACTAACAATTTGTGAGCGCAGTATTGGAGATCGTCGCCAAATTCACGAGAACAATCAAAGCGACATCTCAACACTTCTCAAAGCTCGTATTCATGCCTAAAGCTTCGTTGAAGCTCTTGCGCCGTTTTGGAAGTCATGAAGAATTAATCGAAGCTTTCGAAGACCGTTCATTAAGGTTTTATTTATAGTCTTTTAGCTTCGATATATAGAATGTTAAGCCTTGAGTATATCTTACGATTCTATCTTCATAACGCTCATATCGTAGCTCTAGGATCTTAGTACAAGTTCATTCTAACTTCCTCGAAGCGTCGCGCTTCGATTCGGACTTGTTTGTGCATATTAGTTGGTACAAGAAGAAGTACTGACCGACTAGATGGCGATCTAGTCGGTCAGAAGAGCTTCTTGGACCGACTAGTTTGCTTCCTTAATTTCTTGCACCGTACTGTTTACAGTTAGTCGGTCTACGTTGACTCACCGACCGACTAGTTTGTGAACTAGTCGGTCAGTGATGCTTCTTTGACCGACTAGTTGTGATTTACTGTTCATGCTAAATCTCTCCGAAGCTACTGTTTATCATTAGTCGGTCTAAGAACGTTTGGTGACCGACTAGTTGATAATCTAGTCGGTCAACTTTTGTTCTTGGACCGACTAAGTCAATTTGTATTCAGACTATTTGTTTTTGCCTCTTATTCGGTCTACGTTCACTGACTGACCGACTAGTTGTGAAACTAGTCGGTCAGAAAGTCTTCTTGGACCGACTAGATTTTTAGGTCTGAATTTCTATCTCTTCTCAGTTCCTCTCTTAGTCGGTCCATGTTGTTTGACTGACCGACTAGTTGATGAACTAGTCGGTCAGTGGTTGTTCTTTGACCGACTAGTTGCCTCAGATTTCTATCCGTTGTGAATTGACCTAAGTTTTTTTTATGGGACCCTATAAATACGAACCATGGTCATTTCTCTCTAGGTTAGAGCTGCCATTAAGAGATTCATTGAGATAGAAAGAGATAGCCATTCTCACTCATTTCTAAAGCTCTCTTCCTCACAAGAAATCCATTCTCTCACTTTCTAGATCTAGAATCCATCTTGAGAGAAGCTTGTTCTTGGTGAGCCCTTCAAGCTCTAGCTTGAATCAAGTCTCCAAATCTCTCCTAGGCACCTATTGCTGGTCATTTCCCTGGTGCTAGGTCTTGGTGACTTCATCTCCCTCAAATCCTTCCTTTCACCTATTGGGTAAGAAAAACTCAAGGTATAGGATTTTGTGGTAAGATTGTTTATTTCATTATAAACTCTTTTATATTGCTTGTTGATTCTCTCGGTTGTGAGAGAAGGTTGTGATCCCGGGTTGTGGGATTCACCATTGCCATTGCATGTATGATTTGATCTTGTGAAGGTTTTTCACAAGATATCATAGTGGAAATCTTGGGTTATGGTTTCTAACCTAAGTATCCGGAGGGATCCGGGTGGTTGGGACGTAGGATCACCGGGAACAAGTCGGGGAGACTTGGGTGGATCCGAACCCATTAACATCTCTTGTTAGTATTGTTAATTTTGTTGTTGTCATTCAATTTAAGCTTCCGCAAATTGTTTTGGTAGTTGTTTGCACTATAATTTGGAATTATACTCCTTGTTATTTTTAAAGTACTATTCACCCCCCCCCCCCCCCTCTAGTACTTGTGCAGTAGATTGTAGGGCATTACACAGGGCCAACCCTAGCCACCCAAACCAGAGAAGGGCACAGGCCGGGCTACGCACCCGCTCCCCCCCTCAAGACCTCTGGGGCAGGGCCAACCCTAGCCACCCAAACCAGAGAAGGGCACGGGCCGGGCTACGCGCCCGGTCCCCCCCTCAAGACCTCTGGTGCAGGGCCAACCCTAGCCACCCAAACCAGAGAAGGGCACGGGCCGGGCTACGCGCCCGCTCCCCCCCTCAAGACCTCTGGGCCAGGGCCAACCCTCTTGAAATTTTTCTTGGTGCTTGGGTTGTTTGGAGCTCTTCCAACTTCATCTCTTTCTCAAATTTACTCAAGGTAAAAACTTTTTACTTCATGATTTTTACTTCATCAGTTTACTTCTTGATTTAGTTGATTATCTAGTATTGTAAAACTATTTTGTTTTTACTTTATCTAGATGCCTCTCAAGAAAAGAAAAACCTCAACTGAATCTGCTTCTAAGAAAGAAACGATCCTACCATATCCGTTTAGGAGCACCACATATGAACACTTTGTCAAAATATCTAAGAAACCCATCCTACATGAAAGATTTGTCAAACTTGATGATGTAGTAAACTATGGGATTGATAGCATACTAGAATTTCAGAACTTGGCCAACCTATTTTCCTCTGAAAACACTTATCTCTGATATCCCAGGCTTGTGCACCTATTTTATGCTAATATGGATTACGATCTTGCTAAAAGCCGATTTATCACCAAAGTTCTTGATACAAAACTTGACATTACCGTTAAATATCTTGGAGAAGCCCTAGGCATTCCATATTCTGGCATGTTGCTTGATAAAATAGAAATGACTGAAGGAAGTATATTAGAGAGAATGTATTTCCCAGGAAGGCATTTTCAGACTAAACATCCATGTAGCGATCTTCGCTATCCGGCAAGAATTCTGGCAAATATATCATCCTATAATATTACTCAAAAATCTGGAAGTCATTTTATCCTATCTGAGAAGGAGGCCAAATGTATCTATGCTTTCTTAGGGAACATCCGCATCAATTAGGCCAAAGTCATCATGGATTCTATTCTTGCTTCAGCCTCTTCAGATAGACCCTGTAACGACCACTTTTCGTTGTACGTTGTTCGTGCACGTGCTTTTGGCCGTGCACGTGTTTGTTTTAGACTTTGTTTGTTTGTGAACACTTTCATGTGATATGCCGTTGTGAACGTCTCTGAGAGTATTAAATAGTGGCACTAAATTGGAACGCCGTTTCTCGAGTCGTATTCCCACAATTTAATCTTATTCGATGAGACGTTGCGATTCTCACTTTTGACGGGAGACGTTTCTATTTTTAGTTTCGCCGTCCGACGTCAAAATTGAGATCCATCTTCTTAGTTAGCTCACTTTCGTCGACACGATCACCCCGATATTTATTTTATAATTTTTGGAGTTTATTTGACCACTTTTAAATTTTTAACAAGGTTTATAATATTTTTAATAATTAATTTTTGTATTAATTTCGGCCAAAGAAAATTTATTTGAGTTTAAAACGTTTTAAATAATTTTTGAGCCAATTTCCAGCTCATTTGGGCCCCACATAAGCCTTGGGTGAGTTGGAGTTGGTGAGATTTGAATTTTAAATTATTTTAAACTTCTAATCTCATTAGGATTAGCCCTAGACCTAGTCAACCCATCTACACTATATAAACAACCTCTAGGAAGACCCATTTTTGCAAGAAAATAACCCTAGCCGCTTCCAAAACTCAAATTTGACGTTGCGACGAATCGTCGCAACGTTGCGACGAACAGCTCCCGCACCGACCGAGCCAAACGCCCCAAAATCCCCGCACCGACCGTTGCAACCCCCGCTCATCCGCTCCGCCCGCAACCGCTGCAGCTGCTGCATCGCAACCCCCGCATCGCCCCGCTCCGACCAAGAGAAGCTCTCGGTCAGACCGGTCACCCGCTCCGCACATCCACATCGCCCCGCACCCGCTCGCAAGCCCGCTCCGCACCCCGCTTTCGCCCGTGCCTGACCGAAGCCCCGCCCGCTCACGCCCGCATCGCCCTGCGTTGCAACGTTGCAACGTGCCCGCCAAGCGCCCGACCGGCGATGTCCCCCGCTCCGACCGATGGAATTCTACGCAACAGTCAATGTGAACGACCCCAAGCGCTGCACAGCCCCGCCGCATGCGCCCGACCGATGGAACCCCCGCACCGAGGCTGTACGACCGAGAGCCAAACGTCGCAACCCCGCACCCGTCGCACCACTTGCCACCGTGGTCCCACCAAGGTCTCCAGAGGTATTGTGGGTCCCTCATGGGTCCCTAGGACTACTGTGGGCCCCACCTAGGTGCCTTCTCTCCGATGATTCGCCGTGTACGACGTTGCGACACGTCATAGCCCGTCGTCGCACGTGCTAGCTTTGGAATCTGGAACCGTTGCTCCGATTGAAACTCTGAACTTTCCAGCAAGGAATCTATATTGGAATCAGGACTTGAAGCGCGTTCTCTTATTCCAACCCCTGGCGTCGCTACCCGACGCCAGTGTAGCTTTCGCGTCGTGTTGAGGTAACGCTTTGCACCCCTAGGACCCCCAACCCATTGCCTGCTAATCAAGACTAAAATTGATATTTTTAAAATGTTTTAAATGTTTTAAATTCACTAATCAAGATTAATAATATGGAATTTTGGCCGGTGGACTTGTGCACGTAGGTTATTTGGGACTTGGACTCTCTTGGAAGGTGTTTCTCAGACGTTGTACTTGCAGGCAAGTGAAACTTGCCAACTCTTGTGTAGGGCCATGTTTTTAGGCCACTTCCTTGCTTTTAACGTAAAAGAGACTAGTCAGTGAAATGATAGCTGGCTAGACGCCTACTTGATCTAGTTTGACAACGAAACTAGATCCGTCACCTAAATGATCTAGCTTGACAACGAAGCTAGATCCAACTCTTTAAACTTGTTGATCATGCATACTAAACTGTCATGTTTACTTTCCTTACTTGTACGCTTTACTACTTGCCATGTCATGTCATCCATGCATTGAATGTCGCATTCGTAGCACACGCTACATACTTGTAGTTGCTTGTCCCGGGCTAGGTGCACCCCTACGCCATACTTGTTAAAAACACTTCCTAGCTCGTGATCCAGAAGCGAGCATTACCGTTCGGGTGTAAGGCCCTGACTCGATACACGTGGAGGGGTAGGGTTGAGCGACCAATCAGCTTAGGAGTTGGCCCGATCAGCCACTCTAGCTGTAAGGCGTGAAATCTGTGCACGAGGTGCTTACTTTACTTGTCTTGTACTAGTGAGTGCTACTTGTATAACTTGTCATCCATGCCATGCTCGTACTTACTTTACTTGTTGCACTCATACTTTAACTGCCATGTCATTGCATTCATGCTAGAACTGCTAGGTTGCTTTACCTACTTTCAGTTTCCTTGCACAAGTCTCTTGTAGACTTGCTGACATGTGCCCCTTGCTCTTTTGGGTGTCACATGTTAGACCCTGAGCCAGAGACCGTTGCTGAGTATGTGGTGTTTTGCTGACGCTGAGCCTGAGTCCATGTCTGCCCAGGAGGAGTTTTGTGGACACCGGTGACCTTTCTTGGTGACTTTGCTGAGCTTTCTTTTGTTTTAGGTTTTCTGTTAGTTGTCGGTGCGTAGCACCTTTGTTTTGTACGTTGTACTTTTGTTGGCCATGTATGTGCCTTTAGACTCTCTTTTATTTTAGCCTGGTGGCTTTTTCTGTGATGTTGAAACTTATTTTATGGATATTCTGAGATATCTCTTTTGTCTCATTTCATTATTATTATCTTTGTTTCGTTCGCATTGCAAGGACATGCAGTTTTAAATTTGATTGACGCTTATCGGACTTGCAGCTTTGCAACTTCAAGTCTGACCGGACCTTCTCACGCTTCGCCTCCAGATTTTTGGGAAGCGGGGCGTGACAGGTTTTGTTGGTGGCCCATGCAGGTCCAGTCTTGCAATTGCGAATTAATGGAACAACGATAATAACGGAATGTCCATCAAATAAATTGCAACATCCGAGTCATAAGCCCTAAGTCTAGTCGTCTTTCCTATGTCACTAGGTGGTAAGGAGACTTAGTTAGACGTCTGTACTTGCTAGTTAGAGGCATCTGATTGTTAGTTAGACTCCCTGTCAGCAATTGATTTAATCGTCCTAGGAGTTACCGTAGTGGTTCTTGTCTACCTCTGACCATATTAGACGTCTAGAATTTCCTTTAGTCGTTCGCCTGGGTTCATCGATTTCGGACCAAGCTGAACGCATTTCATTACCGTCCAGCCCCATAGAAGGTCTTAGCGCCTGGTTCCTAATCTTTAGTTGGTCGACCGTAGGAGTTTTCCCCGTAGACTCTCCTGATTCATGTCCTAGGCGTATGTATGTTTTGATCATCCGACCAATTTCCTTGCCTCGATTCACGAGATCGCCTCATGACGATCGTCGTCAAGTTTCGAACCTTTCCGTTACAAATCTTGAATCCTCTGAAAGTATTTTTCGATTTCCTCTTTCCCTAAGTTTAAATTTGCTCAATTTTTAGTATATATATCTTATATATTTCATACTCCTTCGTTGACTTGAATTCTTAAAACTTTTGCCGAAATTTTGAATACTAGCTTATGGTATTTTCTCAGCCTACACTTTTGTACCTATGGAAATACATTTTCCTTTCATATATTAATTTAATTCTGAACCGTACTTTTATATTGCCCAAGTCGATTTATAATTTTCCTTCCTAATTTATGTCATTCATGTACTTTTCAAGTCACATGAGATTTCAGCTTCCCGCAAGTCAATGTTATGCTCATCGTTTTCCTTATTTCAGATTTTGTAAAATTACTATTTCATAACCATTTCCTAATCTGGACCTTCCATAGTTTGGTTTTAAAGCTTTGCTATCGATTTCGATAATTCTACTACTAAGTTAATATTATTTTTCCGTGCACCATACATACTTTCAATTATTTTTATATCCGTACCAGACTTGTTGTGCTCGTATATTATGAACCTTGTGTAAATCAGTTTCTCATTTTTTGGCAAACCCTGGTTCTCTAAAAGTAGTTTCAAAATTGATTATTTTAAATTTTCCATAGCCTAAAAGTTTTGAAAGCATTTAACATGAGTTTAAATTCTTCCGTTACTTAATTTCATTCTTTAACTTTCAAAACTTTTGACAACATTATATTAAATTACTGACATATAAAAATTTTCTAAACTACGTCCTTAATATTCGTGTAAATGATTTTACTTCCTTTTATAGTGATTTTTTAAACCAATAGACCATTTTCTCTTATTCGACTCAAACTTATTTTGAACAACTCGTTTTATCGACCTCCAAATATTTTATAAAGACAAGGATTCCAACTTTTGAAGTACGACAGTTTTCAAATTTCGCGTATGTTAGTTTATGTTACTTATACTATTTCTTTTCTCCCTCATATATAAGTGACACTACATCTCCGTTTCCCTCAACCTAAAACATTCACCAATGAATCACTGTTTCACCTAACCAAGCTGTCCCCTTGTATTCGCCCTAGCTGAACTCGTGCTTATCGATCCTTCCCTCGTCACGCTTTCGACCCCGACCTCACTCTATTGCTTAGGCTTTAGTGCACGTCAATGTCTGTGCCAACTCTAAGTTGTTAGTAGGCCCTTGGACCTTGTGATGTAGTCGTAGTGCACGTACCTAAGTTGTGTACGTGGGCTTGAATGAGTGTACCTCCATAGTATATTGTTGCTAGCCTATTGTGTGATATATATATATATATATATATATATATATATATATGTATATATACATACCTAAGTTGTGTACGTGGGCTTGAATGAGTGTACCTCCATAGTATATTGTTGCTAGCCTATTGTGTGATATATATATATATATATATATATATATATGTATATATATATATGTATATATGTATATATATATATGTATATATGTATATATATATATGTATATATGTATATATATATATGTATATATGTATATATGTATATATATATATGTATATATGTATATATATGTATATATATATATGTATATATGTATATATATATATATATGTATATATGTATATATGTATATATATATATATATATATACTCGACCCCGACCTCCCTCTATTGCTTAGGCTTTAGTGCACGTCAATGTCTGTGCCAACTCTAAGTTGTTAGTAGGCCCTTGGACCTTGTGATGTAGTCGTAGTGCACGTACCTAAGTTGTGTACGTGGGCTTGAATGAGTGTACCTCCATAGTATATTGTTGCTAGCCTATTGTGTGATATATATATATGTATATATATATATATATGTATATATATATATATATGTATATATATATATATGTATATATATATATATATGTATATATATATATATATGTATATATATATATATATATATATATATGTATATATATATATATATGTATATACTCGGAGTCATTCGTGATATTATGAAGTTGTTTATGTGTTAGTATTTATAAATTTGGGTGTGGTTAGCTATACCATACTAGGGATGCTTGTGTATATAAGAATTAGTGTGGGGATATCTGATGGAGTGTATGTAATTAGAGATACTTATAATGGTTGAAATAAAATGATTGGTAAAGCTATGTGTAAGCTAGGTGTGATAATAATAGGTGTACGTATAGATAAGAGAGTAGGCCTATTGAGTGACCCATATATTAATACGTATGAGTATGTGCTCGTAGGTAGATATGTATTGTGCTTAGACGTAAGTAGTTATGTTTTGTTGCCTGAGTATATAGGTGATATGCATATGATAGTATAATTATAATTTTGATTGGTATTGCTTGCTTTTATGGGATGTTGTATGCGTGTATACCGTGAGGTATATACGACTATTGCACATCTTAACTATGTATGTATAGGTGTTGGTATACTAATTATAGGTAGTAGGCTATGGTGTGAATATATATGTTACATGTGTGCGACTATACGATGAATGCGTATGTATTAAGGAGTGTATTACAATTATACGTGTGCTGATATCTGTATTATTATTATGGTATATAGAGTGATGGAACTATGTGAGTAATACCTGACTAAATATTAGGTGTGATTGACTTATGGTATGTATATGGTTGTATTGGTAGACATATATATATATATTGGAGTGGTATCGGTATAGGTATAAATCCAGTGTTACGTATATAGAATATTCTGATATGTGTATTGAGTCTCACTCAAGCTCGAGTGGGTATACCCTAAGTATATTGATATGTATGTCTGAAGTTTGAATATAGCGATGTTTGATGTATGTATAGTGATAGGAGTGTTTGTGCCTGGTTGTGTTACGCACATGATTGTGGGTCGCTATACCAGTATATAGTTATAGGTGGTGGTCTTGTGGTATAGTTATTTACTAAGGACTTGCCTGTGTGAACGTATGTGTGCTAGCTAAACTAGCTGTGTAGATGTACGGGATATATGGTGGAGCGATTGGTATATATATGAATGAAATGTTAGCGTGTATGGGTGTGCACCATGCACGAGTAAGTATGTTCTTAGTTATAGTTATTGGTGACTATGATATATGTGGCGTGTCGTAAATACAGTTATAGTACCGTATGTGATGAGAATATATGGTGAACTATCTGCATGCATTTGAATGACTATATATTGTGAAACTATAGTGGTGATGAATGTATATTAAATATAGTGAAGCTTGATTAAAAATTGTGTGGTGTGACCACTTGAGTTGATATGTTTGGTGTTGGATGTCCACTAGGAAATATTAGGGAGTTGTATACCCATGTTGTTTGTGCATAGGTAGCTATCTATACGTAGAGCAATGATTGTATTTGCTAAGTGTGAGACTATCCTTATGTGAGTATCTGAACTATTGTTTTGTACTAGGTAAGCAGTAGTTATATAAGGGATGTATGCTTATATATAAGATTGAAATACATGTATGAATTTGACTGGCTATAATAGGTATAAGTGTATAACGTACGTTAATATATACATACTTGTTGGTAGTATCAATGTTAGACTACGTAGTGCATATATAAGCACTTGTAATGACTATACCTGGTTTGAAATATAAAGTGACTTGATTGGGGTAGTTACTAGAGTGACTAGCTATAATAGAAAGTCCGAGGATGAACTTTATTCTAAGGTGGGGAGGATGTAACGACCACTTTTCGTTGTACGTTGTTTGTGCATGTGCTTTTGGCCTTGCACGTGTTTGTTTTAGACTTTGTTTGTTTGTGAACACTTTCGTGTGATATGCCGTTGTGAACGTCTCTGAGAGTATTAAATAGTGGCACTAAATTGGAACGACGTTTCTCGAGTCGTTTTCCCACAATTTAATCTTATTCGATGAGACATTGTGATTCTCACTTTTGACGGGAGACGTTTCTATTTTTAGTTTCGCCGTCCGACGTCAAAATTGAGATCCATCTTTTTAGTTAGCTCACTTTCGTCGACACGATCACCCCGATATTTATTTTATAATTTTTGGAGTTTATTTGACCACTTTTATATTTTTAACAAGGTTTATAATATTTTTAATAATTAATTTTTGTATTAATTTCGGCCAAAGAAAATTTATTTGAGTTTAAAACATTTTAAATAATTTTTGAGCCAATTTCCAGCTCATTTGGGCCCCACCTAAGCCTTGGGTGAGTTGGAGTTGGTGAGATTTGAATTTTAAATTATTTTAAACTTCTAATCTCATTAGGATTAGCCCTAGACCTAGTTAACACATCCACACTATATAAACAACCTCTAGGAAGACCCATTTTCACAAGAAAATAACACTAGCCGCTTCCAAAACTCAAATTTGACGTTGCGACGAATCGTCGCAACGTTGCGACGAATCGTCGCAATGTTGCGATGAACAGCTCCCGCACCGACCGAGCCAAACGCCCCAAAATCCCCGCACCGACCGCTGCAACCCCCGCTCATCCGCTCCGTCCGCACCCGCTGCAGCGGCTGCATCGCAACCCCCGCATCGCCCCGCTCCGACCGAGAGGAGCTCTCGGTCAGACCGGTCGCCCGCTCCGCACATCCGCATCGCCCCGCACCCGCTCGCAAGCCCGCTCCGCACCCCGCTTTCCCCCGTGCCTGACCGAAGCCCCGCCCGCTCACGCCCGCATCGCCCTGCGTTGCAACGTTGCAACGTTGCAACGTGCCCGCCAAGCGCCCGACCGGCGCTGTCCCCCGCTCCGACCGATGGAATTCTACGCAACAGTCAATGTGAACGACCCCAAGCGTTTCACAGCCCCGCCGCATGCGCCCGACCGATGGAACCCCCGCACCGAGGCTGTACGACCGAGAGCCAAACGTCGCAACCCCGCACCCGTCGTACCACTTTCCACCGTGGGCCCCCAAGTTCTACAGAGGTATTGTGGGTCCCCCATGGGTCCCTAGGACTACTGTGGGCCCCACCTAGGTACCTTCTCTCCGACGATTCGCCGTTTACGACGTTGCGACACGTCATAGCCTGTCGTCGCACGTGCTAGCTTTGGAATCTGGAACCGTTGCTCCGGTTGAAACTTTGAACTTTCCAGCGAGGAATCTATATTGGAATCAGGACTTGGAGCGCGTTCTCTTATTCCAACCCCTGGCGTCGCTACCCGACGCCAGTGTAGCTTTCGCGTCGTGTTGAGGTAACGCTTTGCACCCCTAGGACCCCCAACCCATTGCCTGCTAATCAAGACTAAAATTGATGTTTTTAAAATGTTTTAAATGTTTTAAATTCACTAATCAAGATTAATAATATGGACTTTTGGCCGGTGGACTTGTGCACGTAGGTTATTTGGGACTTGGACTCTCTTGGAAGGTGTTTCTCAGACGTTGTACTTGCAGGCAAGTGAAACTTGCCAACTCTTGTGTATGGCCATGTTTTTAGGACATTTCCTTGCTTTTAGCGTAAAAGAGACTAGTCAGTGAAATGATAGCTGGCTAGACACCTACTTGATCTAGTTTGACAACGAAACTAGATCCGTCACCTAAATGATCTAGCTTGACAACGAAGCTAGATCCAACTCTTTAAACTTGTTGATCATGCATACTAAACTGTCATGTTTACTTTCCTTACCTGTATGCTTTACTACTTGCCATGTCATGTCATCCATGCATTGAATGTCGCATTCGTAGCACACGCTACATACTTGTACTTGCTTGTCCCGGGCTAGGTGCACCCCTACGCCATACATGTTAAAAACACTTCCTGGCTCGTGATCCAGAAGCGAGTATTCCCGTTCGGGGGTAAGGCCCTGTCTCGATACACGTGGTGGGGTAGGGTTGAGCGACCAATCAGCTTAGGAGTTGGCCCGATCAGCCACTCTAGCTGTAAGGTGTGAACTCTGTGCACGAGGTGCTTACTTTACTTGTCTTGTACTAGTGAGTGCTACTTGTATAACTTGTCATCCATGCCATGTTTAAATGCCATGCTCGTACTTACTTTACTTGTTGCACTCATACTTTAACTGCCATGTCATTGCATTCATGCTAGAACTGCTAGGTTGCTTTACCTACTTTCAGTTTCCTTGCACAAGTCTCTTGTAGACTTGCTGACATGTGCCCATTGCTCTTTTGGGTGTCACATGTTAGACCCTGAGCCAGAGACCGTTGCTGAGTACGTGGTGTTTTGCTGACGCTGAGCCTGAGTCCATGTCTGCCCAGGAGGAGTTTTGTGGACACTGGTGACCTTTCTTGGTGACTTTGCTGAGCTTTCTTTTGTTTTAGGTTTTCTGTTAGTTGTCGGTGCGTAGCACCTTTGTTTTGTACGTTGTACTTTTGTTGGCCATGTATAGGCCTTTAGACTCTCTTTTATTTTAGCCTGGTGGCTTTTTCTGTGATGTTGAAACTTATTTTATGGATATTTTGAGATATCTCTTTTGTCTCATTTCATTATTATTATCCTTGTTTCATTCGCGTTGCAAGGACCTGCAGTTTTAAATTTGATTGACGCTTATCGGACTTGCAGCTTTGCAGCTTCAAGTTTGAGCGGACCTTCTCACGCTTCGCCTCCATATTTTTGGGAAGCGGGGCGTGACAGACCCTCTTCCACCTTAGCTCATAGACATTATCTCATAATCTTGTTTAATAGCTATAATGTGCCTTTGGATCATGAAACCACAATTCTAGAACCAGCTCGAGTTTTTGATGTTCATGCTCTTGGAAGAATGAACCTACATCATGATCTTGATGAAAACATCCCCGAAGAGAAACTTGCAGCTGAAGGAGGATCATCATCCTCCAGGAGAGGTAAGAAAATTGTTGTTTCAAATTCTGAGGAAGAAGAAGAAGAAGAAGAAAAAGGAAGCGAGGAAGAAGAAGAAGAAGCACCGGCATATATCTTTGAACTTCAAGAGATGCTATTGAAGAAAATTGGGAAGCTAAAGATATCACAAGAGAAAGGCTTCGAGGACCTCAACAAAAAGGTGGACGACCTCAAAGAATTCGTGGTCAAAAGAAATAAAATGACGGAGGACACGCTTGTTATGATCCTTGATGAGATCAAGGAATTGAACAAGAATGGCGGTCATCCTTAGCTTTTCTTAAAAACAATGGTTTTCAAACAATGGTTCTTAAAACTATGTCTTTAAAACTTATGGTCTGTAATAACTTTAATCGTGTGATGCTTGCTACTATGAACTTATCTAGTATGCAATATATTAGTTGCTCTTATACTAACATCTCTCTTGCAGGAACAAAAAATTGAATTCCCCTCCTAAGAATTATATTATGATTCATATGTTATAATACTTTGTCATTGAATTATTTTTGTTGATGACAAGGGGGAGAAAAATATGAAATGCAAAATTGAAAATATATTATGTATTGTATTGTTTTTCTAAACTGCTTCGATGCAGGGGGAGAACCGCATCAAAGCAGGGGGAGTAAGTATACTTTCATGTATTTTCATATTTCAACTTACTTCATTTTTCATTTGGGTGTCATCATCAAAAAGGGGGAGAGTGATGGAAATTGAATTCCACCCCAAGTGATTTTGATGATGAGCACACCAAATGAAGCTTAGTATACTAACTACACTACAATTAAGTGTGCAGGATATGCGACAAATGAAAAGCTTTATTCATACTCAAAGAAGCGCAATCTATGCTCAAAGACACGGACGAACGTTGCTGAGATCAAATGATGAAGCTCAAAGCTCAAATAGAACAAGAAGCTCAAGCAAAGCTCACATCTGCTCCATCAATTGATCAAGCTTCCGAAGATGTGCCCTAGTCTATAGTGAGTATGTTGTGT
Source organism: Scilla litardierei (assembly GCA_030789695.1). Lineage (NCBI taxonomy): Eukaryota > Viridiplantae > Streptophyta > Magnoliopsida > Asparagales > Asparagaceae > Scilla > Scilla litardierei. The sequence continues at coordinate 90,489,131 of CM061142.1, forward strand.
CTTTTTAAGGTATTGTTAAAGCCAAATCATATAGACAATCACACACACAAATGATTTTAAAAACATTTTGAATATCTTTTAAATCATCTTCAAAAAGATTTTTAAGAGCTTTCGCTAGTCGTTTTGTAATTCTGTAGTGAAACTCCACTACACCCTGGAGTTAGCTACTTATTTGACTAGTTGTGTCGCAGGAAAAACTCCTCTGGGAGTCGACTACCAAAGGTAGGGAGTCGACTACCAGCTGAGAATCGAGATTTCCTGAAACACACTGGGAGTCGACTACCACTCCTAGGGATTCGACTACCAGCTGTCGAAGTTTGACGTTTTGACTTGAATTTTGAAATATCTTTGAGTGATTTTCTCCCATGATTTTCAGGACAAAAGTCAAAGTAATTTGAAATTCAAATTCTCAGATTTCTCCTATAAATATTGGATCATTTTCATTGAGAAATCACAACAACTATTGAATTCAAATTCTCTCCTGCAAACGCTCTAAATTTCTAAAGCTCTCATTCTCTCTTTAGCCAATTCTGTTTTATTCTTGATCTTGCAATTTCGTTATTATTTTCTGAAGATCAAAATCTCGTTTTATTGGCTAACTGTTTTTCAAATCCGTATTACTTTTTCTTGATTTTTTATTTAAAGGATTTTTGAAAACCATTAGATCTAGATCACAAAGACTTCATTTGTATCTTTGTGTGATCTAGAATCTTATTCTATCAAGCCACTACACGGAATTTCGTCTATTACTATTTGGCTATAGAATCTGGGTGTAAAACCAATCTCCACCAATTTATTGTGGTGAATTGGATATCGATTTTATTGTACTGTTGTTGGAACCCTAGACAAGTCTAGGTGTTGCCGTTGGAAATCCTGGTCAAGACTAGGTTGTTGGATATCCTAACGAGTGGAGTTAGGTATTTGTATTTACCAAGGCAGATAGTGGAAAATCTCGTACCAGATTGGTCGGGGACTGGACGTACCCAAAAGTTGTGGGGAACCAGAATAAAAATCCTTATGTCTGCGATTGCTTTTCTGTGTCTTATCATTTATCTTTGCGAGCAATTTTTATTTACTTTGTTATTATTATATCTTTGTAATTCCTTGTTCATTTGCATATTACAAAGATCATACATTTAATTCCGTTGTGTAAAGATCTATCTCTGTGTAAAGATCTCTTATCTGTTTGTAATTATAATCGTTTATCTTTTATAAGACTAACTTGTTGATTAAGAACCAAGCCTAGATCGTTCTACTTGGTTTCGTAGGCAACATTAGAAGGGTTTTAATTAACGATCGAAAAAGATTTATTATTTGCACAACACTATTCAACCCCCCTACTAGTGTTGTTTGCCATCCACATGATCCAACAGCGACGACCACCCTCTAGCCATAGACGACTCGCGTCAACCACCGGTAGCAACGTAGGGATCTCTTCATATCGGTTAGTAAACTTTCATTAAATATTTAATATCAGTTCGCGAAGATATATGAATCAGCAAGTTGACTTAATAATATGATGTTAGCATGCTTGTAAAGTTAATATTGATATGAACCAAGTTCCAGGATAGAAAACCTAATAAAACGGGATCATTAGACGTCTTCAGGATTGCTGAATATACTAATCTGTTGTAACGAACCTAACTCTAATACGAGTTTTATCAACCAGAGAACCGGTCGTTCCGTACCGTTCGCGATACCAGAATCCAACCCCTGACGTCTCTACCCGACGTCAGAGTAGCTCTCGCGTTGTGTTGAGGTAAATCCCGCTCCGTAGGAACCCCCACATCGTATGTTAATCAAACTAAAAATCGTAGCTTCTAATTGTTTTTGTAACTCACTTATCAAGATTAATAATTGGGACTGTAGGCTGGACTGCGTTGTGAGCACATATGTAGTTATTGGACTCTGGTTGATCGTGACTTCAGTGTAATTGTTCAGGCAAGTGACACTTGTCAGTAATTGTTTAGGCCACGTTTTAGGCCAATTGTGTAGTAGCGTAAAAGAGACTAGGCGATGAAATGATAGTCGTCTAGACGCCCTTACTAGATCTAGCTTGACAACGAAGCTAGATCTGACACGTTTACCATGCTTTCATTCATGCTGCCATGTCACGTTTAATTTCAATTAACGGTATGCACTCTAACTGCTCATTGTCATGTCATGTCTTGCATCAAAATGTTCATCGTGATTGCATAGCACACGCTACAAAAATTGTAACTATTGAGGCTAGGCACCTGCTTTGCATGCACAACCCTATGCCATATTGAAAAACACTTCCTGGCTCGTGATCCAGAAGCAAGCGCAATGTTTTTGGGAAACCAAAGCTCGATACACGTGGAAGGGTAGGGCTAAGCTATCACGCAGCGTAGAAGGATGTCTGATCCGCTCCTTTAGCTGTAAGGAGTAAACACTGTGCACAATGTGAAAACATAGTAATCGTGAATTGTGAAATAAATGTTTTTCGTAGTTTCTGCTACGATGTGCATGCATGTTCATCATGTCATTTTAAATTGTTGCATTCTTTAAATGTCATGTCATTTCATTATATTAGAATTGCTAGTCGTTTTTATTAGTATCCTTGCACAAAATCTCTCCGCTTCTTTTAGGAGACTTTTGCTGACATGTGCCCTCTTCTCTTTGGGTGTCACATGTCAGGTTCTGAGTCAGAGTTAGCCACAGAGGACGAGCAGTTCGTGGATGCTGAGTTCGAGATACCTGCAGAGACTGAGTTCGAGGACACCGATGACCAGTCCTAGACTCGCTTCGAGTCTCCCTTTAGTTGTTGCTTTCCTTAGTTGCTGTTAGGTTTCGATGCGTAGCACCCATCTCTTTACTTTTGTTTAGGTCATGCTTTAGGCCTTTTGTTCAGACTTGTAATTTTGTGACTTCTCTGTGATGTTGGAATAATTTCTGAATGTTGTTGGTGGATGTTTGCTTTATGTCTAATTTCCTCTTATTATTATTGTTGTTTCGTCGCAATGCAAGGACCTGCTATATGTTTTGTAAGACGCTTATCAGACTGCAGATTCACAGCTCCAAGTATGAGCGGACCTCCTGACGTCTCGTCTTCCATACTTGGAAAGCAGGGCGTGACAAATTTGATATGTGTAAACACAATGTAATTGGTCTATGTAATTTGATCTAAACATAATGAATATATATATAAACTTTGTTTAGATCTAGGATATTTAGTATTTACCTCTAGATCCGTTAGATTTAAGGAAGATCGGAGAGCGAAAAAATCCGCAG